>CM046453.1:72972405-73354905 GCA_025506515.1 Flaveria trinervia
GTGACGTTCTTGAAAAATTTTCACTCGGGCAACCAAAAACAAACCCGTGAGCTCCTCTAAACAAAACGGATAATATTTGTGGTAAGAGGGGTCGGGCGTTACAAATGCTATCAAAGCTACTCCTGTGTCGTACGAGATGGTGGGGCAGACCTCACTGATGATGGTGAGTCTTTAGGCTCATCGAGGACGATGTGTCCATATGTAGGGGGTGATTGTAACACCCTACGTAAACCTCACATCGACCGTGTATAGGAGAGATGTTGGGTTTATAAGTAATGTTTGGCATCTAATATCACCTACGCGTTTTGAGCGTATTGGCCATGGATGAGAGGATAACTCTATAGTTAAACATGCTTAGATGGCAACAATCTAGGGATGTGTGACTTCTCTGGGAACTTTTCACCTGAGCAACCAAAAGCAAATCCGTGAGCTACTCATGGATAAAGCAGATAATATTAGTGGTATGAGGAGCGGGATGTTACAATATCTTTAGTTAAGATATACTGGCTTAGAGAATACGTTAATCGTTAATATAAATAGAGAGATTAGAGGCCTTAGTAATGTGTGGTTTTTGATCATTATAAAGAACAAAGACTCATGTGCTAGAGTTGGGTCATAAGACACTTTATCATTGTTACAACTAATGTCATAAGAGAAGCCGAAGTCGAAAAAGATATCGTGATTGCAACATGGTAACACCAGCAGAAGTACGGTAAGGGAAGAGACAAATTGTGGGTCAAGTGTTATAGGCATGAAGATATTGGTCATCATGCATATGACCAGTGAACAAGAACAGAGCCAAAGAATAAAGAAATTAGAAACCTATCTACCTTGGGAGGAAAAAGACATAATAATGATGTGAGGAAAAAGACATAATAATGATGTGAAGATCAAAATGTTAAACCAAGATTAAGGGGTGAATGTGAGGTTTAGGTAGTGTTTGTTTTTCTCAAAAAGCTTTTCCCCACCTTTTCATCTGCGTGCACACAGACGCGGGAAGACGTTTTGAGAGGGCAGGCTGTTTGATTTTCGGAAGACATTTCATTAAAAATGTCTTCCTGAGGTCTGCATGATGCAGACATGAACCATTGTCTTCACAAGTCTTCTAACCTCTTCTCCTACTTCATCTTCTCATTCTAACCCAAAAAGAACTCCTGACCCTAAAATCACAACCACCTTCGTATTATTCCTTCATCAAATCCATCGATCGTAGCCACCAACCCTCCATGTTCGCAGCCTCCTTCCTGTAGCCCCAACCACCGCCGGCGACGCCTTCAGCCGGCGCTCATCCGTCGGACCCTGGTGATTGATCGGAAACCGCCTCGTCTCCGACTAAAACACCACCATTATTAGCAACCTCACCATATTATCAGTCCATATCACCCTCTACCACGGTGACCCTTTTCTCAACCTACCGTCGTCGCTGCCATTGTTGTCGGTGGTCGCTAGAATGTTCAAATTGTTGCTCTGGTGTTCTTCTTCATTGCTAATCGGTGAAGCTCTTTGTTTATTACCATATGGGTATGTTTGTTTCGTGGTGAAAGGTGGTTCTTGGTGGTGGAAGTTAGAGGTTTGATGGTGGAATTTGGGGGTTTGCAGTGGAATTTTTTAGGTGTGAATTTAAAGTGAAATAATGTGGGGAAGAAGACCCAGAAGTTGGAATGTTGAAAAGATAAAAGATTTGATGTTATTTTTGGTGGGGATGAAGGTGGAATGATAATTATGGTGGGGTGATGTAGAAAATGAGAGGGTCAAGCAGATAGTTTTGAAGGAAGTTTTGATTTTGTGAAATTAGTTTTAAAATTTTGTAGACTACCCATTGTTTTGCTTCCAAATTTGCCACCGTTTTAGGTGTGTATATATATATAGATAGATACATGTATCTATAGTTTTATTTATTATTTTTTATCAGTCTGCAGATGTTAAAAAACAAACAATCTTCTTCTTGCAGACTGCAAACATTTGGTCCACCTCTTATCCTACAGATGTCTGCAGATATGGTCCGCAGACTGCAGACATTTTGTTGCAGAACAACAACAACACCTTAATCTTGGTTGATATTTTAAGTGTTTTGAGTAGAAAATTTTTCATATATTTTTCTATGATAAATAGGGGTTAAAAATGTGTACTATAAGAATGAGTATCAACCGCGTATATGCAACTAAACTTAAATGGTTGTAAAATTAGCAATAGAACACTAATTGATTGCAAATCGTTTCCTAATTTTTGGACCAATTTAATTTCTCATAACTTCTTAAAAAGTAACCAAGTGGGTTATGTTTTCTGAAATTTACAAAAGGATAGTTTACGATTGGTAAAATGATTTTACATGTTGTTATATGCAGGGGATTGTAGTCTTGTATTCATTTTGTTTGTTGCATTGTTTGTTCGAGTGTGGTCTCCTATACGTATCACTGTAATGTATTATCATTATACATAATTCTTTAATCCTTTTCACATCTATGTATGAGGTTGTATTGTAATGTAATGAATACAATGAGATTTACAATGTTTACCCCAAACAATTTACATTGTTTTGAAGGTGAGATGAATCCGCTTTGGCAGCAAAAACAACTCAATCAATTTTGCAAACAGAATCATATCCATCTCACTGCATACTCTCCTTTAGCTTCAGCCGGAAATTCATGGGGAAACAATAGTGTAATCAACTGTGATGTTCTCCAAGATATTGCTAAATCTAAAGGGAAGACTACTGCTCAGGTACTCTACAGACTTATTATGCTTTACATTTATTCAGTTTTGTTATCTATATTATAAGCTAATGTTATATTATATACTACATGTAGATTTCATTAAGATGGTTATATGAGCAAGGTGTTAGCTTTATAGTAAAGAGTTTCAACACAGAGAGGATGAAGCAAAATCTTGACATCTTTGATTGGGCATTAACGCAAGAAGACTTGAACAAAATTAGCCAAATTTCTCAATGCAAACTTGTTTATCTACTTGGTTTTGTGGTGACAGAGCCTAATGATGTAACGGTCGAGATTGATTCAAAGCTTTGAGTGAATGGTAGTATCATGAAAAGAAAATGTCATGATCATGCCAACATAGTACTTTGTTAACCAATAAGTGATTTGGCCTCCACGCTTTAATATAAGTTAATAGATCACTTATTTTACACCAACACTTATAGGTGTTATTAAGGTGTTGTTTGTTTTTAGCCAAAAGTTCTTCCCCATCTCTTTATCTGCATGCACACAGACGCGAAAAGAGCTTTTGAGTGTGCAGACTGTTTGATTTTTGAAAGAACGTTTCATTTAAAAACATCTTCCTAAGCTCTGCATGAAAAAGATGTGGACTTGCCACTTCTGAGGTTTTCTAATTTCTTCTCCACCTTGAAATCCATCTTCATATTCCCCATCTTACCTCTCCTCTCACCACCACCCCACCTCCCTTCAATCGTCGATGCGCCGCCGGCCCCCCTCCCCTAACCTCCGCCGGCCCCCCTCCCCCAACCGCCGCCATGCCGCCTGCCCCTCCCCCAACCGCCGTTGTGCCGCCTCCCCTTCCCCCAACGGTCGTAGCTACCTTCCCCTCTGTTGTCCTCTCTATTCGTTGCCCTCCCCCTCCGCTACCCTCCCCCTTCGCAACCATTCCTACACCCGCCTACCCTCCACCACCGTAGTATGTACCAAAAGCCAATTTCACATCCAAACATTCTATAATTATAAAAAAAGACATTTTTAATTCGATTTGCCAATTGGGTACATGCGAATGATCGGCGCAACAAAATGCAGGAGATATGAAAGAATAATATGTATAGAAAGATTCAAAAGATAACCCACAAACAAACGATCAAAATCAAGAAATTTGAGAAGACGACGGTAGGGTTTTCAGTAAAGTTACCGGTGGATCATCAGAAAATCGCCTCCGGCAACAATCACCGGCGGTAGGGTTGCAAAAAATCTTGAAATTTGAAGAATGAAGATGATGATTGATGTGTTAACGAGGGAAGTTTCGGGAGAATAAGAGAGAAATGGGTGTTGTTGTCTTGATCATAATCAACCTGCGTTGGGTTATTGCTTTAGTTTGGATACCAACAGATTTATTGTTGAAAGGTAGGAAAGGACTCTTTTAGCCCTTGTGATTTATGAAAAAAAGGGTGTTGTTATTTGGACGACCTGACCGTTATTGAATGTACGGACACGTATACGAGTTGTATAGTTGTTAGGGATGTGAAGCTAGGATTTTTGTTCAGGAATGTGAAGCTAGGATTTTTGTTCAGGAATGTTTTGGTTACAGACTGCTGCAGATGCTAAAAACAAACGATCTTTTTCTTGCATGTTGCAGACATTTGGTCCACCTCTTTTACTGCAGATGTCTACAGATGTGGTCCGCAACCTACAGATGTTTACCTGCAGAAAAAAAAACATCACCTAAATAAACAAAAATTAAAGTTAGCGTATGATTTAATTTTAGTTAAAATTTAAAATATTATGTTGATGTGCAATGAGCACATAAGAAGGGGTTCAAATTATTAAAAATGCTATGTAAAGCAAATTAAATGTTTTTTAAGCATTCACTTCCTATTACTCATTCTTGGTTTTATAATTTTATTAAATATTATTATGTTTTTTCTCTCATTCAAAATACACTTTTTATACTTTTATCTTTACTTTATTCCTCACCCCCCACTCACAACCATTTTTAAAAAATACTAAAAAAACTAGCACTAATTCTGCCGTGTTGCAGCTGAGGCGTTAAACCGTATCAAGTATCACCAATGTCAAACCATGCCTAACGATCATTAACACCGAAAAAGCTTTTATAAAAAAGAAATAAAAACGAAAAAATAAGACTAAACGAAAAGAAATGTAGAAGTTTTAAACATTGAACCACACACGTGAAATGTAAAACATAGAAAACAATAGCTAAGTCGTTCTAGAGTCTGTGCGTTATGATGGGGCCATTAAACTAGAAAAATATGTGTAAAAACGTTAAATCACACACGCTTGTTGCGGCGTGTTAACTCGCAAATTCTAAACCAACATAAAAAAATATAAAAAATATAAAAAATAAAAAATATAAGAACCAAAATTGAAAGTGAATAAATGTTAGGATTAAATTATAAAAATAGAAGGTTAGAAGTAAAAAAATTAAAGATTAGGAAAAAAAACAAATGAGGTACAACCAAGTATGTCAAAGATACAAGTAACAAAGCAAAATTAAATTAGAAATTTGTATCAATTTAATGAATTGCTTACCAAGTTGTTGGATACAACCCAATAAATCCAAGAGTACAACTCATTTATACATAACATACTTGATAAGCATGATGTACAATATTATAATGCATAGACCACTTGATAATTAGTAATATATAAATTTATAGTGGTAACCAATGTTTAATCAAATATAGAGGTAAACAACCAAGTATTTCTTCACTCGAGTTAGTACTTACACCAAGAAGGTACTATATAAATAAGTCAAGCTATTAATTTATTCATCTTAATGGTGGTAAAAACAAACATATAAGTTATTAGTTACTAGTTGGAATGCTCGTGCGTTGCGACAGTACGGTTGTTGCATGATTTTTTGGAAATTCGATTTTATTCGGTATCGGTTCGGTTCGTTATGACGTAAATTAAAAAAATCAAAACATAATTATTGAAAAAAATTGTAAAATAAAATAATTACGTATGTTACAAAAGTCTTTAAGACAATTATATTATCTCAATAAGAATAGTGAAAATATGGGTGATATTTATGGTCGGAAATCACTAACTATCTAGATTTTAAGGAGGTTTATTTTATGAATGTAGGTTAGAGTTTTATGATCATCGGAGTTAGTTTTTTTATGGTGATTTGTATATACCGAAAAAAGTTAATGGAGAAATTATCACTACAAATTATTATCTTGATTGTTATTGAGCTGTTAACAACTGATAAAAGAATGGAAAAGAGGGATTAGTGCTCAATCACAATATATAAACGAAATTGAAAGTAAACGGCGATTTTATTTGACCACGTGTATATGTTTTAGCATTTGTATTATAAGCAATCATATATTATACTTTATTGTAAGGGCATAAATGAAATAAAATAATTAGTTTTTTAAAATTTAAGCATTACTTTTCATATGGGTGTCCTATTTCATATGTAAAAATATCATTCTATCATCCTTTCACTTTTATTGTAAAAAGTATAAATAAATATTAAAATTATTAAACTTATAATATGCCCATAGAAAAATATTAGTATTATAGTTATTATAAATATGCAGATTTATATAAGTTATATACTTAAATATTTAAATAAACTAATATACTTAATTAAAATATTATTTAGTTGTAAAAATATAATTAGTAAATATAAATTTAAATATCAATTATAGTATCATAAATAAAATAAAAATTAATAAAGTGAATTAAATAATATTATATTATTAAATAATATATTAATAATATTTATTAAATACATGAAAGAGACAAGGGCAAAAATGTCAAGTTTTATAAAATTTAATGGATAAATTTACCATATTACCCTTAAAGTGTTTTAAAATTTTAATTAAATCCTTATTTTACCCATCTGAAATGTGATGCACTTATTTGTATATGTTGCTTTAAAACATATATAAATTTGACAAAATTACATCTCTATCCAAAGAGATGTATTATATGATAGTATAGATTAATTATAGATTCAAATAATAATTAATTTATGTTTAAGCATAAAAAATGATTTTAACCACCTCAAGACATGTTAAAATAACTTCGATTAAACTCATTTTAGCTGTGTTGGAGTTGACTTTGCACAATTTAAAAAAAACCAGCATATTCTTAGCATTTTTGGAGAAATATAGTGTTTAGTTTAACATTCCTTTACGTTATTAAATCTAGTTCCTTTGGTATTATTAAGTATTTTAGTTTTTATTTCTCAATAATGCTGCAAGTATCATATGACCAATTTAATATATCGGTAGATTACCCGATGACTTTTCTTTAACATAATTAAAAATAAAATATTAAATAATCAGGTCTAACCGGGTCACCTAGTAGTATGAATAATATTGTATTAAGTTTTAAATAATTAATGTAATAATAATATAATAGCTAATAATAATAGTAGAACAAACTTGTATGTACTATTTAATTCAAGAACAGGTATACATTATTTTCGTCTAAATCATTAAGAAGAATAAAATTAAATTCAACAAAAATGTATGCTTTATTTTTGTCTGAACAATTGGCCCAATTTAAGGAAGAAAGATTAAAACTGAAGGCCTAACGACTAGAGATCTGCTAAGGAACGAAAGGCCTCAACATCCTTGTTTCGTGAAATGGGAGAAATACGTTGAGTGTTATTCTCACTAATTTTGACTAAACCATATATCAACTAATTCGTTTCTCGTAATTCTTGTTTCTTCAAAAAATAAATCGATTTTGTATATAAAAAACAAAACACATTATATGATAGGCATTGCCATTAATATAAACCAAAATTTACAACGTATAATGGTGCACAAAATTCTAGTAAAACACAGGGATTGTTTACTTATACAACACTTTAGGTTTTGTTAACTCATCAAAATCAAATTTACTCATTTTTTATTTCTAATTCTCACCAAACATAATGTTTTTGTAACACCGGGTTATTTAAAAAAAAGAACAAGACATGAAGAATGAAAGAAAAAAAAGCAATAAAGTCCAAATGGAGGACCTAAAAGTGTCTAAAAGGATAAATCTTTGAAAAAGTTGGTGTAAAGGTGGGCATGGCCGCCCACCCTCCCTTCAGATCATTCTTTCTTTCGGTTTTAGAGAGAGAGAGAGCAAAGGAACTCTCAGCTAAAGATAAGAAGAAGAAAAGAAATCGAATTCAAGGTAAGAACCCGTGGTTTTTAAGTGTTTATGACGGGTTTTGTCCCGGTTGTATGCTTATGTGCTTATGTGTTTGTGTATGTGCTTGGGTGTGTGTGTTTGGTGATGTTTTTAGGTGTTTGAACTCAGTTGCAAAAGGTTAGAAAGGAAGAAACACCCAAGTTGCATCAGGTGAGTTCTGGACCCCAGTTTCTATTTGTTTTAAACTATCTTTTGGGGCTGAAAATGTATTAAACGATTTTTAAATGGTTATGTATGTATACCCGTATGTAATGCGCTCGTTGGATGTTGATTCTTGAATGCTTATAGGTTATTCATGTTTAGAATAGCCACATTAAGCTTAAAACAGATGGGTTTGATGATTGGGTTTGAAAACATACTAGAAACATGTCACACAGAAGGTCCATGCGCCTAGATAAGGCTCATGCGTCTGAAAATGCCTTAAAAAGATTTAAGTGTAACATCCGCCTAAACAGTAGCCCATGCGCCTAAGATTACCTTAGAAATGTTCAAGTATAGCCCATACGCCTGAACAGTGGTCCATGCGCCTAAAAATATTAGTCGGACGACTAAGTATAGGACCATGCACCCTAAAGTGCCCATGCGCCCAAGAGGCCCATGCGCCTAAGTGTCCATGCGTCCGAATAACCCATGCGCTTAAGTGTTCATACGCCCGAATAATGCCCATGCGCCTGAATAGTTTATGCGCCTAAGTGATAAATGATTAAGTGTTAGCTGATGCGCCTATATAGTGATGAAACGCCAAACATGGTTCATGCGCCCAAATAGTGCCAAAGCGCCTAAGCACTTAGAAATTTTTACAGAATTTTCTGGGAGTCTGTGCTTTTAGGGTTTTGACCGAGGGTTGACTGGGGCTTTTTTATGATGATGTTTCATGCATGGTTATGATTGTTCCTTAATTTTGTTATTGCTATTATTATTACTTATATTATGTGACTTTACGTGGTATGTTTATTATCGTAACTTAAAGTATATCGTAATAATAAAGAGAAAGAGCAATAAAGAAAAGAAGAGGAACATTAATAAAACGTTAACAAGTCTTGCAAGCTTACAGGAGTGACACGACCGTGTTGTCATTAGCTTGATCGTGTTGCGGGTTAGTTACCCCATATTGCACATGGGACCAGGACCTTTGCAGCATGCCATGTGTGATTGGGTCGGCCTTGCATACCGTAACAGAACCCTTTCGAGGGATATAGTTGACCCTTTCGAGGGATATAGTTGACCCTTTCGAGCGATACAGTTGACCCTTTCAAGAGATACAGTTGACCCTTTCGAGGGATAGAGTTGACCCTTTCAAGGAATATAGTTGACCCTTTCGAGGGATATAGATGGCCCATCACCCGTTTTCCATCGCGCATACAGTTGGGGTATTGCTCATTGGTCCATACAGATAGTGAAAGATGAAGATAAAAGTTTACAGAACATACAAGGCATGCAGTAAAAAGAACGAACAGTATCTGTTCATATAGTTAATGCTTGCTCTCATATACAATGGAGAGTTGTATTTTACAGAAAATAGTATTTTCATATACAACATATATAAAGTATTTTATTACTTTAAAACTAGAACTCACTTAGCAACGCTGACTTTTATACATTTTCAGTTGGTAGGTATTTATTGTTGAGGATGCCACGAGGGTGAAGCTACTCGGTAGGAAAAGACTGACATCCATTCGTAATTTATATTGCTGTTGTTTTGTAATGCAGTAAAATAGTTCTTTTGTAATCAGTTAAATGATGATGTATTGCTTAACAACAGTGTTTTAAATGAAATGAATGGTTTTTGATAAATTATTTCCGCTGCTTAAGTTTGTATAATTATAATGTTTAATGTTTTGGTAGCTGTGATTGACCAACTGTGAGGTCTCCGGGAACGGGGCCTTACAAGTTGGTATCAGAGCCAAAGTTTAAGAGAATTGGGTTAAATAAATTTTTAAAACCTAAACTTAAACTGAAAATGGGACAACTGGAGGGATGTCAGCCCGAGTAGCTACGTGCCATCAGGTATGTCTTTTCTTAATGTTAACTAGTATTATGTGCGCATGCTATTTGATTATGTGCTCTTAGTAGATTTAGATACTGATTAAGTCAGGATAGGAAATGCTTTGGGTATGAAGAGTAAAGTAAGTGGCTAATCACAACTGGCCACTGTAATTAGGGACTTACTATACTTGACATAAACTGAGTTGTTACATTGAATGACCGCGTTAGTGTTTGAATCTTATAGCGTGTTAGAGGATGGTCAGCGGTAGACCTTCGAGGGTTTCGTCAGGTGAAGGTTGTGGTGGACGTGGTGCTGGACGCGTGTCACAAGAAGTATGACTAGGGCTGTTGAGGTAGCACTCAAAAGCCCCAGATCCATCACCCGGAAGCCGGTGAAGATAGTGCTAGTCTGAGGACCATGTTGAAAGAAGCTATTGTTGTGGGAGTTCAACGGGCCATGCAGACGATTCGTCCGGGTATAGTGACTGAGATAATTAGGACGATGAAGGAGATAATCGTGATTGAAGTGAACAAGGAGTGTAGCAATGACAAAAACTGCAACGAAAAGCGGGTCGAATGTGGGGGTTACACCCCATATAAAAAAGTTGCCAGGACGGATAACCGGTGTGTAGCTTCATCCGATGCGGGGATAAGGAAGTGTGGGAGATGTGGAAGGGAGCATACCGGTGAGTGCAGCATTGGAATGGATGTATGCTTCAGGTGTGGTAAGCCTGGCCACATCGCTAGAGACTGTAAGAAGCCATGGGACGAGAGTTTTGGCACAATAATGACGACTGGAATTGCGGGGTCGAAAAGGTGTGATAAGTGTGGACGCAGGCACCCTGGGAAATGTAGATTGGGGAGCAATGTCTGTTTCCGATGTGGAAGGACCGGACATGTGGCGAAGAATTACGGTATGAGGCGGTGTTATTCTTGTGGTGAAGAAGGTCACGTGAGCAGGGACTGCCAGAAGCTGAGGGCGGAGAGTTCTAAGGCGAAGAAGAAGCCGGAGGAAGGATGGCAGAGAGCAGGTGCCAGAGCTTACACCATGACCCGGGGAGGAAGCCAGAGCTGATCCCGATGTTGTGTCAGGTATGTTTCTAGTAAACCAAACTTGTGTCTCTATATTGTTTGATTCCGGTGCTAGTAGGAGTGTTATTTCCACTACTTTTGTGCTAAGTTGCCTATTAGTAGTAGAAATGTCAGTGAACCATTCGATGTAGAAACCGCTATTGTTAAGTCAACAAGAATTACTGATGTGATAGAGGACTGTGCCATAGAACTAGAAGGTCATAGGTTTGCTGCTAGGTTACACGTGATGCCCCTAGGTGGATTTGATGTAGTACTAGGGATGGACTGGTTAGCAACCTATGAAGCAAACATCGTATGTCGCAAGAAGATGATTCGATTAGTTGCGTCTGACGGGGGTATGGTAGACCCCGCAACGGTGGAGGTAATGATGCAATGGAAGTCACCGAAGACGCCATCCGAGAGTCGTAGTTTCTTGAGGTTGGCGGGATATTATCAAAGGTTCATTCAGGACTTTTCCAAGATCGCTTCTCCACTAACCAAGTTGACCCGAAAGGATGTAAGGTTATAGGTCAAGCTCAAGAGAAAGCATTCGAGGAGTTAAAGGCAAGGTTGACTCAAGCACCTGTTCTGTCATTACCCGAAAGAAGCGAGGATTTGGTGGTCTACTCTAATGCTTCCTACTCAGGGTTGGGGTGCATGTTAATGCAGAGAGGGAAGGTTATAGCCTATGCATCCTGAGAGTTAAAAGTTCATGAAGTCAATTATCCCATACATGATTTGGAGCTAGCAGCCGTGGTCTTTGCGTTGAAGATTTGGAGGCACTATCTCTACAAGACAAAGTGCACCATTTTCACTGACCACAAGAACTTGAAGTACTTTTTCGAGCAAAAAGATCTGAACATGAGGCAGAGAAGGTGGCTGGAGCTCATAAAAGATTATGATTGCGAGATCCACTATCATCCGGCAAGCCAACGTGGTGGTTGATGCTCTTAGCCGAAAGGAGAGGCTCGAGCCAATTCGGGTGAAAGCATATCAATTGATCATGACCTCTGATGTGATGAAACAAGTCAAAGTGTTTCAAGATAAGGCACCAAAAGAAGATCATCTTAACTCTGAAAGGATGAGAGGTCTAGTTGGGGAATTGGGTGAAAACACACTTGATGTTAAAACTCAATTTGGGGATCTACGCATGAAGATTATGGATGAAGCTCACAAGACTCGATATTCCATTCATCTTGGTGCCACGAAAATGTATCAAGATATGAAGAAAGATTACTGGTGGCCGGGTATGAAGCGCGATGTGGTGGGGTATGTGAGTAAGTGCCTTACTTGCTTACAGGTGAAGGCCGAACACCAGAAGCCGTATGGGAAGATCCAACCTTTAGATATACCGGAATGGAAGTGGGAGCACATCACCATGGATTTCATTACGAAGCTACCGCGTACTCCGAAAGGGTACGATGCCATATGGGTGATTGTCGACCATCTGACGAAGAGTGCTCACTTCCTATCGATCCACGAGACATACTCATCTGAGAGGTTGGCGGATCTATTCATCAAGGAAATTGTAACTCGTCATGGTGTGCCGGTGTCCATTGTGTCTGATCGTGACACCCGGTTTACATCTAAATTTTGGAAGAAATTCCACGACGCCATGGGGACGAGGTTACATATTAGTACGACATATAATCCCCAAACTGATGGTCAGTCAGAAAGGAACATTCAGAGATTGGGAGACATGCTTCGGGCATGTGTGATTGGTTTTGGGGGAAGTTGGGATGACCACTTACCACTAGCTGAATTCTCATACAACAACAGCTGTCATGCCAGCATTGGTATGCCACCATACGAGATGCTATACAGTAGGAGATGCAGAACACCTGTTTGTTGGGGTGATATTGGTCAAAAGGAATTAGGGAGCATCGAGGTAACTGAGGCTGCGACTGAGAAGCTTGAGAAGATTAAAGCCTTCATGATGGCATCTAAATATAGGTAGAAGTCGTATGCCGATAGACGACGCAGGCCGATCGAGTTCCAGGTGGGAGACCGGGTTATGTTGAAGGTCTCACCTTGGAAGGGTGTTATCCGATTCAGGAAGCGGGGCAAGTTGAGCCCAAGGTATATAGGTCCTTTCCGAATCATTGCTCGAGTAGGAGAGGTGACCTATAGGTTGTAGTTACCAGATGAGTTAAGTGGGATTCATCCGACATTCCATGTATCTCATCTGAGAAAGTGTTTAACTGATGAAGACATGATGTTCCACTGGAGGATATCGAAGTACACGAAAGGCTCAATTATGTGGAGCAAACCAGTAGCAATCATCGATCATAGAGAGAAGAGACTAAGGAATAAAATGGTTTCCCTTGTGCGTGTACAGTGGAAGCACAGGAAGGGATCCGAATCTACATGGGAAACTGAGGAGGAGATGAGGTAGCATTATCATGTTCTGTTTGAGAAATAACAGGTTTCGGGGACGAAACCTATATAAGGGGGGTGAACTTGTAACACCCGGTTATTTTAAAAAAAAGGACAAGACATGAAGAATGAAATAAAGAAAAACAATAAAGTCCAAGTGGAGGGATGTCACACCCCAACCTTAACGGCGGAAACGTCGAGATGTGAGGGTTAAGATTGTTCAAAACCACATAACGCTATATTTAAATGTAAATATTAAAATATAAGTTCCAAAAGGCATTACAAATGTAAGTCTCATACATGAAATAAGTTCCAAAAAACATTACATAAACATTTTATTTAATTAACTAGGTCCAAGTCCTAGTTTTATTGCAAGCTTCAAAGACCACTTTAAACTTGGAGGTTACCTGAAACATGATAAAAATAAAATGTCAACTATAAATAGTTGATGAGTTTCCAAGGTTTTCATACATAATATGATAAAGTTACAAGTAGCAATTCATATCATATGTTATAAGTTAGTAATGTTATAGAACACATATCGTTACAACCAAACCTCGACTTGATTACAAGTATAAAAGATTGGCTAAGTGTATTGGTTCCCATAATGAACAAGCATACGTCATTAGGAGCCGGCAATACCTCGGCTTTAGCACCAAATAGGCTTGTCAGGCCCAAAGATTTAAGACGTTGCCAGGCTAGCAAAATTAATGATTGCAAACAAAATATGTATCTCATATAAACGCTTACAACACACAAATAACCATGACAAAAATATGAATTGCAAGTGCTTACAAGTTTAAACGTTTACAAGTGTATGAGAATAAGTATCATATTTCACCACAAATTAGTGTGAAAATATAAAAAAATAAGACAAGGAAAACTCACATGGCAATAAGTATAAGAATGAAGATTAATAAGATTGATATTAAACGTTGTTCCAAGATAAATCGTCACAAGACACCTAAATATATATTTCACAGTTAATAATAAGTTTAACTATTTAACGAGAACTAAGGTTGCAAGGGGAATTTGGGGTTTTGATAAAAACACCTTATTTTAATTTTAAAGAAAGAAAAAAAATGAAAGAAAAAAAATGATACTAATTAAATAGTTTGTCATAAAGGAATATATTACAATAATCAACAAAGTTTAAAATATAAGTGTAAATATCTTTTTATATACATTTCTAAAAATTATAGTTTTAAACAATAACATTTAAACTAATGTAGTGATATACATCATCATTTATAGTCTATTTTATAGAAATATCTTAATTATAACCTTTGTTAAAAAGTTTTTAAGTAAGTTATTTGATTATTTAAATCAAATAAAATTTTAGAAAATTATTTGGTGTCTATAAAAATATTTAAAGTTTACAAAACTTATTTTTATGTTATTAAAAATTTTCCATAATTATTTTATTGGCTAAAAGGCCTTAAAAATACATGAGGGTGCCCGGGTTCGAACCCGGGACCTCATGTTAAGAGATGCAGAGTCTTAACCAGTGAACCAAGGCCTCAACTGCGATTCATATTGGTTTCTAATTATTATAAACTCGTTTAAAGAAAGTTCCCCAAACCTTAAGAACCCTAGAATCGTTTGATTCCAAATCGATCCCCAATTCGATTATGAACATGAAATTAACCTTGGGGCTTTTAATCCCCAAGTAAAACCGATCAGATCCATGTGTTTGATTACCCGATTTGAGATTGAATTGTTAGCGAGGAAGACGAAGGACGTTCGCGAACACTTGAAGCTTAATCGATGTTCAAACGATGATGCCAATCAAATTCGTTGCACAAGAAGCTTCTAATGATCTTGAAGATGAAAAACCTCAATCAATTTGCATTAGTAAGAGAGCGCAGAAGGTTGATTTCACTAAGGTTGTCGGTCGTGGTGAGTCGTGAGAGTGTTTTGGATTGTGAAGTGTGATTCAGGTAAAATTATGTTGCGCAGGAATTTAGGTATGATTAAACGACCATGTAGGTGCAATTAATTCAATTATTAATGTGTTTTAGATGTCGAATGGTTCGGTGATTATGGATTGCCGGTTACTCGATCGATTATGTTTGTAACCGACGTTTAAATGCGTTTAAAGTTCATAATGGGTTTCGAATCATGATAACGAAGCGATTGAGATGATTTGGGTACAAATGGTGATGTTTAGTGGATCTTGGGACCTCGCCGGCACCGCGCGGGCTTGGCCGGCCGGCGGCCGGTAAAACGGGGAGAGGGGAGTTGGATTTACAAAACTACACTTTGGCCCCTCGAACTTTGAGTTGTTATTATTTTATGCACTTATCTTTCTTTTATAGTTTCCAAAATGACCAAACACCCCCTGGCTTAACTTTAACTTTAAGTTCAAGCCTTTTTAAGAATTAGTAACTTTAAATAATTATTATTATCAATATTATTATTATAATTATTATTATTATTATTATAATTTTTATTATTTAATGTTTTTATTTTGAACTTTTATAAATAAAAATTTAATGACAATTAAAAAGAATAAGCACGAGTTCCATAATTGACAATAATGGCCTTTATAAGAATAAACGAAGTTAATTTTTAGTTAACAAAAATACGAAATGTTACAGTCTCCCCAACTTAAAAGAATTTCGTCCCGAAATTAAGAGAATGAAACTATACAAATAAGAACGGGTATCTCTTCTTCATGTACTCCTCGCGTTCCCAAGTAAATTCAGCGCCACGTTTATTCTCCCAACGAACCTTGACGATTGGGGTTGTGGTGTTCTAGTCTTCTTCATTATGCGGTCCATGATCTCAATAGGTTTCTCAACAAAATGCAATGACTCGTCAATCTGAATGTCTTCCAACGGAACAAGCAGACTTACATCAGCCAAGCACTTTCTCAAATTTGAGACGTGAAATCAGGGTGAACTCCACTAAGGTCGGAAGGTAAATCCAGTTTATAAGCCACTTTCCCAATCCTCTTCAGGATTTTAAAAGGTCCTACAAATCTTGGAGCCAGTTTTCCCTTCTTTCCAAAGCGAACAACACCTTTCCATGATGAGACCTTTAGAAGAACCATATCCCCAATTTGAAATTCTAATGGCTTACGTCGCTTATCTGCATAGCTCTTTTGACGACTTCTCGCCACTTCAAGGTTCTTGCGGATGATGGAAACTTTATCGGTCGTCTCCTGTATAAGTTCAGGACCAGTGATAAAGTTTTCATCAATGTCGGTCCAACAGATTGGTGAACGACATTTACGACCATAAAGTGCTTCGAATGGTGTCATCTTGATATTCGAGTGGTAACTATTGTTATACGAAAATTCCGCAAGCAGTAGATGTGTATCCCAATCACCACCAAATTCAAGGAAACACAGGCGTAGCAAATTCTCCAAGGTTTGGATCGTTCGCTCAGTTTGACCATCAGTTTGAGGATGGTAAGTCATGCTTAGGTCCAATTGAGTACCCAAGAGTTCTTGCATAGACGACCAAAAATGCGAAGTGAAACGAGCGTCTCGATCAGATATGATGTGCAGAGGTACCCCATGACGACTTACAATCTGATCAACGTATATACGAGCTAACCTTGATGTCTAGTAAGTGTCACGTATGGGTATAAAATGTGCCGATTTAGTCAATCGGTCAACAATCACCATATGCTATCATGTCCTCGAGAGGTTCGGGGTAGCTTAATTATGATGTCCATGATATGTGTTCCCACTTCCACATAGGGATCTCGGGTTGCTCAACTAATCCACTTGGACGTTGATGTTCGACTTTAACCTTCGTACACGTGAGGCACTTAGCTACATAAGTCGCTATATCTTTCTTCATTCCAGGCCACCAATATTGACCACGCAGGTCCATGTACATCTTATCGGAACAAGGATGAATAGAATAACGAGTTTGATGAGCCTCATTCATGATAAAGGTACGAAGATTATCACGATTTGGAACCCAAATTCAATTTGTGAAGTACATCAATCCATTGGGTTGTTTCCAATCGGATTAAAATATTATCCTCCCGTTCATCCTTCATTCTTCCTTCTTGTTGCACCATTTGTTGAGCCTCCAAGATACTAGACTCGATGTCACTATCTATTATCAAGTTTTGTAGCAGTACAGTAGTCTCGCTGACATCTAGTCGGATCTCAGTATCGAACTCACCCAAAGTGTCAAACCATTGACGTCGATCATGAATTTATTGGAATGAGATCATCTTGTTGTGAATATTTTGGCTTAGTGCATCAGCTACAACATTTACTTTACCAGGATGGTAACAAATGTCACAATCGTAATCACTAATCAACTCCACCCATTGACGTTATCTCATATTGAGATCTTTTTGATTGAAAACGTGTTGAAGGCTTTTGTGATCGGTGTAGACTATACATTGTGTACCATACAAGTAGTGTCTCCAAGTCTTCAAAGCAAAGACAACAGCACCAAGCTCGAGATCGTGTGTTGTGTAATCACCTCGTGAACCTTCAATTGTCTCGATGCATAAGCTATGACCTTCTCTCGTTGCATGAGAACACAACCACGGCCTTGTTTAGATGCATCACAATACACGGTGAAATCGTCATTTCCATCGGGTAGGGTCAAGATAGGAGCATTGCACAACTTGTGCTTTAACGCTTCAAAAGCTTCTTCTTGCTCAGAACCCCACTCGAATAGTTTATTCTTTTGTGTCAAAGAAGTGAGTGGTTTCGCGATCCTCGAGAAGTTGGCAAGGAATCGTCGATAATAACCAGCAAGACCAAGAGAAGAACGAACTTCGGTAGGAGTCGTAGGACCACACCAATTCTTCACAGCTTCCACCGTTGCAGGATCAACGTGAATTCCTTGGCTATTCACTACGTGTCCTAGAAATTGAACTTCCTCGAGCCAGAAGTCACACTTGAGAACTTCACGTACAATTGCTCTTTCTTCAACAACTCAACAACCAATCTCAAATGTAGTTCATGATCGGTGTTGGATTTAGAGTAGATAAGTATGTCATCAATGAAGACGATCACAAACTTGTCTAGATAAGGCTTGCATACTCGGTTCATGAGATCCATGAAAACAGCAGGAGCATTGGTTAAACCAAAAGGCATCACCATAAACTCATAGTGCCTATAAGGAGTACGGAATGCGGTCTTTGGGATGTCATCATCATGAACTCATAATTGATGATATCCAGAACGTAGATCAATATTTGAGAATATAGTAGCTCCTTGAAGTTGATCAAACAAGTCATCGATGCGATGAAGAGGATAACGGTTCTTGATGGTAAGCTTGTTAAGCTCACAATAATCGATTACCATACGAAACGATCCATCTTTCTTCTTCACGAAAAGAACAGGTGCACCCCAAGGCGAAGAACTAGGACGGATGAAGCCCTTCTCGGATAGCTCTTGAAGTTGACTAGAGAGTTCTTGCATTTCAGATGGTGCAAGTCGATATGGTGACTTAGCCATGGGGTTTGCTCCCGGTATCAAGTCAATTTTAAACTCGACTTCACGCACGGGAGGTAAACCACTAAGGTCATCGGGAAATACTTCAGGAAAGTCTCGTACGATAGGGACATCCTTAAGTTATTTCCCTTTGACTTTTGTGTTGACCACGTAAGCCAAGAAAGCCATATACTTCTTGCTTAAGCACTTTCGGGCTTGAGTGCAAGATATGAGTTTAAGTCCTTTGGAATATTTTTCACCGAACACCTTCAAGTATCTTCAGAAGGTAATGGTATACGGATGCACTTCTCGAATCTCGGCATGGTGTTTGGCTAACCAATCCATACCAATGATGACATTGAAGCTTCCAAAGTTTCATAGGGATAAGATCGATAAGAAAATCATGCGTATCAAGACTTAAGATGCAATCACGGATAACGACATCAACAGTGATCGGTTATCCATCGGCAATCAATGGTGAGAGGTCTTTCTAGTTTCATATGTGGCTTAGCAAGAATGGGTTCAAACTCTAACGACACAAAACTCTTATCGGCTCTAGAATCATATAGGACATAGGCATAAGTTTTATTAATAAGGAACATACCTGTTCAATTTTAAAGGTATTTAACGATACAGTTAACAGATGGAAAGAATTAGGTCACACAAGTCAAAGGTAAGTTAACATACCATTTACCACATCGTTTTTTGCTTGTGCTTGATTTGCGTTGACGTTGAAAGCACGTCCTCGGGCTTGTGGAACATTACCCACAAGACGAGGGCATTGTGGGCGAAAATGACCAGGTTCCCCATAGTTGTAGCAAACACGGTTTGTGACCACGGCGGCATTGTTAGGTGCACAGTGGCAAGTCGCCACCAAATGACCATATTTACCGCATAAGGTGTATATACGACATGGTTGATTCCCCGGATGATGATACCTACAAGTGTTGCACATAGGCTGACGACCAGCATAGGCCTTGATACCAGTCTGTCACACCCCCGCTAAGAGCGGAAACACGGGGGCGTAACGAGACGAGAATCGTCATAACACATGGTAAGCGATAGAGATGCAATAATAATAATGATAACAAGCGTGTCATGACGACACCCGACAACAAGGGGACTTGTGTCGTGTTTAGTCAGTATTCACGACAACATAGTCATAAGCATAAACATGATACATAAATCACAAAACATAGATGATACATTGTATGCGATTCTCACAACCCGGGAACAAGTTACAAAGTATAATATTGTTTGAAACAGTTACAACATATGTTTTCCAAAAAGACAAGTTTAGTCCGAAAATGCATCCTAGGGTCTCCACTAAGGCAGCACACCTAGAACCTCAGCTAGCATGATCACCTGAAAAGATATGCTCAAAATGGTCAACAAAATTGTTGGTGAGTTCGCAGGTTTAAAGTAAATAAGTAATTGATGCTGTATAAAGTTGTTGCAGAATACCGTGCGTACAGTTATAAGTAAGCAAAATCACATGACAAGAGCTTTACAACCAAACCTAATGACGTACACAAAGAATCTTGTTGGAATATATTCACCCAAGGCCCGTACCTGGCTATTGTTGGTACTAACTAGTATACCAACACGAGGGTGGGGGTGTCAACCCAGTAGTACTACCAATACCTAACCGTCGGTTCCACACTAGAATTAAATGGTTGTAAGAAAGAACCACAAAGCAGACTCAAGCATGTATCAGATAAGTACCCACAAAACAGTTGCATGTTGATTCCAAGTATGTAAATTGTATGTATGTTGTACATCATAGAAAACGGTGAGCATACTTTTCCCCCATGTTTATAAATGTTTGTAAAGTAGTATAAGCACAAAAAGGGGCCACGAAACTCACATGTTAAGTGGTAAGTATGAAAGATCGAGATTCCAACAGTTGTATGCAGAGAACAGTCAACACCTATTGACAGTTATTGTCAAGCATTAATGACCTGTACAAAGCGTATAGTAATGTTTGGTCGGTTCGGGTTGTATCGGTTCGGTCGTGGGTAGCACATACACACAAGCGGACACACGTATCGGATCTTATGTAGATCCAAGTACTACGAGTAGTCGTCATTGCTTATGACATCCGTGAAATGATCTCGTGGTTATGAAAGATAGCACTTGTTAAGTATTTGGAGTTCTATTGGATTGTCGATAATTGTAAAATGTTAGGTTGTTTTCAATTGAAATAGTATGTGCATGTTGATAGCGTTGACTTTAATCTTTATGGTCAAGCAATGACACTTTTACTGATCTTACCTTATCATCATCAGACGTTCAAGGGAAATTCCACACTCAACATCATCAGTCACACAACAGGACCAGACGCTCGACTCAACGCTCCATCCTTACGAATCAACCTTCAATCGTACGAATCAGCTTCATTCGTACGATTGAGTCTTCATTCGTATGGCTGGCATTCAGTCGTACCACACAACACACATTCGCACGACCCAAACTCCATGCGCACGAATCAACCCTCAATCGTGTGAATTAGCTACTTTCGTGCGATTGAACCTTCATTCGTGCGATTGGACTCCAGTCGTGCGAAACACGTACAATCGCATACATTCAGTCGGTCACCTGACTCAATCGCACACAATCATTCATACGCATGACTCAATCACATACACTCATTCGCACGCATGACTCAATCGCATACAAACTCACAGTCGCGCGACTCAGTCGAACGACATGCCTAGTCGCACGACTCAGTCGCATGACATGCCTAGTCGCACAACTCAGTTGCACGATTGACTTAGACGCAAGATTCAGTCGCACGACTCACTTAGTCGCACGGCTCAATCGCCTGACAGACCCAGTCGCCTGAACTGCAGAATCGCGACTGTGGTCGGGCTGAGCAGTCCCGAGCTGCTCTAAACGCGAGTTTTACACCACAAGGACTTCCAGAAACACTCTACAAACATACACAAACATGAAACACAAGCAGAAAGACCTCACACGCACCCACACGACCTCATGTGCTCGGATGAACCCGAGCACCCGAAACCCTAGAAAACACAGCAGTAAAACCAAGCTAAAAACGGGTTGAACAAGGTTGTCTACCTGCTAGGAACGAGTATACACGATGATACCCAAGATTTGGCAGTGAAAACGCAACAAACGTGACGGTTTTAGGTGCTAGATCGAGAGAGAAAGTGGAGAAAATGTTGAAGGTGAAGAAGATGAGGATGAGGATAAATGGCTGGGAATGGGGTTTATATACCCAGTCCAAGTTTGCAAAATTACAAGTTTAGTCCCTGCACTTAACCCTCGAGTTTCCCAAAAATTTGTTTCGGTTGATTACGATCTTAAAATGTTCGTTATATTAAGGTTAAAAGCGTGTTTAATGGCATTTGATAGTCTAAAATGGTTTTATTAATGACGATGGTTGAAATTAAAAATGATATATTTGGTGGTAATGGTGATGAAATTTATAAAAGGTTTATGCTTAACACACGTTCTCGGAGGAAGTATAGGCACAAGGGAAAATAAGCAGACATGATTCCTTAAAGCAGGAGTTCATGAAGAAAAGGAAGAATAATTAAAATATTTCTATGCTTATTTATGTCGTTCGACGGACCTTAAAGCGACGAATGTCACACCAGGCACTAGTGCCACAGGTGTAGCCGCAGGTACAAGTTGTCTTTGGGGTTGTTTGGGTGCAGCCACGGCATAGTTGTGTGCCGGTGTAAACTTGCGCTTCTTGTTGTTGTTGTTTTTAGACGGTTCAGCTTTGGTCTCCTTAACGGCCTCGGTAGCCGTCTTTTCCACCTTCTTTGCACCCTTCACAGACATAGTGCCCGCTCGTATATGGTTCTCGGTGAATTGAGCGGTGATAGTGATGGCTTCTTCCAAGGTTGTGGGTCGACTACCCACCACAACGTCTTGAATTTGGGGTGGTACACCCTTAATGAACTTCTTGATGTTGCGGGGGATAGTGTCGACCATGTGAGGCAGCAATATACTCAACTCATGATGCCTAGTTGAGTAGGCCAAATGATCACCATCGTTTTGCTTCACATTCCAGAATTCTTCCTCTAACTTTTGCAATTCACTTCTCGGGCAAAACTTCACGATGGCGATGTTCTTAAACTCATCCCAAGAGAGTGCCAATATAGCATCAGCTCCACGATTTCTCTTCTCGTTATTCCACCAGGTGAGTGCCCTTTGTTGGAGCATACTAGTAGCATAACGAACTTTTAGTCGGGACACTCACAGTTGGCGAAGGTGTTCTCCATGCTTTTGAACCACTCAAGAAGACCAGTGGCTCCTTCCTTGCCACTAAAACTAGTAGGCTTGCAAGAGCTAAAGTGCTTGAAAGTGCAGGTGGGGTTGTTGCGCCCTTGGTTGACCATTTTCATTGTTGCTAGAGTTGGTCATTAAGGTGCTATTGAGTCTGCCTGCCCCATGATAGAACGAATTGGGCACCCGACTTAGCTGTTAGCTGCTTCTTCTTGTTTATTTGTTGTAGAAAGGAATGCCTGTTACGAGTAGGGCGCGTTCAGCAACCATGGTCGGGATGACAGCAGCCATTTGTCGAGCAATCATGGCGGCTAGCTTGCGATCGGAACTTCCACGCTTTCCATGGTGATGAGACATGCTGGAATATGCAAAATGAGTTAGACACGAGAAAGAGAATAACAAGGATTATAATTCAACAAGGATTATAATTCAATAAGGATAAGACAAGAGTTGTAAGGCACTTGGAATGGTTCTATTTGGTAACGCATTACCATTTGGAAACGTTGACACGTCAAGGTAAGTTGACCCATTCGCCTTAGAAATTGGTGTATGTTGACCATAGTTTATCACTCATCCCAGAAATCCCCAGGTAAGCATAACTACTCCCGTAGGATTTATCCGATATGTTTGCCTTAGCCCGAGGGTCTTTTGTCAGGAATCCAGAATACAGGTGTCTATGTGTCATACAAATTTTTTAAGTTCATGAAATCAAAACCTTGATGAGATTTATATAGATTAGACATAAGTCTAAAGATCCAAGTCCTAAGCATAAGTATACGATTCCAGGTGTCGTCGAGAATAAGATTAAGAATTTTCATTTGTCGGGGAGAGTCAAAGTGTCAAAGGTAAGTTTAGGGAGACAAGTAACAAAGTTTAAACAATTACAAGGCAGACCTATGCTAAGGCATCAAGTTGCACATAAGTATGGCATAGCATTATGTAGCATGCAAACAATATATATATTTCCAAGAATATAAATATTATTCTATGAGGTTCATGCATAAGCTATAGTCTAGGTCACCATTTCTAATAACCTAAATCCCTATAGTTATGGGCTCTGATACCAATTTGTCACACCCCAACCTTGACGGCAGAAACATCGAGATGTGAGGGTTAAGATTGTTCACAACTACATAACGCTATATTTAAATGTAAATATTAAAATTATAAGTTCCAAAAGGCATTACAAAAAACATGAAATAAGTTCCAAACAAAACAAAACATTACATAAACATTTTATTTAATTAACTAGGTCCAAGTCCTAGTTTTATTGCAAGCTTCAAAAGACCACTTTAAACTTGGGGGTTACCTGAAACATGATAAAAATAAGAGGTCAACTATAAATAGTTGGTGAGTTTTCAAGGTTTTCATACATAATATGATAAAGTTACAAATAGCAATTCATGTCATAGGTCATAAGTTAGTAAGGTTATAGAACACATATCGTTACAACCAAACCTGGACTTGATTACAAGTATAAAAGATTGGTTAAGTGTATTTGGTTCCCATGATGAACAAGCATACATCATCAGGAGCTGGCAATACCTCGGCTTTAGCACCAAATAGGCTTGTCAGGCCCAAAAATCTAAGACGTGGCCAGGCTAGCAATAGTTAATGATTGCAAACAAAAATATGTATCTCATATAAACGCTTACAACACACAAATAACCATGACAAAAATATGAATTGCAAGTGCTTACAAGTTTAAACGTTTACAAGTGTATGAGAATAAGTATCATGTTTCACCCCAAATTAGTGTGAAAATATAAAAAAGGGGGCAAGGAAAACTCACATGGCAATAAGTATAAGAATGAAGATTAATAAGGTTGATATTAAACGTTGTTTCAAGATAAATCGTCACAAGACACCTAAATATATATTACAAGATTTAGGTTAATAATAAGTTTAACTATTTAACGAGAACTAAGGTTGCAAGGGGAATTTGAGGTTTTGATAAAAACACCTTATTTTAATTTTAAAGAAAGAAAAAAAATGATACTAATTAAATAGTTTGTCATAAAGGAATATGTTACAATAATCAACAAAGTTTAAATATATAAAGTGTAAATATCTTTTTATATACATTTCTAAAAATTATAGTTTAAACAATAACATTTGAACTAATGTAGTGATATACATCATCATTTATAGTCTATTTTATAGAAATATCTAATTATAACCTTTGTTAAAAAGTTTTTAAGTAAGTTATTTGATTATTTAAATCAAATAAAATTTTAGAAAATTATTGGTGTCTATAAAAATATTTAGAGTTTACAAAAATTATTTTTATGTTTGTTAAAAATTTCCATATTTATTTTATTGGCTAAAAGGCCTTAAAAAATACATGAGGGTGCCCGGGTTCGAACCCAGGACCTCATGTTAAAAGATGTAGAGTCTTAACAAGTGAACCAAGGCCTCAGCCACAATTCATATTGGTTTCTAATTATTATAAACTTGTTTAAAGAAAGTTCCCCAAACCTTAAGAACCCTAGAATCGTTTGATTCCAAATCGATCCCCAATTCGATTATGAACATGAAATTAACCTTGGGGCTTTTATCCCCAAGTAAAAACCGATTAGATCCATGTGTTTGATACCCGATTTGAGATCGAATTGTTAGCGAGGAAGATAAAGGACGTTCGCGAACACTTGGAGCTTAATCGATGTTCAAATGATGATGCCAATCAAATTCGTTGCACAAGAAGCTTCTAATGATCTTGAGGATGAAAAAACCTCAATCAATTTGCGTTAAAAGAGCGCAAAAGGTTGATTTCACTAAGGTTGTCGGTCGTGGTGAGTCGTGAGAGTGTTTTGGATTGTTTAAGTGTGATTTAGGTAAAATTATGTTGCGCAGGAGTTTAGGTATGATTAAACGACCATGTAGGTGCAATTAATTCAATTATTATTGCGTTTTAGATGTCGAACGGTTCGGTGATTATGGATTTCCGGTTACTCGATCGATTATGTTTGTAACCGACGTTTAAATGCGTTTAAAGTTCATAATGGGTTTCGAATCATGATAACGAAGCGATTGAGATGATTTGGGTACAAAACGGTGATGTTTAGTGGATCTTGAGACCTCGTCGGCGCCGCACCGGGCTTGGCTGGCCGGCGGCCGGAAAAACGGGGAGAAGGGAGTTGGATTTACAAAATTACACTTTGGCCCCTCGAACTTTGAGTTGTTATTATTTTATGCACTTATCTTTCTTTTAAAGTTTCCAAAATGACCAAACACCCCCTTGGCTTAACTTTAACTTTAAGTTCAAGTCTTTTTAAGAATTAGTAACTTTAAATAATTATTAATATCAATATTATTGTTATTACTATTATTATTATTATTATTATTATTATTATTATAATTGTTATTATTTAATATTTTTATTTTTAACTTTTATAGATTAAAATTTAATGACAATTAAAAAGAATAAGCACGAGTTCCATAATTGACAATAATGGACATTATAAGAATAAGCGAAGTTAATTTTTAGTTAACAAAAATACGAAATGTTACAAGGGACTAAAAGTGTCCAAAAGGACAAATCTTTGAAAAAGTTGGTGTAAAGGTGGGCATGGCCGCCCACCCTCCCTTCACATCATTCTTTCTTTCAGTTTTAGAGAGAGAGAGCATAGGAACTCTCGACTGAAGATAAGAAGAAGAAAAGAAATCGAATTCAATGTAAGAACCTGTGGTTTTTAGGTGTTTATGACGGGTTTTGTCCCGGTTGTATGCTTATGTGCTTATGTGTTTGTGTATGTGTTGGGGTGTGTGTGTTTGGTGATGTTTTTAGGTGTTTAAACTCAGTTGCAAAAGGTTAGAAAGGAAGAAACACCCAAGTTGCATCAGGTGAGTTCTGGACCCCGGTTTCTATTTGTTTTAAACTATCTTTTGGGGCTGAAAATGTATTAAATGATTTTTAAATGGTTATGTATGTATACTCGTATGTAATGTGCTCGTTGGATGTTGATTCTTGAATGCTTATAGGTTATTCATGTTTAGAATAGTCACATTAAGCTTAGAACAGATGGGTTTGATGATTGGGTTTGAAAAAATACTAGAAACATATCACACAGAAGGTCCATGCGCCTAGATAAGGCTCATGCGCCTGAAAATGCCTTAAAAAGATTTAAGTGCAATCCTTGCACCTAAACAGTAGCCCATGCGCCTAAGATTACCTTAGAAATGTTCAAGTATAGCCCATGCGCCTGAACAGTGGTCCATGCGCCTAAAAATATTAGTCGGACGACTAAGTATAGGACCATGCGCCCCAATAGTGCCCATGCGCCTAAGTGTCCATGCGTCTGAATAACCCATGCACCTAAGTGTTCATACGCCCGAATAATGCCCATGCGCCTGAATAGTTCATGCGCCTAAGTGATAAATGATTAAGTGTTGGCTGATGCGCCTATATAGTGATGAAACGCCCAAACAGGGCTCATGCGCCAAATAGTGCCAAAGCGCCTAAGCACTTAGAAATTTTTACAGAATTTTTTGGGAGTTTGTGCTTTTAGGGTTTTGACCGAGGGTTGACTGGGGCTTATTTATGATAATGTTTCATGCATGGTTATGATTGTTCCTTAACAAGTCTTGCAAGCTTACGGGAGTGACACAACCGTGTTGTCATTAGCTCGACCGTGTTGCGGGCTAGCTACCCCATATTGCACACGAGACCAGGACCTTTGCAGCATGCACTGGGTGATTGGGTCGGTCTTGCATACCGTAACAGAACCCTTTCGAGGGATATAGTTGACCATTTCGAGGGATACACTTGACCCTTTCGTGGGATATAGTTGACCCTTTCGAGGGATACAGTTGACCCTTTCGAGGGATATAGTTGACCCTTTCGAGGGATACAATTGACCCTTTCGAGGGATATAGTTGACCCTTTCGAGGGATATAGATGACCTATCACCCGTTTTCCATCGCGCATACAGTTGGGGTATTGCTTATTGGTCCATACAGAAAGTGAAAGATAAAAATAAAAGTTTACAAGACATACAAGGCATACAGTAAAAAAAACGAACAGTATCTGTTCATATAGTTAATGCGTGCTCGCATATATAATGCAGAGTTGTATTTTACAGAAAAGAGTATTTTCATATACAGCATACATAAAGTATTTTATTACTTTAAAAATAAAACTCACTCAACAACACTGACTTTTATATATTTTTAGTTGGCAGGTATTTATTGCTGAGGATGACACGAGGGTGAAACTACTCGGCATGGAAAGATTAACATCCATTCGTAATTTATGTTGTTGTTGTTTTGTAATGCAGTAAAACAGTTCTTTTGTAATCAGTTAAACGATGATATATTGCTTAACAACAGTGTTTTAAATGAAATGAATGGTTTTTGATAAATTATTTCCGCTGCTTAAGTTTGTATAATTATAATGTTTAATGTTTTAGTTGCTGTGATTGACCAACTGTGAGGTCTACGAGACTTTACAGTTTTAAGCATTGATAATTTCTTTTTGATTTTTTTATTAATTCAGGCTCTTTTCAAAAGTTGACAAAACACTAAAAGTTATTAATTTTATACCTACTATAATGGGGGAAAATATGATATTTCCCCAACATAAATCTCACTACTTAGGTGGACACTAAAATAAACAACTACTCCTTGCCTTGCTGGTTGCCATGACAAATTTTTAATTATTGAATTTTGCTTTAGGTTATTATTGAATCTAATGACGTCCTAAAATAATTAAAGCTTATTGAATATTGGAGTACTAACCTGCCCTCCACATTTAATCTATTGATATTAAACTTTAATTTTATTTTGTCATCAGACGATCAAAATATTTGTATATTGGAGTACTAATAATTATTACATTGTCTATGCAATCATTTATCGTTTTTTATTCTAGGTTAATCAATCATTTCTTTTCTCATTCTCTCTTTTAGTTACATAGGATATATTTTCTCGTTGCATCTCGAGGATGAAAAAAACTAGTTCATAAGAATATTGAAGTAAAATCAAGTTTTCCGATAATTTTACGATGCATGTATTAATGAATTAAAATGAATACATGCGTCAAAAGTGTGTCGCGTTTTAACTTTCGATGTATTTTAGACAAAACTGGCCATATTTTTGTTGCATTACTTCCTTGACGCCACTTTGTCGTTGATTTTGAGTTTTAGTTTTTGTTGAAAATTTGTCGTAAATGTGTTGCAATTTACGAGAACACATTCTGTATCACAAATTTTTCATAAAAAATAGGCAGTCTTCTAGTGATGTATGATTTTAAGTATATTCTCATAGTACCATAAGTTTCAAAATTTATCTCCCTAGACTCAAAACTTTAAACGTAACACCATATAAATCAACAGAGAAAGATTCGTCGGTTGGGTTATTAAATTACTAACGTTGATATTATAATTTTTCCAACAAGACAATAAAGTACATATTAAAACGAAAGGTGTGTTGTCTTCATCAATTGGTACTATATTAAGAAATTATTTAAACTGCTTTTGCATACTAAGTCGTTCATCTAAGAAATATTTCTTATATAAAGAAGACAAGAGAACATTAGCCCTACATATCTCACAAGGTCATATCCTCTCAAAAACCATCATCAGTGCTCCTAAAAAGAATTATATGGCGATTATTGCGGAGACCATGATGAGCTCTTCAGAAGGTGCCCGACCAGTTCCCGTGATTGCATTGGGCACCGCAACCGAATTAAGCATTGCAGGAACTGAAGTCGTGACACCATCAATTTTAATAGAAGCCATTAAGATGGGTTACCGTCACTTTGACACAGCTGCATTATACCACACTGAGAAACCTATCGGAGAAGCCATTGCAGAAGCCCTAAGATTAGGCCTTATAAAGTCTCGATCGGAGATTTTTGTGACCACCAAGTTGTGGTGTGACTCGGCTCACCGCGATCTTGTTGTACCGGCCATCAAGCAGAGTCTCAAGTAAGATGTTTTCATGCTTTTGCCTCTATATTTTAAAGAGAGCAAACCTTGATATTTTTTATAGGTTAAAGATATATATAAAATTGTTTTTATCTACAGAATTATAATATTTTCTACTTGTTCAAGTCACAATATTCTTAACCGATGTGATATCAAATGGTATGTCACATGCACCCTACGTTAACATTTTACATGAGAAAAATGATAACCGGTTCAAAAGTCAACTTCTATGATTATACATACTTAGAGGCCGGTTACTACAAAAGTGTAATTTTCGTGACCAGAGCGTGAGATGTGTTTTTTTTTTTTTTGCCGAGGGGTAGTTTCGTCCGCGGTACAGTTACGCATAAAAGAATCATAACTACGCAAGTTATATCTATTATTACATAATTTATATTTATTATTACGCAAAGAAAAACCACTCATGTTATAAAAAATAATTAGACAAGTTATATTTATAATTACACAAATTTTATATATTTACGCAATTATCTATCACACAAGTTATGCACACAACACGTAGACGTTTTTTTTAATATTGATTTTTAAAAAAAATATAGCAATATCATGCTTATATTAAACAGGATAAAATGTTTGATTTTATGGTGTACTTCTTGTGTAATTATTTCATTTTTAATCTAAACAATCAATTGATTAGATCAATGGTTGGTATCACTTCGTAACCTCGTATGAACTGTTTATACAGTAGATTTTATCTACACAATTAAACGTTGGAGATTTTTTTTATAAAACTAAGGCAATTCAAAAACGAGTTTGTTAGAATATCCGTTTCATGTAGACATACCCCTTTTATACTCGTAACAATTTGCTCTTCTTAGTTTATGTTGTTTAAGGACCCCAATAAGATGCCAAAGCTTCTGATTGTCACGCTTTAAAATAAGATCTTTTTTTTTGTTTCAGTCACCATTTTATTTTCGTTTTGTTTATGGATTCGTTTATTATTATACACACTTCATGATTGTTAATATTTTTTAAGCGGTAACCTCAAACGCCTATTAAAGTTATTTTATGTTATAATTTATAAAAGCGATTTATGTTCTAATTAATGTCTTGTATTTAAAAAAAACTTAAATTACTTATAAAACTATTTAAATATATACATACGAGTGGTGTCAAGGGGCAGCAACCATTGGCAATGGTTCGGGACAGCATTCATGAGCGGGGCTCAAGGGGTAGCAAACCCTAGCAGGGCTCAACAAACAAAGTTTCTAGTTGCGGTCGAGCTTGAAATTTTCTTATTTTGATTAAATTTTCTTCATTGGAACTGTCATAAGGAAGTCCACATATGTATTGGTCGGAGTTTTTAACCTCAATGAAATTCATGAATTAAGGTTTAGTATCAATGGTTTTAAATTAGTTTGAAGCTAACTTGTAAACATTTAGCTATACATGTTAAGCGGCACTTTAAATTATAACTAAAAACATGTTCAATGATGCCATTATTATACATATAAACTAGGGTATAACCCGTGTATTACATGGACCGAATAATTAGAATACTAAATATTTATTTATGAAGAGTTAGAGACTTTAAAACGTTATTTTGATATTAGATATAATTAAAAAAATACGTATGAGTAAACACTTTGATTAATTGATAAAACATTTATCTTATTTCAAAATTTTTGTTTTAAAAAATTATTGTTTTTGATAAAAATTCATTTTTTATCAATATTTCGTTGTTAAAAACTCCATGTTTGTTTAGTAATTTTTTATATAAACCTTTTATATTATAAAAAGAATGATTTTAAAATAATTTTGTTATTTAGAAAAGTTTCGTTGTTTTAGGAAAACGTCAAAATTTTAGAGAATTTTGTTTTTAAAAAAGTGTATTTTCTACTAAAAGTACTTAGTTATTATCTAATGAAAAAAATAATTTTAATATTGTTTATTCAATAAAAACTTAGATTTATAATATAGTGAGAGAAAGAGAAACTTTTAATTATTAATTATTTGATTTTTAAAATGAAATAAATAGTTTAGATAGAAAAACAAATGGGAGAGTAAATGTGAAAATAACATCTGTCAAAAAATATAAAAAAAATTATTAGGATAGATTAGCAACTTGGTTATACATCATTAGTTGTATCATGAATTAATGGATTGTACTCATATTTGGGCTTTTTTTTTCTTTTAATCCTTAAATTTTTTATTTTAACCTAATATTTTTACATTTAAAATTTAACCCAATAGTTTTTACTCTCAACTTTGGTCACTTATATTTTTCATGTTTTAAAAAAAATTCCATTTACATTTGGGTCTAAATTTTGCGAGTTAATACGTTGTATGCGTGTGTGGTTTAACATGTTTAAGATTAATTTTTCCCGTTTAACGGCCCCGTCATAACACGCTAGTATTAGATCGCCTTACTTTTTGTTTTATATTTTTTACGTTTCGCTCCCGTGATTCAACTTTTTTACTATTTATTTTTTTAGTACAACTTTTTTTGGTGTTACCGATCAATGGTGATGGTGAGCCATTGATGTTATTTGGTACGGTTTTACACGTCCGATGAAACGCCTAAGGGTTAATACTAGTTTAATCTAATTTGCTATGCATTTTTATTAAATTTTGATAGATGTAAGAGACATGAGAATAAAGTTTAATAGCATAAACGAAACTGTTTTCTACAAATTTGAATATTCACCGTGAAGTTATAACTTTTGAGCATTAATATTCCAAAAGTAAATAAAAGTTATTCTAGGTTAAACAAATTGTATGCAATCAATGATTGAATCGTTGTGTTATGTTTCGGTTAACGCGTCTAACATGATTTTTGAATTCGTCTATATAACGGGGTTTATCTTTCAAAAACCTAGTTTTTAAGTGTGTGCTAATATATTAGTTGATAAAAATAAACTAACTTTACACACACAATTGAAACAAGACAATAACTCCTATAAACTAATGTAGGAATCTGGGACTAGAGTATGTAGATTTGTATCTCATACATTTTCCAGTGAGGCTGATCGACCAAAAGGGATTCAAATTTCCGATCCCAAATGAGTGCATAGCCGCTATCGATACAAAAGCCGTATGGGAAGGCATGGAGGAGTGTCAAAATCTTGGACTCACCAAAGCAATTGGTGTCAGCAATTTCTCTTCTAAAAAAATCAAACAAATTCTTTCATTTGCGAAAATCCCTCCAGCAGTTAACCAGGTAAGCATTTGCTAGTAACAAAGAACTCTTTGAAAAATTAATGTTTTGACAAACCGCTTTGATGTTTTGACTCCCTAGATTTTTTTATTATTTTCTCATCTTGTATTAGTGTGATAGCTTCAGTTTCTGGTTTTAGACTTTTAAGACCAAAAAGTCGAGTTGGTAGCATTTCGTTAGAAACAAGGTTTAAAAGAATATTAAATGTCAAAATGGTTTGCCAAAATGTACTAGTTTTCCAAAAAGTTCTATAAACATGTGATGAATAATGTTCAAGAGATGATACCATAAGATGATTTTGTTATCGTAGAAGAAAAGTTCAAATTAAAAGCCAAATGGTGTTAATGAGATCATTTTTAATTTGTTTCGAAGGTAGAGATGAACCCGCTTTGGCAACAGAAAAAACTTAATAGATTTTGTAAAGAGAATGACATCCTTGTAACCGCTTACTCCCCGCTAGGTGCGGTTGGTAATAGTGCATGGGGACACAATCGCGTCATGGAATGTGATATTCTACATGATATTGCCAAGTCAAAAGGAAAGACAGTGGCTCAGGTATTAATTTTTCAACCCCTACTTTTATATATGAAAATGTTTTTAAAAATGTACAAGTTAACTCTTCATCAAGTTTCTTTCAATTTAAGTAAAAGATGATGATAATACATTGATTATAAAGTCCAACTTCAAACACTTATAATAGTTTAACATCAAATGTTTAATATCATAGCAACATGAGTCTATGTACTGAAGTTTTAGTATTGACATGCAGATTTCCATAAGATGGTTATATGAGCAAGGTGTAACTATAGCAGTAAAAAGCTTCAACCCTGAAAGGATGAAACAGAACCTTGATATCTTTGACTGGTCTTTAACTAAGGAGGAACTAAACAAAATTAATCAAATTCCACAACGCCGGCATGTGTATTTGATTGGAGCTATGGTGGTTGAGCACAACGATGTATTGGGCGAGATCGATGCAGAGCTTGATGAATGAAATAATTTGTTCGGTTAAACATTGTGTATTATGCAAACTTTGTTATGGTGTCACCACTTTGGGTATTATGCTTATCTACAAAGAGCTTGTGCACATTGCAACAATTTGATTAGACATCTGAAACTAATTTGTAAATATTGTGTATGTTATTGGTTGAGTATTATGCATGTTACATCGATATAAATTGTCCTTTTGGTGACTACCTTGTTAGTTCAAAACAAATGGATCAATCTTTTTACTTAGTTTTTGGCATTGAGTTCTTAACTAAACGTTTTGTATGTATCTAGTTTGAATGTAACTTAAATGTAACACCCGACCCCTCACACCAACAATATTGTTTGCTTTGTCCACGAACAGATTACGCATTTTCTTTTGGTTGCTTGTGTGAAAACTAACAAGGGAGGTCACCTATCCCTGGATTGCTCCCATCTGAACACGCTTAACTATGGAGTTCTCTCATCCATAGCCAATACGCTCAAAACGTGTTGTTGATATTAGAGACCGGACATTCCTTATAAACCAGGAATCTCTCATGTCCACGGCCTATATGGGATAAATATAGGGTGTCACAATCACCCCCCTTTGGACTCATCATCCTCGATGAGCCCAAGAAGTCACCATCTTCGATGAGGTATGTCCCACATCCCGAACGACACATAACTTGGCTTTGATACCATTCTGTAACACCCGACCCCTCACACCAATAATATTTTCTGTTTTACCCACAAAGAGCTCACAAATTTGTTTTTGGTTGCCCGGATGAAAACTTCCCAAGGAGGTCACCCATCCTTAAGTTGCTCCCATCTAAGCACGCTTAACTATGGAGTTCTCTCATTCACAACCAATACGCCAAAACACGTTGTTGATATTAGAAACCGGACATTCCTTATAAACCAGAAATATTTTCTGTTCACGGCCGATGTGGGATAAATGTAGGGTGTCACATAAAAACATTGTGCCGATGGGCGCGTGGTCGGGGATTTTGAAGTGTTTAACGTTGGTTCAAGCCGCACCCCCGGCTGTTGTTTTAACTCATTTTGCACAAATTTTCTTTTATTTATTAATTATTTTATTTTCTGATCACTTTTATTTTAATTATTATTATTTTTCGAGTTTCTTGTTGCTAAGCTCATTTTTGTTAAGGTAATATCATGTTTTATTAAATTATGATTATAGTGTTGCGTCTTGTTTATTTTTATCTACTTTTCAATATAAGTTTTGTTTAAAAAAATTGTGCATAATAATATGCAAGTTATTAAAAGCATGGAGTACAAATACTTAATATTTTCATAGCTTCTTTTTCATGTAAAGTTTTTAACATTATCAACGCCCTCACCACAAAAATTGATGTTGATATTTTTCACGGTTTAACACACCGATGTGACATAAGTTTATTCAAAACAGATTCTAGTTTCCACCAATCCAATACATGGTTCTTAATACAACTTTTATTTCAAAAAGCATTATAACTCTTTAGCAAGTTTTATATATGTGAATTTAGATAACTCTTTGAACCGTACCTCAATTGGTAAAGTTAATATTATCGATGATCGGACATTTAATATCCAACACAGTGTGTTACAGAAGATTGGTCAGTGATAATGGTGCAGCTGGAAGTGTGGCGGCGGCGAACAGGGGGACTGGGGAGACGAAGCACAATATATCTAAATTTTTTGTTCCAAAAAGTACTATTTAACATATATCTTGTTGTAATTGTATTTGAGCAATACTGGTGACAAGTTAGCGATACAAGGATGATTTATCACCGAGTATTGACTAAATAGCGAGAGCCACATAATTATATTTTATTATTTTTTAGGCTTTTATGGTGTTAATGAGTTAGTTTATGTTACTTAGACTTTAATAGTCCTAATGAGTTAGTTTCAGTTAGTTATGCTGGCATAGCAAGTCATTTTGGACCCAATGTACATATGCAAAACTTACACTTTTGGGCCCTAATAGATGTTGACGTGGGTTAGTGAGTTATTTAGGTTATGTTAAGTAACATTAAGTTCTAACAAATCATTTATGTTATTCAAAGCAATGTTCCCGTAACAACTCATTCTGGCCATACTATACATATGTAAGACTAAGTCACGCATTTGAGTCTTAATGGACCTTAACATGTATAATTTTATTTTCTTGATTACTTTTATTTTGATTTTAATAAGATAACGATTTTCTTGTTGCTACACACTCATTTTTGTTAACGCAATATCATGTTTTATTAAATTCCGCGTATAGCCTTGCGTTCCTATATTCATCTACTTGTCAATAAAAATCTCGTTGGAAAGAAGTAGTGCATAATATTATACAAGTTATCGATGCACGAAGTACATATACATAATATTTTTTAAGTTTCTTTTTTTTCATATAAAGTTTCTAACATTATCACGCTCTCAGAACAACACATAAAGTTAATGTTTGTCGCGGTTTAACATGCCAACAAGACATAAATTTTATTTGAAAAACTGATTACTGATTTCGATCCCAATACAATTTTTATTTCAAAATTCACAATAACGGCTATAAATTGATGTGCATTTTTTATTGACCAACAAATAATTTTTAACCCCGGTCACAAAGTAAACTCATTGGCAAAAGATCACTCACACCCACGAATACAGACATCGCTGGTGACTCGCATCGCCCATCATTACAGGGGAACCCACCACGCCCAAAGACCCACTATAAACCCTTGATCCACTTAAATCATATTACATATAGTAAAACTTCAACCCATAATTTTTATTTTGAAAATTCATAACATGCTTCTAATTAAACAAGTTTATTTAGAATTTATTGGCGCACATTCTCAACTCACTTTGGTGGTAAGGTAAAATCCAATCACAAATTTGCGTCATAGAGTTTTGATTGGTGTATGGCTGTACTCCATTCCTTTTAAACCTTATCATATATCCAATTTTATTTATTAAAATAATATATTAATATAACGTAAGGTTTATATTTACTGACCAACCCTAACCATCCAATCAACTTCATTATCTATAATCAGGTGTTTTGTGTTTTTATTTATTTATTTATTTATTTTGAGTTTGAGTTGCAAGATAAAGCACTTAAGAGTTGATACAAACGCAAAACGACAAATTAGGGGGAAAAAAATTCTGACTTCAATTATGTAGAACAACATCATGCAATTACACTAACCTAATATTACCTGTGATGTGAGTGGTTTAATTTGATTTGGTCTCCACGAAATTTAAGGTTTTATAGTAAATTTTACATGTGTGAATTTAGGTAACTTTTTTTTAATCGTACGTCAATAATAATATGTTATAAATTGGTAATTTGAAGTTTAATACGTAAAATATATAAAATTTTGTATTAATCGGTGTTCATATCAACTATAAATTTTTTATTGATGTTCGGATTGACACTTCCGACACTATCTTTTGGTTCAGATTGTGTTTACATTCATGTAAAATTTTCGGGTATGTGTTAGGTTGGACCTGAGAACCCGAGAGCCCGAGAACCCGAGAACACGACCCGTTTAACATCCATAACTAACTTACACTTTTGGGTCTTCAATGATGTTTACATGTGTTAGTGGGTTGTTTAGCCTTTAATCAAGAAATCGGTGAAACCCATTGGTAATATATTAGTTGTTAGTGACGACGTGTGTCCATTGATATCTTTACAAGAATAATCCTTTGAATAATTATCACTATAATTGTAGATCACCCTCAAGGGGCCGACTATAAGGATCTAAAACCTTATCATCTAAATCACATATTGGTTTTTAGATATAATCTAAAAAATTATCGATGAATGGACATACGAATCACCTATCCCCAGAATTTAAAAACATGCATCTCCCCATCACATGTTACAATTTAAATTCAATGAAACTTTCACACACCACAGAAAGCTTATCAACATACATACTTTGGTCTCATTATTAATTTGTAGAAATAACGCATATAGAAAAACAAATTTGTTTATCCTATATATGTCGATCTCCACAATAACATATTCTCTTAAAAACTCAAAACAAATCTCCAAAAGAAACACCTAAAAATGACTACAATCCCACAAAAGATGATAACCTCTTCGGAAGGTGCCCGCCCGATCCCAGTGATCGCACTAGGAACAGCAACAGAACTAACCATTGCGGGCATCGAGGTGGTAGCACCATCAACTCTAGTTGAAGCCATTAAGATAGGTTATCATCATTTTGACACAGCAGCATTATATGGAACCGAAAAATCTGTCGGGGAAGCCATTGCAGAAGCTTTGAGATCGGGCCTCATAAGTCCCGATCGGAGATGTTTGTTACCACAAAGTTGTGGTGTAACGCTGCTGAGCGTCATCTTGTTGTACCAGCCATCAAGCAGAGTCTCAAGTAAGTTATTTTCATACTTCAATTCTGCATTCTTTACTTATCAGTATATAAAGATATAAAATTGTATGTTTTTATGCCTAGGATAGTCTTTATTTTATGTTTTTATATAACAAAAGTTTAAGTTTTCTTGTGATTCATGTGTTGTACTTTATGTCTGTTATGAGACGCAATAAAGATCACCGATTATTGTACTTTTATTCATGGACCATTTTTTGTTGCTATATACACTATATAGTTGTCATTGCTCGTTAGATATATATATATATTTAACTTACTTTATACTCATAATTAGATACTCATAATTAGTATCAAATGAAGTTATTCGTTTAAAACATTTGCGTAGATACAACACAAATGCATATTATATTTGTTGGTAATATTTATGATTATTACAAGTTATATTAGTTTGGAAAAATATTGTTAGGCTGTTTGGTAGCACCTGAATCAGTATTTTAATAGTTCAAATGTTTAAATGATTTAACACTTAATGGTTCAGACTGTTTGTTTCGCGAGCAAATGTCTGAATGGTTTAGACATTTGCCTCCGAATGGTTAAGAATTATACTAATATTGAATGGTTAAGAGGTCTAATGCTGAATGGTTAAGAGATGTAGTGCTAAATGATACCTTTTAGCTGAATTTGTCAGACATTTGTCTTTGAATAGTTAAACGACATACTAGCTCTTAATGGTTCAGACCTCTTAATGGTTCAACACTTAATGTTTCAGACATCTTAATAGTTCAACACTTAATGGTTCAGACCTCTTATTGGTTAAACACTTAATCATTCAGAAGTTGTCAAACAACCTCGTAACTGTTAAATTCTAATCAACGTTACAAACAAAATTGAGTGAAGATATATTAACTTTATGCATTAATGTAGGAATTTGGGACTAGAGTATGTGGATTTGTATCTTATACATTTACCAATAAAGCTGAACCAGGAGGAATTTAAAAAACCGGTTCCAAGCGAGTGTATAACCGCTTTAGATATAAAGGCAGTTTGGGAAGGAATGGAGGAATGCCAAAATCTTGGACTTACCAAATCAATTGGTGTAAGCAACTTCTCTTCCAAAAAGATCAAACACATTTTATCATTTGCGATAATCCCTCCAGCCGTCAACCAGGTGATCATCAACTCACGAAAGCTGTTCAAGTCACTTGCTTGATGTTTCAATTAGAAGATTAATAATAGTAGAAACAAGAAGTCAAAAAAATAATTCAAATAGATGGTACTAACATTATTTTCATTTTATTTGTAGGTTGAGATGAACCCACTTTGGCAACAAAAAAAACTTAACCAATTTTGCAAAGAGAATAACATCCTTGTAACTGCTTACTCTGCTTTAGGTGCGTTTGGCAATAGCGGATGGGGAGACAACCGAGTCATGGAATGTGAAGTTCTTCGTGAGATTGCTAGGTCCAAAGGGAAGACAGTGGCTCAGGTACTACTTATTTTCCATTGTTTATTCTTATATGAGAAAATGTTCTTTAAAAAAATACAAGTATAATAAATTATGTCAAACATTCGACAAAAATGATAAACAATGACGTCAAAACAAATAGTCCACATAAAATTTATAATAATATAGTAAAACAATCACATGTACTGAAGTTCTAGTGTGACATGCAGATTTCTTTAAGATGGTTATATGAGCAAGATATAAGTATAGCAGTAAAGAGTTTCAATACAGAAAGGATGAAACAAAATATTGACATCTTTGATTGGTCTTTGACTGAGGAGGAATTGAAGAAAATTGACCAAATTCCTCAGCGCAAACATATTTATCTAAACAGATCTTTGGTAGCTGAGCATAATGATGTGTTGGCTGAGATTGATGGAGACCTTGATTAACGAAATGAAATAATATTACTAGTTATAGATCGTGTTATCATACCTTTGAAGGTAAATGTTAGTATGTTTTTCATACACACTGTAACAACTTGAGTGGAGATCTAAAAGTAAATTTGAAACTTCTGTACGTTGTGGATTAAAGATTACGTGTTATAACGACACACATTGTGCTTTGATAGTTAAAAAGAGTTAGGATAACTATTAGATATGTGTTGGTTTGTATTTGTTTATTTGTTTGTATCTGTGGTAAGTTAGAATTGATCATAGAAGTCTAATAATGCTTTGGAAGAAATCATGTTAGCTTCGAAAGAAGAGTGTTAAGCTTAAGAAGAAGTGGTGTTGCTTCGGAAGAAGTGGTGTTTACTCTTTGGGAGTTTCTTTAACGTCGGAAGTGAAATTTACATTCGGAAGATATGTTTGCTAAATATGAATGGGTAAATTATAAATAGTTTGTTAAAGGTTGTTAGGTCTGATTATGTATATAAGGATCAGTTGTCATTAGGATTGATATTCAATTTTGATATCTCATAATTTTCTTTATGTAATATTCAATAATAGTTGAATCATTCTGTGGTGAATCTTTTCTTCAATATTATTCTTTCTTTGATCGGTTTTACAACAAGTGGTATCAGAGCCAAGTTTGGCTCAATTGGAGAAATAATGTGATCTTAGCGGTGATCAGAAGAGAAATTGAAGAATCAGAGATAGTGTCCATAAAGTTTGATCTTGAAAAGTTTTGATGGAAAGAATGATTTCGGTTTATGGTGTGTCAAGATGCGAGCATTACTTGTACACCAGGTTTTGTGGGAGCACTCGCAAGGCAAGCAAATATGCTGGCAGATTTGATAGAGAACGAAAAGCAAGAGATCATGGAGAAGGTGCACAGTGCGATAATCTTGTCCTTGGGAGATCGAGTGCTTCGAGAAGTGTCGAAGGACGACTCGGTTGCCGAAATTTGGGCAAAGCTAGAAAGTCTGTACATGACGAAGTCGTTGGCAAATTGACTATATCTGAAGAAACGATTGTATACATTTCACATGGCAGCAAACAAGACTTTGAAAGATCACATAGATGAGTTTAATAAACTTATCTTGGATCTTGAAAAAATATTGACATGAAACTGGAAGATGAAGATCAAGCCATCATCTTCTTGACTTTGTTGCCAAGTCGTATGAACACTTTGTTGATACATTGATGTATGGTCGAGAGACATCATCAATGGAAGAGGTTCTTGCAGCCATGAACTCAAAGGAATTGAAAAAAAGAAGTGATGTACAAGAATATTCAAGTGATGGGTTGTTAGTGCATGAGAGATCAAAACAAATGTTCACAAACAGCAAGAGTCAAGCTAGATCAAGGTCAAGAACTAAACGAAGTTGCTATTTGTGCAATTCTGAAAAGCATCTCAAGAAAGACTGCCTAGAGAGGAGAAAGAAGGGAAATGAATCAAGTTCTGTAAAATGGAAAACTAGCCATGTCTCCAAAGGATCTGTTGATGGCTATGATAGCTCTGATGTTCTGAATGTGTCTTGTGATGAAGACATTAGTGAATTGATACTTGATTTAGGATGTTTTTTTCATATGAATCCTGTCAAAGAGTTATTTAAGGAGTTGAAGATGGAAGATCTTGATGAAGTAAAGCTTGGGAATGATCAGCCTTGTAAAATTCTAGGGTCAGGTACTATCACTTTTAAGTTGCATAATGGCACTGAGGTTGATATTAGTGATATCAGGTAGATTCCTAGTTTGAAAAGGAATTTATTATCATTAGGAACTTTTGAGAAGTCAGGCTATTACGTTGGACTGAAAGATGGTAAGGCTATAATTGTTAAGGGTTTCTTGGTATTGTTAACTGGTAGTAGAAGGAGTAATAATAAGTATAAATTAGAGGGATCAGTAGTGCCTGGAAGTGCATGTATGGGAATCACTAAGAATGATAGTTGTTTACTATGGCATAAGAGATTTGGTCATCTTAGTGAACATGGTCTCATTAAGTTGAGAAAACAAGTCATCATTAGTGAGTTTAAGATGAATGATGTAGGATTCTATAAGACATGTATTTTAGGTAAAAGTAAGAGGGTTCAGTTCAAGACTGGTAAACACATCTCTACTTATGTGTTAGACTATATACATTCTGACCTATGAGGGCCTGCTAGAACTAGTACTCTAGGTGAAGCTAGTTATTTCTTGGCTATTATAGATGATTACTCACGGAGGGTTTGGGTTTATGTTCTTAAGCATAAGAATGAATCCTTTAAAAAGTTTGTAGAGTGGAAGATCTAGTAGAAACTCAGAGTGAGAGGAAGGTAAAGAAGTTGAGGACTGAAAATGGGTTGGAATTATATAATAGTGAGTTCAATGAGTTTTGTAGAACTCATGGCATAGCCAGACATCTTACTGTACCTGGTACTCCCCAACAATATGGGTTGGCTGAGAAGATGAACAGGATTTTGTTGGAAAGGTTTAGATGCATGAGGATTAATGCTGGATTTCCAAAAGGATTCTGGGGTGAATTAGTTACATCTCCAGCTTATCCAATTAACAGGTCTTCATCCAGTGCTTTGGGTATGAAGACTCCTATGTAGATATGGATAGGAGTTAAGCCTGACTGTAGTCATTTGAGGGTGATCAGGTCAGTGGTCTACTTTCATGTTAGTTAGGATAAACTTGATGCAAGGGCTCAAAAGGGTGTTTTTTTGGGGTATCTTAAGAGTGTCAAGGGATATAGAATATGGAGGTTAGAAGGTGAAGGACCTAGGGTAATAATGAGCAGGGATGTAGATTTCCAAGAAGGTTTGTTGTATAAGGATGTCGTAGGTTTTGACATTCGGACTCAGTCTCTAGAGAAAGTTGAGATTGAGGTGGAGTATGAGGATAATTCAGACAGAGCTGTTGGATCAAGTAGTGGAACTGAAGGTGAAGTGAATCATGAGCCCTATAGTACATATAGTATTGTAAAAGATAGACCTAGAAGAAAGATTGTAGCCCCTATCATATACAGGCAGGATCATGATGTGTCAGCTGTTGCCTTCACAGCTGCTGAAGAGGAGAGTATCTATGAGCCATTAAATTATGATGAGGCTATGTCTTCAGATATGAGAGATAGGTGGTATGATACTATGGTCGATGAGATGAATTCCCTGGAAAAGAAAAAAACATGGGAATTGGTTGGTAAACTAGTAGATCAGAAGTTGGTAGCTTGTAAGTGGCTGTATAAAATCAAGGATGGTGTTCCTAGTACTGAGGGTCCTAGGTTCAAATTTTGGTTGGTAGCTAAGGGATTTACTCAGAGGGAGGTATTGACTATAATGAGATCTTTTCACCAGTTGTAATCATACTTCTATTCGTATAATTTTGTCTATCACAACTGCTCTTGATCTAGAGTTGGAACAACTAGATGTTAAGACAACTTTCTTACATGGGTTCTTGGATGAAAGGATATATATGAAGCAACCTATGGGTTTTGAGGTTAAAGGCAAAGAAGATAAAGTGTGTTTGTTGAAGAGGTCTTTGTATGGCCTAAAGTAGTTGCCAAGGCAGTGGTACAAGCGGTTTGATGAGTATGTAGTGACTCATGGTTTCACTAGAAGTGACTATGATAGTTGTGTTTATCATAGAAGGTGTTCTAGTGGGGATTATTTGTATTTGTTGTTGAATGTAGATGATATGCTGATAGTATGCAAGATGCAAACTGAGATAGAAGCTACAAAGAAGTTACTCATGATGGAGTTTGAAATGAAAGAGCTAGGTATTGCTCAGAAGATTTTGGGAATGGAGATTTACAGTGATAGGAGTTCTAGATGGTTAAAGTTGCCACAGACTTCTTATGCTAATAAAGTTTTGAAACTTTATGGTATGCATGAGTGCAAAGTTATTAAAACTCCCATTAGGCTTATTTCAAGTTGTCCATGAAAGATAGTCCTTGTACTGAAAATGAGTTTATATATATGGAAAAGGTTCCATATGCAAATGTAGTAGGAAGTCTTATGTATCTGATGGTATGCACCAGGCCTGATTTGGCTTATGTTGTGAGCTTGGTTAGCAGGTTTATTTAATCATCTGGGAAGGTTCATTGGGATGCTGTTAAATGGATCCTTAGATATCTTCAATATACTAAAGATTGGGGATGATCTTTGGTTTGAAGGAAGGTGATGGTCAAGATAGAGTTGAAAGATATGTTGATTCTAACTTTTTAAAAAGATCTTGACAAGGGCATATCTATCACTAGATATATGTTTAGAATGATGTGTAATGTGGTAAGCTGAAAATCTTAATTGCAGCATGTGGTGGCATTAACAACTACCGAAGCAGAGTATATGATACTAACTGAATCTATAAAGGAGTCATTGTGGTTACAAAGACTAGTTGCTGAGTTAGGAATGAGATTGTCTGATACAGTAGTGTTTTGTGACAATCAGGGTGCTATACAACTTGCTAAGAACAATGTCTTTCATAAGGACTAAGCATATTCATGTTAGACTGTATTTTATTCGAGAAGTTATTAGCAATAAAGAAGTTTTGATGAAGCAAGTTAGGACAGATGAGAATCTTGCAGATATTCTTACGAATGTGTGTCAGGTTCTAAGTTTCAGTTTTGTGTTACAAAGCTTGGTGTTGGTTGACATTATTATTGGTGTTCTATGATGCATACTTTAAATGTGGAGATTGTGGAAAGTTATAGTTGATCATTGAAGTCTAATAATGCTTTGGAAGAAATCATGTCAGCTTCAGAAGAAGAGTATTAAGCTTCGGAAGAAATGGTGATTACTCTTCGGAAGTTTCTTTAACTTCGGAAGTAAAATTTACCTTCGGAAGATATGTTTGCTAAACATGAAGGTGATAAATTGTAAATAGTTTGTTAAAGGTTGTTAGGCCTGATTCATGTATATAAGGATTAGTTGTCATTTAGGATTGATATTCAATTTTGATATCTTATAGTTTTCTTTGTGAAATATTCAATAACAGTTGAATTATTTAATGGTGAATCTTTTATTCAATATTGTTTTTTCTTTGATTGATTTTACAATAATATCCCTGGTTATTAGTTGCTTTAGTACTTAGCTTAAGAAACAAGGTATATATAGTATAAATTCGGGGTATTTTCGTTTGTAAAAAATCACGGGAACTTTCCACAATATGGGTGTATTTTTCGTGTGTGATATACAATTCGGGACCAACGTTTGATACAAAGTTAAATGATCAATTCAAGGCTCATGTGATTAGCATGAATACATAAACTATAATAGAAACAATACCAATATGTGTGCTTTAGTATCACTAGTTCTATGAAGACTATCTTCTCATCAGATTCCTCTAATAAAGTAGATGTGTTGGTTCATTTAAAGACTAGAAGTGTAGGATCCACTAATAAGTTTCCTCTAAAGACTATTAATGGATCATAATTTCATTGACTATTTGATAAGATTGGTTGATAAGATCAAGTTATATATATCCAGTGAAGGCTTCCTCTGAGCAACACAAGAAAGGTTCATATAATAAAGATTAATAGTAGATGAACAAATGATCAGTTTCCATTAATCAGTTGTAAAAGTTGATTCCACTTCTCAATGGAATCTCAAGTGTCAACTAGGTCACCCGAATCGTATAAGTGAAATTGTATTAAGCTTTAAATAATTAATACAATATTAAACATACTACTAGGATGACCCACCAACACCATGCACATGTGCTCGAACCCTTAACTCTAATCAGATCCATCGTTGTTCTTGGTAGTGGTAGTGATGGTGAATAAGTGAAGGGTTTTGACCGTTGAAGATGGACGAGAAATCATATCATGGTGGTGGTTGGCTTTCCAGCGAGGTGGTAGTGAAGATGAAAGGTGGTGGGGTAAAGGTGAGTCATTGGTGGTGGAAGGTGAGTCATCGACAATGTTATTAAATAGCTTATGGTACATATTAGTTGTTAAAGCTAATCAACTTGACAAACACAATTTAAACAATATATTAATTAACTTTTTAAGAACTAATGTAGGAATCTGGGTCTAGAGTATATAGATTCGTATCTTATACATATGCCAGTGAAGCTGAACCAAGAGGTATTTAGAAGACCGATTCCAAATGAGTGCGTAACCGCTATTAACATAAAAGCAGTTTGGGAAGGCATGGAGGAATGCCAAAATATTGGACTCACCAAATCGATTGGGGTAAGCAACTTCTCTTCTGAAAAAAGCAAACAAATTTTGTCATTCGTGAAAATCCCTCAGGTCGTCAACCAGGTGATCACCAACTCATGAATAGCGTTCAAAATTCAAACTAGTTGTCCTCATATATACAGAGGAGGGTTTAAATGTTAGTCCTTATGTATCGTGATAACCATGTTAACTCTTTAAAATTAATCAAAATTATTATTTATTTTGTTGAAATAACATTATTGCATAAAAAAATATGTGTTTTATGTATACATGTAAATTCGTAAGCATAAAAAGTTTATACTAGTATAAGTCACACTTACATCTCGTTAATAATTACATATGTAAATGTAATTTACACTACTGTAAAATTTTATACATTTATGAATTTACACATATACATAAAATAATATATTTTTGTATATGTGTAATGATAGTGTTTTAATAAAAAATAATGAACCCACTTTGGCAACAAAAAAACTCAACCTATATATGACTATTAATAATGTTAACACGTTTATCGTAATAATAGCCGGTTAACAATTGAACTCTCCCATATATATGATTGTTAATAATGTAGAAACAAGAAGACAAACTAAAATTTAAAATGGTGGTACTAACATTATTTTAATTTGATTTGAAGGTTGAGATGAACCTATTTTGGGAACAAAAAAAACTCAACCAATTTTGCAGAGAGAATAACATCCATGTAACGACTTACTCTGCTTTAGACGCATTTGGTAATAGCGCATGGGGAGACAACCGAGTCATGGAATGTGATGTTCTTCGTGATATTGCAAGGTCCAAAGGGAAGACAGTCGCTTAGGTACTCATTGTTTCTATCTTCTTTTCTATATAGTAAAATATTCTTAAAAAAATACAAGTTTAACGTTTTATGTCAAACATTGAACAAAATTGATGATTATATGAGCAAGGTGTAAGTATAGCAGTAAAGAGCTCCACATCAAATGCACAATACTATAGTTTAACAAACACGTGCATTGAAGTTCTAGTGTTGACATGCGGATTTCTTTGAGATGGTTATATGAACAAGGTGTAAGTATAGCAGTAAAGAGATTCAACACAGAAAGAATGAGAAAAAATCTTGGCATCTTTGACTGGTCTTTAACTGATGATGAATTGAAGAATATTAATCATATTCCTCATCACAAGCACATTTTTCTAAATAGAACTTTGGTGACTGAGCATAACGATGTATTGGCTGAGATTGATACAGATCTTGATTAAAGAAATAATCTAATTAGTTAAAGATCATATGTTTCATGTAATGCCCTTTTAAGACACATGTTAGTATGCTTGTCTACGGACAAATAGCTTGTGCACCCTAACAACTTGAATGGATATCGACAAGATAATTATTTATGTTGTAGATTGAATATCATATCCTACATGTTATATTGGCACACATTGTGCTTCGGTAGCTAAAAAGAGTTATAGATACTTGTTACATGTTAGACAATTAAGTATTGGTTTGTATTTATTTGTTTGTTTATCTCCCTACTTATTAGGAGTATGACTTAGCTTAGGAAGCAAGTATACATAGTATAATTATAGATAGATTACACAGTGAAGGGTGTGGTGTTTTCATTCTTAATAATATGAAAGTAGTCGTAGGAGTTTTCATAATATTGGTGCATTTTTCGTGTGTGATATGCAATTCCATCTTATAATTAGTATTAAAGTAAGATGAATGTGCCATCTAAATTTCAATGCAACAATTTATCAATTCAATTTGGCGTTTAGTAAACTTATTAGTGATTTCATGGAACTCTGGTCTTAACGTAGATTGAACTTCAATTTTGGTTGTTCTCAACCTCTATATCTTGATGTACCTGACACATTAACATCAATGCAAGATTGTGTGATTGCAAAATGGGAATTATCAATAAATCTAACATACTTCATGTGTCAAGTCTCATCTTGAAACTTTCAAAAGTAGTAGAGAGACTAAAAACCAAAGCAAAAACCATCAACCCCACAACATCCACTATAAGAACAATGAGATGCATTTTATTCCATTGTGTCATCAGAATAACAATAATAATAATAACTAGATTTCAATCCCACGCGATGCCGTGGGTTCGATAGCTTAAAAATAGAATGATAAGCACGTCATATATTTTTGAACTAAAGAACAAACGATGGTCACAGATGTTTGAACTAAAAAATAAATTATGGCTCGAAAACGTAGATAGGAATAACAAAAAAAGTAAATAAATATTTTATAAATTTAACATTTATAAAAAATGCTAAAACACCTATTTCTTATTATTTACAGTGAGTATTAATAAATAAAAATTTTATAAAATCAAGGCAATATACCATTTTCAAATTTTAGTATAGATGTGAATAGATAAAACAATTATAAAGGAATCAAACTATTTAAACATTAGTTAATCGATGAGTAACTTAAATTATTGATTATTATATCAATTAAAATTGATCTGCAGAAACAAAAATGACTCGTTATTTAAGAAAAGTTTATGGAAAAATGCCTCCGAAAGTAGTTGTATTAATTTTATTTATATGACGATAAAATTTTAGAAAACGTAAGTAATTAGTTCAAATGATATTAGGATAATTTCATTTTCTTAAGGAAGAAATTGTATAAAAATCATAATTCCGTAATTTTTATAGCATACCTTCAAATATTTTGACATAAAATTAATGAAAAAAGATTAAATTTAAAAACAAAACAACTTTAAAGAATATTTAAGTAATTTTTTTAAAGCTTTAGCCCCTTGTGAAGTTTATTTCAAGTATCTCTTATTTACGTATTTATAAACAAAATAATTACGCTAAAAGTAAAAGATATTCAAATAATTAGAAGATTTCTTGATATGAAAAGAAAATCAAAGATTTCTTCAAATGACTTTCTTTCTTCCGACAAGTACACAAAGTTATTCATATTCTTCTGCTCTACAATCTCTTCACATTGTATATTGTGCTTCAAAACTTGTAGACATATTTTAACTTGAATGTTTAATAATTTATTCTGTAGAATTAGTCCAATGAGATGAACGTCAAAGCTTACACCTTGACTCTGTGTCTGACATTAGGGAGTGATTCGAAGCAGAACACAAACACCACCCATCTCTGGTTACCCCTCATCTGTCTTCATCACCTCGGGTCGTAGGTTCACAGGAGACACGGGAATGCCTCCCCACTTTAGCACGAAACCCTGGCTTCTTCCACTGGATTTCATGCATCGATTCGTGTTCATCAGCTCGCGCGATTCCCGTGTTGACACGAAGGAGGGCAGATCTGGTTCATAGATTAAGGGAGGTGACATCGTTGGTGCGGGTCTCCGGTTGAAAGAGATTTCCCTTCATCTGCAGCAACAACATTGTCTTTATTTGTGGTTAGTCTCTTTCCCTTTCTTTCTCTTTTATCAATCTGTTCAAGGTAAAAGGTGATACGTGTAATGTGGGAAAAGCTAGCATCACTGGATGTAAACAACTGTCAGAAAAGCTACCGCATCATAAACTTGTATCATGTGCTTTCTTAAGTAACCGACCAAATTACCATATTGGCCATTTGATCAATATGGTTTTGAGTAACAGCCATTGACTTTAAAATTTGCAAAAATAGCCAATATATCGCCACGTGACGATACCAATGCATGTGGTATCGCCCACGTGGCAATTGAAAAATTATTATTTTTTGTCAGGAGATACGGCAGCGATACGAAACCATTTGCGTATCGCCAGATGAAAAAAAATTAAATTTCATTTGGTCGGAGATACTTCGGAGATACGAAACCAGGTGTGTATCGCCGGCAATTTTTTATTTAAAAAAATACTTTTCTCAATTTATAAAAATAATATATATTATTATTTTTTGAATTTCTTAATATATAATAAAAATATAAACTGCTTTATCATGTAAAAACACAATTTGATAATTAGTCATAAGATTTATAAAAATTGTACAAACATTATCATTCAATATAATAATTAGATAAGTACATGTAGATATACTATACAAGATCATATAGATTTTTTAAAACAAAAGATGACGAAGATTTTTTTTTAATTCCTGATATGTAATTGGCTAGTAAATATATGCACTTTTATTGTAATATATGCATTTTTGTTATAAGAAGAAAAGTTGTAATGATTTTTAAAACAAGATCATATAGAAAAGTTTTTATACTTGTATTAATCTATGTTTTATTATTCAACATGTTGTAATGATTTTATTGTAATATTATGTATGGCGTTTTTTTCTTCATATTATTGTTTTGGTAATCTAATATTCTATGGAGTACTATTTAATGAATTTCACGCAAATAGACAGAAGAAAATCAAAAAATAGGTGTTATTTTTATAATTAAGTGAAATAATAACTGAAATTAATTACAAAGCGATATGCCGGCGATACGTATCGCCGGCCTTATTTTAAAATTTAAATTTATTGTCTTGGCGATACGCCGGCGATACCTAACCATGATGTATCGCTAGTAGGCGATATTAAATTTTTTTTAATTTTTGGGCGATACGCCGGCGATACTTCATGTGTACGTATCGCCGGTTGGCTCTTTTTGGCGATATATCATGCTTTTGTATCGCCGGTTGGGGATATTGTGACACTTGGCCACTCGTGATTGGTCTGCTATTTTGATAATTGTATTAGTCAAAAGCTATTACTCAAAATCAGATTGGTCAAATGGCCAATCTAGTAATTTTCCCATGTTTTAATATAGACTAGATATTGAACCCCGCACCTTGCTGCGGGATTCTTTTGTAACAAAGTGTTTGTTTTCCTTTTTTTTTCAAGACCGGTGAGCACCAATCGACCCAAATGCAAAATTTTTGTAAAATTCAAATACAATATAAACAATTTATATGATATGTACATGATACCCAGAATCAACACACATAATGCATAACAAAATGATAATACAATATCAAATTGGTCTAACCATTCTTTGTAAATAGTGTGATATATATAATTATCAAATATATTAATAGCAAAATACTAAAAAAATAATATAAAGGTTTAAATGAATTCAATCTTCTTTTCAAATCTATTGTTTTCAAATCTATTGTTTTCAAATCCGTAAATCAAAAGTCTTTCATTTTGTCTCCATCATATCGCCCCTACTCTCTCTCTCTCTCATACATCCAAAAACCACCGCCAATCCGCCACCATCACCGCCATGGCCGTTTCCACTTCCACGGTTGCTCGTCGTTGTTTCATCTTCATCTACGACAGTCTCTTATACGACATTTGTGAAAGAAGCAACATAACAACCACTGCTATCTCGACCCATCACAATACAACCGTTGGTAAAGCCACTCACCTCAGACATCTTCTCTATCTCTACCTCCCTCTCTTTCTCTTTGCTTTCTCCATCGCGACAATCACCGTCCGTTATCAAACGTCGAAAGCCTCACCATCGTTGCAATCGAGTGGAGTCGTTTGAACGACTTTGTGTTGCCTTAGCCGCCGGAGTAATTAGACCACTCTCTCCGATAGACGGTGGGTGAGGTCGGAGAAAACACACATAAAAGTATCTATGAAGGAAAATAAGATATTATTGAAATACAAAACTATACATCAAGCTTTCTTTTTCAAAAAAAATGTAAATTTGATAGGTATTGTTACATCTTTAAAGTTAGCTAGGAAGTAAATATAAACTCTTAAGTCAGCTGATATTTATTGTTGTTTTTCAAGTGTCTTCTACAATCCACCGATCTCCATATGCATCTGGTAATTTGGATATCCGTCCATCGCCACTAACCTTAGTGAGTTAGTGGCATAAAGACTATAAACCACTATAAACCCTTCACAAATCATGAGTTATTTGAGAGGGCTGTAGAAGATATGATTGATGAAATCATGGAGGAGAGGAATCCAATGAGAAGGAATGCTGCCGATACGTAGACCATCATGCAAAAATCTTCCATTTGTGAATGATAATCTTTGGCGTCATACCCGCCTTTGAATCCTTCTATTTTAGAAGAACCTTTCTTTGTTTCAACCGTTGCACCAAATAAGGATCCGACCACAGTAGCGAGTAGTGTTAAGCATATCTGTTATATATGCAACAGCATTAAACAGTTAGCTAGAGATATCTTTTAAATTAACCACAAGGACCTTTAACTAATGATTATTAATGCACAACTAAAGTAGCAAGACTAACCTTGTCACCATAGAATTCAAAAGCAAGAAATGCATAATTGTTAATGAGTCTTTTCTTGGTGCAAAAGAAGTAGATAGCAAATGGGACTTGCAGTAAGCTGTAGACAAATCCAGCAGCCATACCGAAGAAAACATACCTGTGTGCACCAATTGGTTGCATATCATAAACGTTATCAGTGAAAATGTGCATTTAGAATAGAGAATATGTCAGCAAAATAATAGAGAAGAGAAGGTTCATACTCATAAGTGCTAACATCATTGTAGCTGAAGGTTGATGAAAATGGTCCAACTTTATAGGTGACACTATTAGACCTTAAGAGACTCATGGATACAGCTAGTGTAACTAGGGTTGTAACTCTTGTTGCTAATGTTACAATTGGAATCTTTGGGGTTTTGGATCTTCATATTTGAGATCTGACATTCTTCTTTTGTTCGAAATTGCTGTTTTCTTGCTTTGCAATATGCATGCAAGTATGCTAATTAATGCACACTTATATAGCTTTTCTAGCAAGAAATTAACAAATCTCTTTCTTTATTTCACTTTGTTGTTACCATGACGCACACAAACTGTTTTTTTAAGAAGAAAACATTAATTCAACACGATGGCGTTGTTTTTTAAGTGATCAATAATATTATTCTTCAAGGTGACCTGGTCTCGATCTTCACAACTTGATTGCATTAAAATGACCAATAGTTAGAACTACTTTTGTATGCACCTGAAAATTATTCTACTTCACTTTACTCATAGAATCAGTAAAAGTTCATAATTATCTCCTTTACTTTGCATACATTATGGGATCATCATAGTGGATGACCCAGATAATAGACATGTACCAGTTAGCATTCAATAATCTTGATCAAAACTCACTTTTAAAGGTCGTATAATGAAGACTTTCGTGCTTCATTTAATATAGCATAAATATTTTATTGACTAATTCTTGTTTGTTACTTTTGAATCATTTCCATGGATTTGAATCTTGCGCTAACTACTCCTTAGAGTGTAAACTCGCGTGCACTTGTTAATTAAGATCACTGAAGATCATTATTTTTGTTGTTGAAATAACATTACTACACATACACAACAAAGACAAAAATATGGCCTTTTATATAAATGTAAAATTTTTAACACTTATGTATATTGCGAACTACACGATATAAACATGTGTAAATTTACACTACACGTAGTTACAAATTACACATGTGTTAGTTTTTTTTATAGCAAATGTGGTTTACACATGCATATACATAAAATAACATGATTATGTATATGTGTAACAATATTTTTTTACGATAAAAATAATTATTTTCATTGATTCAGACAAATATGCTCGAGTTGCACTCTAAGAAGTTCCGTACTCTTTCCTTCTTTGTATCAACCTTGATTATTCTTCCAATGCTCAAAATCATATAAACCGAAAAATAACTACCAATCCGGTGCTAAAGAAACTTGAAATAATTAAATTTGAAAACAATCTAGTCATACTATGTTTTTATATTAGATTTGGTTAGTAACACGCATATTATACGGGTTATATATATATATGTATGTATATGTATGTATATATATATATATATATATATATATATTATATATATATATATATATATATATATATATATATATATATATATAATATATATATATATATAATAAGTCATCTCATATTTCTCAATACATTTTATAAGAAAACAACATAGAACAATCATGCACTATTAAAAAATTAAAGCTTTGAAATTTGAACAACAATTTTCTTGGAATAAGAAAAAATGATTTAACTGTTGAAGGAAACAAGAAAATAATGATTGAAGTACAAATTAAAATGAAATTTTTTTAACTATATATATTAATAGGAAGAGAGACAGAAATATAATCTTAAAAATGTATATAAATGTGACTATGTGTCCCAAAAATTAGTTTATTATTATAAAATAAAAGTGTGAAGATGTGACATTAAGCTCCAAAACTTAAGAAATAGCGATAGAGTTAATTGCTTCGTTTGACCTTAATTATGCTGGCCAAAAGTTTCACCCAATCATCTCACAAAGCCGGCTATATTGGAGATTATATGCTATTTGTACATATGGTAAATAGAGATTATGAAATCCAAACAGCAAATATTTTATTGCCAATTATTGATTGATCCTTGCAAGCTACACATGCATATTCATTGTTTTAGTTACATTCAAGATCAACGATTTTGGGTATTTTAATCTAAAGTATTTTTATGTAATTGATATTCACACGGGAGACCAAATAGATTTAATTTAAGCCAAATCCAAAGCTAATGACCATGCTGGCCATCAACGTACGCTAGTAATCAAAGTTGACTTCTAATACTCATGGACACAAATACACCATCCATGGTAATGATCAAGTGCTCATCATTAAGTTAAGTGAGTCGACATGAAACCCGACATGAACATGACATGATTTTATGTGTGAGTGATAGGATTGATCTTCTTGATATGTATAAATATAGATGGATCGTATATTCAACTAGCCAATGGAAGCTCCTATAACTTGAATACCTATTAATTGGTAGAATATTTTAACATCAAACGCACAAAACGCACAGTATTTTATCACATATCATTTTAGAAAAAGAAAATACATTATTTTATCTCCTTAGGACATCAACAAGAGGTCAATGTGACGGGTTTTTTTTATCATATACCATCGTTACTTCTTTTATATGTTATATCTTCATCCAAGTTTCGAATACAATTTTATATTTTTGGATGATATCATCCCATAGTTTTGGTTAAAGACATGTCAAGCCTAAAATAAGTGGGAAGAATTTTGGAGTTGTTTTAGTTAAGCCTTTAACATTATATAATTCGGAAATTTTTTATAGCCATCTGAACACAAGTGTAGATTTCTCATCCTCAAGTATGATTATCATTATAGTTTGGTTATATAATTTTTATTACTCGGTCAACGGAATTTTTCAAGTTAAGAGATATACAAAATTATAAACACAATTATCATTTGTGTTAAGCTTCTCGAGTTGAGACGCAAGAATTGTTGCTAAAGTAAAAACATAAATTCCTGAAAAAGAATAATGAGGGAGGCTGTTTTAGTATAAGGCTATGTGTGTCGCAACCTGTGAGATACTATGATTATTAGATAATTTTATACTTTTCTAATTCAGCTTTATTTTGATAATAGTGTTGCCAGTAAGTAGTTGTTAATCTTTTCTTTCACGACATGATCAAACATTTTGATATCAAATTATTATTTTTAAGAGAAAAAATTCCACCCGGAATACCTAAAAGTATTCAAACTAAATCTAAAAGATGGTTAACTAGTCAATATAAGACTAGATCATTTGGTAGAGACTTTATTTTTTTTAATGGAGGTTCTGTGTTCAAACCTAAGCTTGATGTAGTTTGGAGTAATTTAGTAGTAGGCATAGAATAGTTTGCTGTTAAAAGATAAAAAGACAGTTAAGTGATGTGTTTAAAAAAGGGATTATTGCTAAATCATCATGAAGCTTTGTGTAACTCTTCTAATATCTTTTACGTGTTTTGGCTATTGAATTGAGGATGGGTGTTGAAAATATAACAATTTCTATCCAATATATATGTATTTTTGTGAATTGATTTTAATTATTTTGTGTTTATGTTCGTTTCATTTCTGGATATGAATCTAGGCTTGAATAGAAGATGTGGGCTGGACTTGATATTACTGGACTGGGCTTCCTAGGATATGGACCTAGGTCTACATTTGGTTATTACAAAATGAATACAGGAGGCTTGGAGGATACTATTAAGGATATAAGGTAGAGGTGCACTATAAAACTGGATTCAGGGCCCGACCCGGCCCGACAACCTAAACCAAAACTAACCCACTAGGTTCCCCATTCCCAACTGTTCCAAACCGGGTTCCCTCGTTCATTCTTTTTAACTCGGGTTCTCTACGACCAGACCTGGTTCCTGCTATGGATCCATCATATTATTTATAAATTACATAAAACGAACCCTGGTTGGACCTGACCCGGAACCCGGTCAAACCGCCCTGGAATTTATTGGCCACGACTTGAACTGGGTTCAACCTGACCCCGTTTGGATTCTGAACCGGTTTGTGCGCCTCTACTAATTAAGGAAACATGATAATCATCACATTGTTGTTTGTTGGTCGTAGTCTAGGTCTAGTTTTGATTATTTTGTTCATCGTAGAATACAAAACTTGTTTTTTGAGATCATTTGTTATTTGTACGTATTGTAATTGGAGCTCATGAAATCCAAACAAGAATAAATATTTTATTACAAACCATGATTGTTCCGGTGATAGCTACACATATTTGAGTTTGAATTACAAAGTTCTGTTTGATTTTCGATATATAAAACCCTCATGGAAAAAAGTAGACCATCCACACAAATGATCAAACACTATGTTATAAACTAAATCTATTACTATACAAGCTATCAAACTTGTCTTACATTAGTTATTTGAGTAACAAATATTGGGTTTACAGATCAAATATACTATTTAATCACCAAACAGACTAGTCTTTTGTCTTACATTATGTGTTATACTTCTTATTACATGAAAATATAAAACATTATGCAGTTTTACAATCTGAAAAGTTGAAATAGAGTTACACTAAATAATTTGATCAAAACTCGACGAACAAAGAAAGGGTTATTTTCATTTTATCTTATTCAATATTAAGTTAGAAAAATCAGATCGAACACATAACAATAACAATTGAGTTAGTGACAACTTTGGAGCACAACTCTTTTCTCTATTATATTGATTGAACCACAAAACAAAACATTTACAAAAGCTCCTATTTTATACTAATTCTGATCTTACTTAATATGTGACTTTAATTTAACTTAAATACTAATTAACTTCTAATTAACTCAACATATTATTATAATTTGATTCAATCTTCTACTAAGTTAACCATACTAAACAAATACACCAATATTATCTCCAACTAATTATATTAATATCAACCTTTATCACTTTTTCTTCTCTTTGATTATCATTCCCCACCATCAAATTAGGATTAACACCTTTAACTTATTCTATCAGATCGAGTTCAGACCCCACAAGTTTACTGAAATTAAACAACACAGAACACACACATGCTTGAACAACAGCGTTCAACTCATACTGGATTTGTGCTAACCAAAACAAGAACTCAGATTATTATAATAAATATTATTAAAAGAAAAAACTAAAAAAAAAGACCTACTTCTACCTATAAACTATAAAGCAAAGATATGCACGTGCATAAAACTATTCCTAAAAATAAGCTACACATAACCATGATCTTAGACTCACTAGTCTAGCTACTACTTGAGTCTTGACATATTCAAAACCATAAAATATGTCAAAATAATTAAACTAACATCTGAACCATGGCACCATTATTATATAACTTTAATGATTTTGCTAATCGCACTTTTTGAACGATTTTTTTAATCACTGACGGGTCATTCATTTAACCGATCAATTTTATTACTTGAGTACGATACCTTAGAGCTTAGGATCATTGGCTTTACTAATCTCACTTGATTCTATAATCTTGCAAGACGTTTGGTTTTCAGCACATAATATTAATTAACATGAGATAATTCATTCAAGTCAGGACTTAGCTTGTTGTTAGTCTTGGAGTGCGACCCATGTAGGATTGATGATTATTTTAGTAGAATTGCGTAGATTGCAAAGGAAAATGAAGTTTAGGATATATTATTTTTGTTATTTTCTCTAACAATTAAAATAGTGAAAGTTATGTAAAGCTAGGTGATAAATATTAGTTGATAAATTATGGCACCCAGAGGCATGAGAAAAATATAAACTTTTAAAATTTCACACACTAAACCCATGAGTTAAGGTCTAGTTGAGTCAAAGTTACATAGTATTTGCATGCCACTATGTTATTTCGTTTAAAACAACAAATTACACATTTATATTAATTTACTCATAATCGTACATCATCAGTGACGGATCTTGAACTAGTTTATACGGAGACGAAGGGCGAAAGTAATTAGTTTTAAAGGGTACGAACTCAATATATTGTAAACTGGACTCGCTTAACCTTAATGAAAGATTTATCTTTTTAACTTTGAATATGTTTTAACTCTATTTCACCCATTTGGGCATTATTGTGTATCTGAGTTTTTTTCACCCATTTTTTGGTATTAATGCAGGAATCTCCATAGACACTACTGCTAGGATTTTATGTAGTAGGTCTGCAATGATTCCTTGCGGGTCTTTAAGATCAGTTATTATTGGACATTCACTCCTGCACAGATTCATGGTCAAAAGTTAAATGGATTTAAATTGACTCCAGTCATTTATATGAGTCATAACTCCATCTTTATGTTGTTAGTATTTTTATAAAGGTTAACGAATATTTTAAATCCAGATATCTGGGTCAACCTATTTGAGAAAGGTTATTCATATTCGTGAATACAGACAGTGTTAATCACCCAGCCTGTCTATTATTCAAGGAGAAATCCGTCACCTAAAAGGCCAATATGGTAAAACCACTGCTCTTTGAATCATATTGTATCAAGTAAGATTCGATAATAACCTTTCATTTGAAAAGACATGAGGTGACTACTCACAAATCAATTAATCTAATACTCATTGGCTTTATAGTGTTCGTGTTTATCAGTCTAGTTTTATTTTGATGAAGTTCGATTTCATAACTCTAAATCATACATAAAAAATGAATAATATTATTGTGCAATATTTTCTATATTACTTACAAATTGCCTTTACTCCTTCGTATTGAATTTAGATTCATGTTTGAGTAAATTTTCAGATACACTACGACAACTAATAGTCAAAAAGTAATATTTGATAACACGTATTTAAAAAGGTTTTGGGAATGAGTGGTTAATAATGTCTAATAACTTATAATAACAAAAGTTGGATACAATTCCAGTTCACAATTTAGGTATTATGTATTATACGAAGTCACAATTTGTGTTATAAACATAAACGTAATTTCAGTTCTTTAGGTACGAGTTTCATCTACCCTAAAGGGGATGTCCCGATAATAGAGACTACCCCTCAACAATAAGACGAGGATGCTAAACCTTTGAATAACCCGTTCAAAACGAAAAAACAAAAATTGTAAGAGTTTGGAATACGTTTTCTGATGTAGACTGGTATAGGTTTTTAGTTTTACAGCTCCTTCAAAGGCAACAAAATAGTACCACATTAAAATATTATATGGTATAAGAGAAAGTGACTTTTTACTAAAGTTCCAACTCAGTGAAACTTCTATCATGTGTTAGAAACTATGAACACTGACATGGTATAAACTAGTATGTTATCACTAATGATTTTTTTAGCTGGACTTTTCTGTATAGTCTCTTGACTTCCAGGATGGAATGAGCCCTTATGCTTCCTAATATATTGAATCGTTAAATCATATTCGAATTAGTTTAACAATGTTTAAAGTAAATAAAAATACAAAGAAAATCGAAACGTGTCTAGAGTAGATCTAGGCTATGGGAACGTTTGTGTGATATATACGAAATTGTAATATGAAAGGTGTGCACCTTTTTTATAAAGATGTAACAAGCAAAAACTAACAATTCAGCTGAATATTAACATAAGCTCGAAAATGTAAAAACTTAGGAGATATATAAGTGGATAAAAACATAGGAATAGAAAAGTGATCAACATAGAATATAGCATTAGTTCCACCAATAAGATCAACAAGATCGAGATATTCACGAATCACAATAAATGGTGCAAAGTGGAGACTCAATGACATACTCGGTATGATCAAATAAAAGTTTAATTTGGTTTTCTAACCGACATGTACGACAAAGTATATAGGTTTGACTTTGTTACAAAAGATAAAATCATTAGATACTAATAGCTATAAAGTTGTACCATCAAGGCGACCCATATGTTAAGAGGAGAGCAAGAGTATAAGAAACATTTGGAGAGATTAGATACAGGTCGTGTTATCATATTAGAGGAAGAAGTGTCAAATATCTAAATACGTATGTCTGTCTATAAAACATTTTTTTATTTTAATAAAAATGTAATTATGAATGGATGGCACGTTCCATTATCACATTTATTCTTATAAAAAATTTTCTCGTTTTTTTCTTTTATTAAATAACTATATTAATTACGAATGATATTATTTAATTTTTTTAGATTAAAGAGAGTTTTTTATATTAGTAAAAATGATCTTTTAGTTAATGTAATATATAAAGAAATAAATTTTTGAAAAGGAAATTTTTATAAAACAACAAACTTTTTCCAAAAATATGAAATACTTTATATTGACTTTCTTGTTAAAAGTAAAATATTTTAAACAAAATAATTAAAATGAGAGTTATAGTAAGGAAATTTAAAATGATATTTTTAGTAAAATGATTTGTTTTGAAATAAAATGTTTTATTTATTTTTTAAAATGCTAAAAAAAGTTTAAAAAGTTAATATCATTATTTTATTACTTATTTCCCTTATTTATATGTTATTTCAATCATATCTTATCTTACAATATTGTTTTTATAATTAAATTTTTATACTAGTTAACTTTTATATATTTAACCCAAGTAATACACGAGTGTAGTAAAGCTAGTTTGTTAATAATGTGGGGGTAACAACATTTATTATTTTTTGTAAAATGTTTAAAATATTATGATAATGTTAGGGATAAATTTTAATGTTAATATGGGAGGTATGGGTTAATTAAGAATCTGGTTGAAATCTCACAAGTAAGAGAATTTGAGGTGAAATATTTTTTTTGTTTTACATTTTATTACCCACTCAAACATAAGTATATTTGAAAATTATACTGGTTCCTCAATTTCATCTTATTCCATTTTATTCATTCCAACCAAACGCCCCCTAGAGTAATGATAAATATCAAATGAGGATTAAGATACCTTTATTCGAAGCGTCATGCTCTTGAAGTAGTAAATATATGTCATACTAGCTTTAGTAAACCCGTGTATTACACGGGTTGAATAAATAAAATATTATTATAAAAATTTATTAATTATACAATGTTATTTTAAGATATGAAATGACTGAAATTATAAAACAATGATATCAATTTTTAAAATTATGTTTTTAATTTTTTTAAATAAACATTTTGTTTAAAACAAACCGTAAAAAATGTGATTTTCAAAAATTTTCTTATTACAACTCCCAATTTTGATTATTATTATTTTCCTAAAATTTACTTTTAAAAATAAATATTATTTAGAAGTAACCTTAATAAATAAATTTCTTTCTTAATTTATTAAATATTAAAAAATATTTAAAATAATATTATTAGTAATTAAGGTAATTATTTAATATGAAAGAGAGGCGGGAAAGTTTTGGTGAGAATAATTGTGATGCTGACACGTGTCACCCCATTTACCCTTTTATTAAAGTAGTAAGATAAGATTTGTGTGTGTTGAAGGAAACAAGCTTATGGGGGGTTGACAAAGGGTTGAGACACATACAAATTATATAGTGATAGACCAGATAAAATGTGACAACCCTAAAAGCTAAAGTTAGGTAAACTAATATCTTAAGAAAAAATTTATAGGTTTATATTTATATACTCCATTGAATTATTAAGGTAACTTTATTTGACTAACTCCTTATAAATCTTATATGAGATAAAATGTGATTATGCATATGTTACATGAGCATGCATGCACCCATGCATAAATATTTACGTATGCATATGTATGAATATTTGTGAACTTTGTGATCTTTGAACTATGTGTGTTAGTTACCAATCATAAAACTAAGTGATTAGTTAGCTTAATATTAGATGCTATAACTAAATGTAATGTATTAAAATTTTAAACTTAATCAAACATCACCAATCAAGATTACATCAAAAAACCATGAATCAAAACTAAAGCGAATCACACCTTAAGCACCTAAACACCAACATAGACACAACCTTAGCCATAATCTCAGTTCATTAGAACATTAATCAACCTAGTTAAGCACCTAAGTCTTTGTCTAAGCCTAACTTAATGACTAAGAAAGTCATTAGCACCACAATTTGACACCTAGCCAATCCTTACATCAATCACCACCTTAAATCACCACCTTGTATGATCTTGACACTAACCTTCCCTTCAAACCACCACCTAGCTAGCCCTCTTATTACCACCCCTTAATCTGCCACCTTAGCATCTAAGATGGACACCTAAGGACTCTAAAATCCCCACTTCAACCCCCTAGTATAGACCTAATAATAGCAAAATTCCCTTTGAACCTCTCAGCCGCATGGAGCTCAAACCACAACCACCACCATCCTTGACCCCCACCTCTGTTGACTCTCTCTCGGTTAGCATACAACCGTTACCACCATCTCCTACACCAAGATGATCCTCACTTTCAAGAATAACATAGTCAAGCTAACCCCCATTAGTTCATCATCATCAATCTCCAAGTTCAAGAACTATTCTACCAAGTGGATCTTCCAAGGCTAGTCAAGCAGTTCTCTTAGTTTCTTGCATCAACACTCAAGGTTTGATTTCTAAAACCACTAGATGAGAAATGTATGTGTGTGTTTAGACCAAACACATGCAAACCAACCCTTTAAGAATCATCAAGATCATTTTTGAAAACTTATAAACAAATGATGTTATACAAAAATCAGTAAGGAAAAGATTCAAAAATAAAAAGTTTGAAGATTTTATAAATCAAAGATTTAAACAAAAATACAAGAATTAAAGAGTTAAAATATAGATATTCTTGATGAATTGGATTAAATACTTAACTTATTGTGAATGTAGGAATAAAATTAAGAAAATATTAGAATTAACATTCTGTAAATTTTGATGTAATAATAGTAAGCAAATTATTTTATATAATTTGTTCAAGGAAATAAAAGAAAATTTTATTTCAGAAGCTCTAAAATTGGTAAAAATATGGGAAAATATATATAATGACCCATATATTTTATAGCATTCCTGAATAAATTTTGTGACTTAAATCGCATTTATGTCTGAGTTATATATTTTAGAATATTATGTAATTGGAAATTTTGGAAAAAATAACAAGATAGAGAGTTAAATTACAAAAAGTTTACATAAATTATCATATTTAGAATAGAACAGTATGTATGAATTTCAGAATTTTAGTGATGTTTTAATATTTATGCTGATTTATATGGAACTTGTAAAATTTCTAGTAAATTATTTATTATGAATTGTGAGTCTGAAAATTTATGGAATAAACTATATTTTTGAATATTTGTGCTGCTGAAATTTGACAATTTTAGGAAAAACAGGAGCTATCAATTTAGAATTTTCAATTAAAATGCTGAAAATTTTAAAAAAATTGTTTTATTCTAACAAATAAATTATTTTACAGGAATTTCTTGATTGGGCCGGAAATAAGGTGAGATTTACAGCTCCATTTTTACATTTATAAGTTTTGGGAAAAACATACTGTTTTATAACTCATGCTATTATAAGTAAGATTTTTTGAGATTACTATCATTATGCCATAAGGTATAACCATTAATTCGAATAAGGAACTGTCTTGTAATATAGGTAGCACTACTTAGGAACTGTCTGATTTTATGATTTGTATTTGTGACAGTTATAAATCACCTGGCTTATAAGTAGGTTTGGTTTTATTTATATTGCATCAATGTATTTTGTTTAGTAATTAAACCTATGTTCTCATCAATATCTGTTGATTATTTTAAGTATACTTTTTCAGGTAATCAGAATGACTAACAGTATTATGTTTTCGTTTGATGTATACAATGGATAGGGTAAGGTGATCGAAAGAACGTGTGTCAAATTAACTGTGAACAAGTATGATCTTAGTATAACTGTGAATGCGCATTTCCACTACTATTGAAGAATGTAGCAGTTAACAAGACACTTTTATACCAGGGTTATGTTAAATTTTGTAAAAGACTTATATAGACAAGTTTTGTATAAAATATAATGTAACCCGTACTCATATCTACCTATATCAATCTATGAAATGTTATTTATATAATTTATCATATTACTTATTGCATTTACTTGGTAGTCAATATGTTCTGAGCTAAAAAGTCACATACAAACATTTCACATTTCCGTTGAAATGTGACATAAAAACATAAGAGATAAGAAAGTGATCAACAAATAGAATAAAATATTTAGTTCTACCAATAAGATCACAAGATATGTCTATAAATCATGCAAACGGGAGCCTATGACATATGCGGTATGATCAAACAAAATTTTAATTTGGTTTTCTAATTACATACGCATAGTTACATACGCATATATACATATATATCTTCAAATATAACATGCATACATATATACATAAATATACTTAATATATAGTCATGTAGTCTAACACTTACAAGATTACGATTATTTTACTACAAACCAAGTAGATTTAGAGCAAAAGTTGAATCTAGGACGAAAGAAACAATGATAAGAAAAAGAAACAAGTCCAAATTAGAACATAATAATATTATTTCTTCAATTAGTACTTGAATACTTTCTTAGAGTAACTATTTGGGGTGTGTTCACATCTAACAAAAAGCAAGAAATGGAGAGTCAATAGTGGAATGATTGAGGTCATTGGTTTCTCTAAAGAAATGAAATGCAAAAGTGCCCCCACCTGCTGAGATGCTGACTGGCTCTTGCTGATCGATAATTCAAAAAGTGAGTGCCCCATGAGAGCCTACAATGCACAGTACTGCACACACCTAGAAAGAGAAAGAGAAAGAGAAAGAAAAAGAGAGAGAGATTTGAAGGGTATTTGTGTTTGTGCATTGTCTTGTATCCATCCATGAGAGCGACCACTGACTGCCCTAAAACCATTCAACTGTGGCACTGAAAAACATGAACGTTAAGTTTCTGCAACCAAATATTATTCATGTATAATAATATTATTACTTTACAAAGTGAGAAAGAGAGAGATTGTGTGTGTAGTAAAGGCTCTCTCTGCAATGCATCTTAATGCAATATAATGTTCACGTGACAGCAAAGAGATCGAGGAAATCCATAACACAACACCTTTATCATTGACATATATGTCATTATGACCCAACAAAAGTAACGAATCCCTTGTAGATTACATGGGTCCTGCTAATATAATCTCACACCCAAACGACATATTTTTTAAGTGTTAAACCACTTTCAACTAGTTTAGTTCTCGCACTTAAATGGTACTTGATTAATCCAAGAACTGTCATTTGTTATCAATGATGCATGGCGATGACGTAAGTCTTTCATTCAAAAGGGTAAATGGTCATTTGAAAATTTAAATACGTTGGAGTTGAGTTGCCCAAATGACATCATAGCTAGTTAAGCTAAACGGTTGTTTAAGTTAGTACAACCGTTTAACCTTTCTTCACAACATTCGTTGTTTGACATGATTTACCGCAGGGATGACTTTTTTGTGAAGTTATAAAATTATTGTCGTTGAGGAAACACCATCAAGGACCATACTAGCTGGTGCATTATCATTCGGATGTTAAAAAGATATATGCAGTTTTTGTGAAGAAAGGAGAATACAATTTATTTCAGAGGCTGGTGTGACTATTCTTGAGTTTTATAATCCAAATATACTTCTACAATAATGTGTGAAACAAATAGTACTAGTGTTCTTCGTTTAACAGATGTATATGGAGCTTCCAAGCTACTTCAAAGGTTGTGAAGTTTCACTAATAATTACTAATACATGCTAATATATAATTCTCTTGATATTGTGGCAAAATGGACGTTAATAAACAGAAAGTATCGCTAAATTGAAAAATAAATCAAGCTCTTATGCTAAGAGCGTTTTAAATGTTGAAACTATTTTCAAAGTTAGGTGATGTGTTATAATGCTTAGATGTGATGATTTGATTGTGAATTATTTGAGCAATTTGATTACTAAAAGATATAACAATTCTAGATTATTTAATAATCATCTAAACGTTTGATCCAGCAGAATTTAGAGAAAGAGAAAATACGAGAGGAGATATTTGCGTAGGAACTTGCACGCTGATGAGTTTTGAAAGCGAACTGAATTGTCTAAATTAATGATATAAAAACTTTTATTCATCCAATATTCAAACAAATACAACTTTTATTCATCCAATTTTAAATTTTGGTTTGTCTCTAGAGTTACAACTACAACTTTTATTCATCCAATTTTAACAAGTCTCATATCAAATCTCTTGAAAATGCATGTGTAGTATGTAAAACTTATTAATAATTAGAAATGGTTTTTTTTATCTTTATTACATACATATTCTATGAAAATTCAATTTTCTGTAGATGTTATTACAACATACCGACCTTTATCGGTGAAAACGAGAAAAGATCGACGATGATGAGAAGATAAAAATGTGTTAATTTGAGTAACTATATAAAATCTATATAATGGTAGATCTAGCATAATTTAATGAGTAAATTATATTATTTATATTTTATGTATGCTACTAATTATGGTTTAGCTACTTTAATTTTATTATTTACAAAAAAACATCATTTAGTTTAATGGTTTGTAACGATCTCATTCTTTAAATTAACCATAGTTGATTAGAAAGGTTAAATTAAAACCATATGCAAATCACATGAGGACATAATGTTATATTCACATTCACCCCTCCTAACTTTTAGAATAAATCATCTTTTATAGATCAAATTTCTATTTTTTTGTTTCTTAAATTTGGTTATTGTGATTCAAAATATTATATTTGGAGATTTGAAGATTTGTTAGATAATTATTTAACCATATCCTTTTTTATTGCTTAATATCAAAATCTCCGCTTCAAACTTTGCAGCCAATTTCAACGGCAATTGTAACCCTTTTTTCATTAAGTTGTATGTGATTAAAGAAGAAGAAACATCAATTACATACAAAATTAGGCCTAGCTCCGCTGAATACGATATCAATGAATTATACGGTAATAGTTTTATACAATATCACGAATAGTCATCACACATATTTGTTGAAAGTGTTATTCGGTATGTTTAGTCTTCACGTTCAGTTCAATGTCGATGTAATTGTTATTATTCAATATGTAATGATTGTTATTCTGTTACGCTTGGTATGTAATTATCATTGTACTCCTGGGCAAATCATTATTGTACACATATTTTCTTTTTCATATTTTGTATCTATCATTTTTTTTAAGAAGTAGAGAGACTATTGTGCCCTTATATGAGTTGCACATAATTTAATTTAACCCCTTTAATTAAAGATGGTTAACTTAAAGGACGAAATCGTTACAAATTATTAAACTAAAAGATGTTTTCTGTTATTAGTAAAGATAAGGACCTAATCTATAATTAATACTATAGATAAAGGATAAATTATGTTATTTACTCCAATTTAATAGTTATTTTAATTAAAAATCATTAACTAATATTAATAGTTGCTTTTTTTAATTATAATTTTTTATACCATCATTGTTCCATGGTCCAACAATGTACATTATTTTAAAAGTAATACTATCCATATCAACGATTATTTAATCAAACTGAAATCCTATACGGGACGTAAAGCGTTATACCACTCGTTTAGGCATAGGAGTCATGAATGTATAAGATTGACTGATTGGGTGTGGCTCCGCTTTGTCGGGGTACCCTAAATCTTTACAACATGTATTGCTCACACGGTATATGGTGGGTGCTCGTTTAAACATACAGCTTGTATCACTCTATACATGTCGTACCGAGGGTGTCCATTAAACAATTGGATTAAAACCCTATACGGGTTAAATAGGGTTATACGACTTGTAGAGAGACATGATTGCCTGATTTTATGTGACACGGATTTGTCAGGAAACCCTAATTTAATACGACTTGTATAGTTCTATAAGTTTCATATAAAATATATCAGTATAAGCTCAGGGATACATCTCTAACAAACTCTTTTAATAATTTCTTTAAATTGATACTATTCCTTAAAGTTCCTTAAACGTTTAAATTAATGAATGAAAATAAAATGTAATTAATAATTGAAGCTTATATACAAACTTCCAAATCGACAGTCCAATAGTCGGTCACTTTCTTATCATCGAATCAAGGATCAATCATATGAAACGGAAGCGTCATTGATTTAGATTGATGTTGCTATAGCCTGAGTGTATAGTATCTCCTGTTGTAATAATTTTCTTTTAGTTGGATTTAGATAGAAAAAATTATTACTAATATTAATACCCTCATCCCTGTAAATCGACAATCTTTTATACGATTTGTATAAGGTTGTACAGAGCGTATGTGATTGACAACACTAAAAACAACAAAAATTTAGAAGGTTTTCAGAAGGTTATACAGCCTTATATGACCACCCCTACACATCCCATATATGCTTATAAGACACGTATAGGAAAAATCAACACCGAAGACGATAAAAAAATCAAAGAGTTGTTAGAGTGGTTATACGCATCTTATAGAGCTATACCCCTATACGACGCGTATAGAGCCATACGACCTGTATAAAATCTAAGGAGTGTTGATTTATATTGGAGGGTGTCTAAATATCGGGATTATATAAGAAAGGTCCTAATATTAAGACACTTCATCATTTAAATCGACACTCACCTATATGTCACATAGAGCACTATATGCGGCATATAGGTCCCGTAAGTAATACCCGACATTCCAAATCGAATAAGTTATTTTAAAAAATCATATACATCACGTATAGCACCACACAACGTATGACATGTTTAGACGATAAAACTAGGGCTTATCACAAAGTCATTCAGAAGAGTTATACGTGTGACCTTTGCACCATTAATGCACTATCAGTGCACCATCAGTGATCTAATTAACCATTCATAACAAATATATATATATATATATATATATATATATTATATATATATATATATATATATATATATATATATATATATATATATATATATATATAAAGGGAAATATTAATAGTGTACCGGACAATTCTTTTAATTTAATTATTAAAAAGCACTTTCTGGAACTGTATCTTATTAATTCATTTCTGCCATTTTCATTAATTAAAATACCTACTGTATTTTATTTTTACATAACCATCATGCAAATAAAAACCCGACATTATGATATTGGCTATTAATATTTCAATCATAATCACCTCATCTTCACCTCACATGGTTAGATTGTAAAAGTAATAAACTTTAGGTGGTTGGTAGGTTACTATCAAATAATTTACTTTTATTCTTCCTTTTTAAACTTACTTTATAATTATAATTAATATCCCTTCAAATTATGATCAGCGATCAATTTTCGCAACCATCATGCAATAAAAAACCCGACATACTAAAACTTTGAATCATAATCACCTCACTAGCTTGTTAGGTAGTTAAAAATCAACTTCGGGTGGTTGGTTGGTTATGATTGAATAAGTTTCTTTTTATTAATTTCTTACAACATAGTTATCTATACTACTATATAATACATCTGTTTGGATAGAGATGTAATTTTGTTAAAATATAAGTTTTAAAGCAACATGTACAAATGAGTGCATCACATTTAAGAGTGGTAGAATAGGAATTTGATTAAAATTTTAAGACACTTTAGGGTAATATCATAAATTTATCCACTAAATTTTATAAAACTTGACATTTTTGTCTTTGTCTCTTTCAAGTATTTAATAAACATTATTAATATATTATTTAATAATATGATATTATTTAATTCACTTTATTAATTTTTATTTTATTTATGATACTATTAATTGACATTTAAAATTATATTTACTAATTATATTTTTATAACTAAATAATATTTTAATTAAGTATATTATTTTATTTAAATATTTAAGTATATAACTTATATATATCTTCATATTTATAATAACTATAATACTAATATTTTTCTAGGGTCATATTATAAGTATAATAATTTTAGTATTTATATATATTTTTTACAATAAAAGTGAGAGGATGATAGAATGATAAATTTACATATGGATTAAGACACCCATATGAAAAGTAATGCTTGAATTTCAAAAAATTAATCATTTTATTTTATTTATGTTCTTACAATAATGTATAATATATGATTGCTTATAATATAAATGCTAAAACATATACACGTGGTCAAACAAAATCGTCATTTACTTTCAATGTCGTTTATATATTGTGATTGAGCATTAATCCCTCTTCCTATTTTTTTTATCAGTTGTTAACAACTCAATAACAATCAAGATGATAATTTATGGTGATAATTTCTCCATTAACTTTCTTCGGTATATGCAAATCACCACCAAAAACTAACTCCGATTACAACCTACATTTATAAAATAAACCTCCCTAAAATTTAAGTAATAAGTGATTTCCAACCATAAATATCACCTATATTTTCACTATTCTTAGTGGGATAATAAAATTGTCTTAAAGACTTTTGTAATATACGTAATTATTTTCTTTTATTCAATTTTTTCAATAATTTTGTTTTGATTTTTTTAATTTACGTCATAACACACCGAGCCGATATCGACTAAAATCGAATTCCCAAAAAATCATGCAACAACCATACCGCCGCAACGCGCGTGTATTTCCAACTAGTAAACTATAATCTAAAAGTTATGATGAGCATTTCCATTAAATAGTAATAACATTGTTTTTGTGAACTCTCTTTTTCTAAAATCAAATTTAAAAATATTTCTTTTATGTTATATAAAATAGATTCAAACTTAGGCGAACATTACCAAATTCTTATTAGTGGTCTTAGGCGGTAGTGTGACGTGTCATTTGTCGATCCCTTTTGTTTATTTTCTTTTGGAATGACTTTTGAAATTTAAGAGCATTCACATCTCATTTGACATACTATAGTTTATACTTGTATCCAGAAAAAAAATAAGGTTTTAACTAAACAGGTTTCACATCCCATTCTATAAACCAAAACCTTATTCTGATAATTATAAGACGATGTATAGTGAATCAGTATATACCAATCTATATTTCAAACCTTAAATGGAATTTGTAGAAGTAAATTTAATTTGTTTTTAGCGTTTATTTGATAGGATGAAGGTTTTTTGAGTTATTACAGTCGACTTGAACAAATGTTATTCTTTTAGAATGATTAAGTTGTTTATGATACAATTAATGATCCTTCTAGCCTTAGTCAAGATGAACATTTTTTAGATGGATCTATTTTAACCCGAGCCCAGTTAATGTAAAATAATTATAATTAGATAATCAAATTCTATAAAATTTAACTAAAACTCAATATTAGAAGTAAAAGAAAATAAAATATTATATTTAGCGCATTCACAGTGGATTATCCATCGTTATTCATATAACTATACTAAAAATCATTACTTTTTTCTCTCTTTCGTTTATTCAAATAATACTTTTTTATAACCGTATCATCATTTTCTTTATCTTTCATTCACTCATAACCACATTTAAAAATATTAAAAAATAATAATAATAGGGGTTGAACAATATTTCCCCAAATATACAAATTTACGATAATATTTTCTATATGCTTTACTCACAACCACTCAAAACTATTCTGTATAATATACAATACACATTCACATATTTTCAAGAATTCCATTAGTAAATAATCTTAATATATAGTTTACCTCAGTAATTAGAAGACGATTCTTTAAATCACTCAAAATCTAAAAACTGAGTAACGAAGTTATAAAATGTTAATTTACGTGATGTTATGTCTTGGTTCTTGATTATTGTCATGTTTGGAATAAAACAATTATGTAGTGATAAAAAAAATACATATAATCATGCTAATGCATATTTTCTAATTACCAGGTTTCATGATTTTCATGTTGTGACGAATCATTCTTACAGGACAAAAGATCAGCTTTCGCTAAACATAAACACAAAATTAGTAAATTGTCTTACTTGATAGAATTAAGAAAGTAATATTTATATATATATATATATATATATATATATATATATATATGTATATATATATATATATATAAAAAAGATCAATTTAGTTTATTATTGTGTTTTATATAAAACTCAAAGAAAGTAGAACATGTTATACTGTTTTGGATTGTCAAGACAAATACTGAGAGAAACATTAGCACAGTGAGCCCACAGTTTTCCTGATCTTTTATTATGTTTCATTTTTCTTGGCTCATCATCGTTTTTTGAGAATTTTTCAGGCAAGTAATTTCGGTACATCTGCGTTTCGTACCTTTTTTAATTGTTTTCTTCTTGTTTGTTAAAAGAAGTGTTTATATTATGAAAGAATACTATGTTATCTTGTTATTTTAGAAAACGTTTCTCAATATAATCTACATCTACCTACCCCAAAAAAAGAAGAATTTTAAAATGACACGTGACAACACCATAATTATTTTCATTAAAATTTTCCCGTCTCTCTCTTATTAACAATGTTTTGGAGACAGGATCGGACTGGCAGGTTCGACCGGGGATCGGTCCGGTGGCCAGTCCAGTTTGCTATGATTCGTTTTTAAGGAGTCGAACCGGCCGGTTCTTCCCGCACCGGTGGTCGCACCGGGAAACCAGACCGTTTTTTGTATTATTTTTTTATTTTAATGGGTAAAAACGGGGTGTTAAACCATAAATTAGTATGTTGGATATACAAATATAGTTAAATTTTATAAAACATTTGAATGTCACTTTATTAGAAAAAGTCATTAATTATTAAAGAATTCGAAATTATGTGTATTTTACGTAAGTTTAGAGACTTTAATATATAAAATTAATATTTTTTTTGTATCTTTCTGCACGTTGAGAAACTTAATATACCAAGTTATATTTTTTCTTGCTTAGATAAGGATGATGGTTTCTTATAATACTAACCTTAGAGTAATATAAATTGTAATATAAAATTATAACATCCAAGTATTGCTTACAGCTTCGCACAAATGAAAGCACCGATTTGTAAAACTTTTTTCTTGTATGAAAGACCGGTTTACAAAAATGAAATGCAATAATTGTCCATATTAATGAGCTTCTAAACAAATATGCTGGAATTTCTAAATTTGTTTTATATAATATAATCTTGATAGTAGTATCGGGTTACATATTCAAATAATGAAGATGATCGTGTGAGCCAGTGCCCCACCCATAATCCAATTAGCTGTTAAAGAAATTATTTAAACTTAACTTGGTGTTATTTCACGTCAAATACAACCTAAAGAGACGTTTTCCAGCAGGAGCGTCAATTCAGTGCAAAATTTGTATCGTTCGGTTTAAATAATATTCATATCGAAACATATATAAAAAAAACGTCGATCAAATTTTTGTTGATCGGCAATTCAAAAAATCTGTTTCCTTAAAATTTAGAGTCTAAAAAGAAGTAGTTGGCATGTAGGGAGAAAGAAAAAAAAAGATTGAAACAAGTAAGCCGAGAATAAAAGGGAAAAAAATTAAAAATAAAGAAAGAAAAGAAAATTGGGTCGGGTTAGATTTAAACCGGACTCGTTGAGTAATGAGTGTACTTAATCTCACCATTCTTCAATTGTAATAAAATTCCAAAGTTTAGTAATTATTAAAGTAAATGTAAAGGTTAAAAATATATTCATGAAAGAAAGGTTTTAATTGGTCAAATGATTAGTGTTCACATCAATCTTACCATCCATGTTTTTCTGTACTAACAAGCAATGTTTTCAGAACTAAATCGGATATTGAATCGAACGTTTTACTGGTTTGGTGGTCGGACCGGATTTAATAACCAAATAAAGTCATAATTATATAGAGTATATTATATATAGTTATATATGTAATTAAATATAAGTATATATATATGCTTTATAGTTATATATAAAAATTAACTATATTTGTATATCCAACACTCTAATTTATGGTTCAACACTCCGTTATTACATATTAAAATAAAAAAATACCAAAATCCGGTCCAAACCGATCCGGTTTACCTGTCCGACCACAGATTCGGGACGAACCGGCCGGTTCGACCAGACAACAACGATCCATAGTGAACCGAACCGACCACCTAACCGATCTCCGGTCAAACTGGTTGGACTGGCCAGTCCGATCCGGTCCTAACAACAATGCTAATAAATAGGTTTTCCGTCACACTCATTGCATGGAAGTTCAATCAGGGGCATCAGATATTAAAATGCAGATACCAAAATACGTCGCACCGGTTGTCAGTCTGCCGTAAACTATATCAAATACTTCGTCTCAAAAGCGACATATTCATTTGTATAAGAAAAAAAATTATAATGCAAAATGAAAATTAAAAAAAAAAAAACAAAACGAAAACAAAAAAAAAGTTGTGTGCCAAACTCTAGGAGACCTGAGATTTTCAATCTTATATAATAAAAGAAACTTTAAAAACTAAACTTTGTGGTAATATTTAACATCTACTAAACGTCTTGTGGTAAAATTATAAAAAAACCAAAGTATTGTGATGTTTTAGACTCGTTAAACTTTTGTGACAAAATTATAAAAAAATTAATAAATAAATTTATGAAAATTTTTAAAACAATTAAAGCTTCACTATACCTTGAAATAATGAAAATAAAAACACCTGATCACAGCCTAGGCTGGCTCCTGAAGCAACATAAACTTACCACTAAATAACTCATTTTGTTAATTCTTCACATGTTCTTTATTTTTGTAACTATGTGGTTGTTAGACACTATTCTCTTGAATTTTAAAGTAGATAAATGAATTAAACGAACACAGTTCATTTAATTTTTAATGAACAAGAACACAAACATAAACATATTATTAAACATAGTTTTGTGCTCATGTTTGTTCATTAATAAAATAAAAATATTCGTGTTTGTTCATGTTTGTTCATTAAGAAGCTAAATGAACATGTCACGACAAAAACGAACACAAATGAACAATAATAAACAAACATAAATGAACCATAATAAACAAACAAAACTAAGCACAAAAAAATCTTAAATGATGGTGTTGGAATTTTTAAATATATTAGTAGAAATTAAAACTCACTAAACTCATAGGTTTCTAGTGTAATTAATACAATTATGTTTCAAATATTAACAGATAATATATTTTTATTAACATATTAATATATATAAATAAACGAACATAAATAAACAAATATAAACATACGTAAATGAACGAACATATATAAATGAACATAAACGAACATTCATGAACGTAAACGAACGAACAAAGCATGTGTTCGTATTTGTTCGTTTAATTAAATGTACACAAACTTTTGCTCATGTTTGTTTATATCCTAAATAAACGAATATAAACGAATTTTCCGCCGAACATGTAATGAACGTTTGGTTCATTATAGGCCTAGTTTTTGTTTAGTGTTGAACCAGTGGTTGGACCGGTTGAACGGGTCGAACCGACGGTCAAACCGTGAACCGAACCGGTTGAACCCGTGGTCGGACCGGTTGAACCGGTGGTCAGACCAGTTGAACCGGTTTTCTTATATATATTTTTATATTTTGTAATTTTTACATATATTTATAAAATATACTTATAATTTTATCCGGTTCTTATATACGGTCCGACCGGTTAAACCGGTCCGACCATCGGACCGGTAAGACGTCCGGTTCACTGTTCAGTCCGGTTTTAAAAACGTTGTTTACATCAACTTATCAAGTTAAATTTATCTTATAAATAGTATTACTGTACCTTACAAAGAAAGGATGATGGGTTTTCTGTTGGCACTTTCTTCCTCTCTTAACTTTCATCTTTTACCCTTAAACACTCTAAAATCTTTTAAAAACATTTTAATATATTGTTTTAGTTGTCGCTATAAATTTGAGGTTGTTTTTGTTTTTATGCAAATCGTTCTTTATTTTGCTTATAAACGAATCGGGTGAAGTATAGGATATCTAATCGTTTACATGCTTATTTTTATATACGTCTTGTGATAGTTTACGTTTTAATGTTTGTCTACATTTTGATTTAAACTTTGTTTAAAAATAAGTTGAGTCAAATATAAAACGTCAAAAGATTTTTTTTTGTTATGTGCTATTTTAGTACCTTTTGAATTGATATATGTTTTGACGTAAATTCTGTTTGGAGATGTTTTGGCTCAAATATAATGTGCTATTTTAGTACCCTTTGAATTGGTATATGTATAAAATAGATTTTCTTTACGTTTTGATGTAAATATAATTCGAAAATGAGTTAGGATGATTATAATTTATACTTTATCACAACGCATTATGGTCTACATTTCAACATAAATTTTACATTTCCTTTTAGGTATAAATTCAAGTTACATTATGTTTTGGTGTAAGCTTTGTTTGAAAAATAGTAAAATTAGTTGAGTCTATAATTTATCATGTTGTGTCTTATGCTTCCACAGTGCACGACAAAAAATAACAAATAAACTAATTATATAACTTTACAAAATCCATCTTACTATATAACCTTCAAAGCTAGGTTTACAACTAATATCATCGTTACTTTAACTTATTAGACAAACATTTGTTAATTTTGTTTTGCAAATGATAATTATTATTTTAATTTAACTATTATATAATACAACTATGTTAACAAAGTTTTTTTTTCTCTTTATATATTAATCGTCAGTGTTTGCGGTTTTCTTTTTCAACACCTCCTACTCTTTTTAAGAATCTTTTGGTCTTATTTCTTTTTTATTTCTTTTTGTTTTATTTCTTTTTTCTTTAATTCAACTTAAATTCATATGACAAATTATACAACCACGGAATTTAACTACACATAAAAGAAAAGGAAAGTTAGCATTGTCGATTAATTTGAATATTTGTTAATGTTTTTTTGTTCTTTTTGTTTTTCCTTTTATTTAAGTCTAGACTTTACATTAATCGAAACACTCACCGGTTATATTAATTTTATAAATTTTAGCACCCACATCATATTAGTGATATCGTTTTAAGATACATTTTCATGGATGACAACATCGTCACGAAACGTTGGTGTCATACTAGTTAGATACAAAACTCAGTTTTATGTATATCTAGTTAAAATTTGGGGAATCAAGGGTCTCATATGTAAACACATTCACCGGGATCCATCAAACTATTTAAAATCGAGGTGTTACTTAAATCGATTATCAATTATGTTACTTTTTACTACTCTAATAAAAAGGTAAATGAGTGTGCCACGTGTTAGCACCACAATCATTCTCATCAATTTTTTCCCGTCACTCTCTCCTATTAAATAATTACATTAATTACTAATAAAATTATTTTAATACAATTTAATATATAATAAATTAGAAAGAAATCTATTTATTAAGGTTATTTTTAAATAAATTGATATTTTTAATAAGTCAAATTTTTTAAAATAAAAAATAATCAAATTTCAGGGGTTATATTAAGAACAAATTTTAAAATTTTCATTTTTATATGGTTTATTTTAGAATAAAATGTTTATTTTTTAAAAAATTTTAGAAAGTTGATATCACTGTTTTATTATTTATAGTCATTTCTGATACGTAATTTCAGTCATATCATATTTTAAAATATCATTTTATAATTAATATATTTATTATATCAATATTTTATTTATTTAACCCATGTAATACACAAGTTTACTAAATTAGTAATTAATATAAGGTATTTGTGTGTCATCCAATCTAACGTATTCTTATTTATATATTGTTACTAGGTTAGTATCTTGTGTATTACACGGATTGAATAAATAAAATACTAAATAATTAGTAATAAAAATAAGGGCCTCGTCGAAATCATCGGCTTTCTGCCCAACACCACGGCCATAGCCCTATTATTTAAAAATCTTTAATTTATGAATTATAAAACCATGCTTGAAGATAAATTATAATTATAATTACGTATAAGTAGTTACTTTAAGTAAATAAACAATACTTTATTTTTATTAAACTTTTGTTTTATAAAAAACTATGGCTTTTAAATATTTTGTTTTAAGAAAAATGATTTTTTATAAAAAAAAGTTTGTTGTATTCTGTATTTTATCTTTAATTATAAAAAGTGTGTTTTACATAAAAAAATAAGTTTTGATGTATTAAATTATATATTTTTTGTAAATTTAAAAATGGTATGAGTAATCTTATTAGTATTTAATATTATTATAAATAATATAGAGAAATGAGTAATCTTATGATATTCTTATTTATTAAAAATCTTTGGTTTGTAATTATTATGGTTGGTTTAATAATATTGTTTTTAAAAAATTCATCTTTTATAATTTTTAAAACATAACCGTGTTAAAACATTTTGTTTCAAAAGATATAGTGTTTTAGAAAATTTTATATTATATAAAAGTTTTATTTTTTATCCTTTTTATTTTAGTAAAAAGATGTAATTTTTAATTTACTTGATAAAATCTATTTTGAAAAAAAATAGCTTGATTTAAATAAAAAAAGAGAGATAAATGTGGTAATTAATAAAATTGATTTTTAATAAGAGAAAGAAATTAGTTTGAGTATTTAAATTAAAATAATACCTTTTGTAGGAAAAATTATATAAGTATGTGTATAAGAATGACATGTGGCAAAAAGATGGGTTAGGAGAAGGACATGCAAAAAACCTTTTTATATAGATTTATAGATTTTAAAAAATAAATAAGAGAGATAAATATAGTAATAATAAAATTGATTTTTAATAAGAGAGAGAAATTAATTTGAGTATTTAAATTACAATAATACCCTTAAGAAGGTTTATAATCTAAATGCATATGTATAAGAATGACATATGACAAAAAAATGAGTTAAGAGAAGAACATATGACAAAAAAATATTTTTTTATATAGATTTATAGATAAACATTCACATATATCTTCTTTCTATATATTCTCACGTGAGTGGATGGTAATGATGACATTAACATCACGTAATTAGATGCTTTATACCATACAATTTCAACAATATGATTAGCTTATGCGTAACCATCACGAACAGGTTAAATAGCGTCACTAAACTTGTCATATCTACGTGACACACAATTATTTTAAGAGAATTCTCAAAGCATGAAAGACATGAAAATGGTCCAACATGAAAAAGGAGTTATATATGGAATTGGAATATATATGGTACTGGAATCTAATATGCATGTGTTCTACTAACTTATTTGCTTAACATCAAAGGCAAGAAGGACATGTTCGGTTGAAACAATAAATCTAAGTAATTACTTGGTATAAAAACTGAAAAGATTGATTCTCTTTTTAAAGTTAGTCATACTTATTTACTGATGTAATGCATGCGTGAAGATGAAATAAAAGAAAGGTTTATAATCTAAATGCATATATTTCTAATCTCAATAGACTTGAATAGATGATGTATTTTTGTATAACATGATAGTTTTGATAAATATGAGTATGTTCTAACAAGTTAACCAGAAGGGTCTCTCAATTACATGTGTGTAATATATGCATGCCTCGTATCATCTACATGGCACATGTCTCTAGGTTTCGTAGTTAGTGATGGATTCAGATATTTATATTAATGGAGTCATTGTTTTTAGATGCTCAATTTCATAAAAGCAAACAAAATAAAAATTTCGGGTCGGTTCGGGTAATGTTGGTCACATAATAAAAATATGTTACAAAATGTTACAAAAAACATTTGCCTTTGCAAGCGATAAACTAGCAATGACTTTAGTAAACGTTACACTAATAATCAATGTGTTTTCTTGTTTCTATCACCTTTTTGACAAGATAGTCATATATATTTATTTTGTATTTAATAGTCTTATACACATTAGTACAAAAAGTTATATAAGGTGCAGATCTAATTTTTTAAAGGGGTGGGTGATTTAAAAACCGCTCCTTATAGCTTTTTCAAAATTTAAATGAGTACAAATTAGACGAAAATGCCCCTTATGTTACCTTTAGGGGCGGTTTTGGACCGCCCCTTATAGCTTTCTCAAAATTAAATGAATACAAATTGGGTAAAACCGCCCCTTATGTTACCTTAGGAGCGGGTATTATGACCGCCCCTTATGTTACCTTTAGGTGCGGTTTTAGACCGTCCTTTATAGTTTTTTTAAAATTTAAATGAGTACAAATTGGGCGGTTTCAGAACCCTATAAACACCATAAACCCTGCAGCCTAATATCCTTCACCACATTTTCAACAACTTCTCATTTCTCTTACACCCCCTCATTTTTCACAAAATCTCCCTTTAGAGCGGCTAGTGATGCATTTATTTTGGAGATGTTAAATTGTTTGATGTGATTTACGAGACCTAACTTTTATTGATTTTATAGATTTGTAATGAAAAGTTATTGTAAAATGATGAAATCGTACTATATGAGTTGGGTTTTTAAGATTCGTACGTGGGTTTTTGTTTTCGGTTGAAGATTTGAGGTGTGATTGGGGATAAAAGGGTTGATGGCTCATCAAGTATGGGAGCGTACTTCTCAAAGCACCCATGTAGAATAGTTCCTATTATTTGGTATGTTTTTTTATAATTCGTCTTATATGTGTTTGTATTATTGTTAGAGCTGTAATTATCATGTTTCTTTATGGTTGGTGATTGAGTTTGTAGTTGTGTGTTTTGGGCTAATGTGTGTAAATGCATATAATTTTGCAAATATTGAATTGATTTTGTATACATATATGTCTATGTGTATATGTATATACGTGTTTTTGTCTAGGTTTCGTATATTGAATTGAGTTTTAATGTTTGATACATAATGTATGATATTTTAATATATGAAACATTTGATACACAATATGATAATTTTTTGTTGATTGAGCATTTGTACAGGTAATTATTTCTGGATAATTAAATAATAAAAATATGTATTCCCATCATTTAAACATAAGGGACGGGTTTTATAGCTGCCCTTTTTGATGTATATAAGAGGGATTAAAAACTCGTCCTTTATTGATGTACATAAGAGGGGGGTTTAAAAAACTGCCCTTTATTGATGTACATAAGGGGGAGTTCAAAAACCCACTCCTTATGCACCCGCCCCATATGATAAAATATCATAAGGTGCGCAACCATATGTAACGGGTTAAAAACCGCCCCTTATGGCCATTTTACCGCCCCATTTGCTTTTTTTTGTACTAGTGACACACTTATAAAAAAACTATGCATTTGTAACCGTCTTTTCAATGACAAAACGATAGCAATCGCTCTTTCGATCCTTGTGACGGAAAATGCAATAGGAAAATCACATGTCACAACCACTTATGACCTTTTGCGACAGAATGTTGTAACCAATATTATTGTAGTAAATCTTACGACTACTTTGCTACTGTTTGATTTGCCATCATTTTCCGATGAATGCTTTATACGACCACCAATACTTGCGACCACCATATTGTGAGCAACTTGCAAACGCCATCTTGTGTCTAATTTGTGACCGTCCTTTTGCGAATAGTTTTTCGTCGTGATGCAATCACAAATTTCTTGCTGAAAAAGTTAAACACTTTGCTTGAGAACATTTTTTTCACCGTAGTCGCAAACTTCTTGCAACAAAGTAAAAATAAAAACGTCGCAAATTTCTTGCAACAAAGTAAAAATAAAAACGTCGCAATTTCAGTCACACAATTTTACTAAATATTGATATTTTCATCCATTCCACTAGATCCGTTAAATGTGAGTATTTTAATCCTTTGTAACACCCTAACTATCCAATTAAAATAAATTAATCAATTAATACTCAACTAAAACCAAAAAAACATATGAAGTGATTAGTGATGTCACACCCCGACCAAAGCGGCGGAACATGCCGGGGCGCAACTAAGATTGTTCAAATGCAGACGAAACTATTAAAGTGACAATATTTAATCAACTCATTCATTTCATAACATGTTCTTACAAATACAAGAAAATAAATAGTTCTTAACTAATAACCTAACGGTCCAAAATAAAGTAACGTATTTAAATCTTCAATCAACCGATAATCAAACCTGTAGCATTGCATAAAATATTTTTGTCAACATGTATGTTGGTGAGCAATTCCATGACTTTATAAATATAATATAAGGTAAAAATCCAGAACTCAAATATGTGAAGCCGTAAATAAAAGTGACAATTGAGGTATATCAATCATAAATAAATGAGGCTCCTTTCTAATTGATAAAACTACCATATTACAAGGAGGAGCGTATGATCATACTTATTGAGGATGAGGATGAGGCTAAACGATCAAAAGCAATAAACATGTAGCAATTAATCATATGAGGTATATAACATACAATTGGACAATTATTCTAAGCAACACATAACCTAGTGGTTGTGGGTTGAGGATCTAGATGTTAAATCATTTTTTTTTGTTGAGTAAGTATGCTTGCTACCCCCAAAGTATAGAAGATAAAACGGGGATGAAATTACTCACATGGAATAAAATGACGTTGATGAATAAATTTTGAATAAAATCCTTAAGTAAGCGAGTCCGACGGTTTTAACGTGCGTGTCCTAGATTGAAAGATCTTGAGTAAGTATTGAGTATTGAAGATGAAATATAAATGGTATAAAAGTTCATAAAAATAAGGCTTGGGTTTTCGGGAGTTTTAGTTATATTTTACAAAGTGTGTTTAAATAACGTAAGTATAAAATGAGTTTTACAAGAAAACGGGTCCTTGATGTTTAGTTTTACTCAATCATTGTTAAGTTTTACATATGGGAGTTGGTTTAGTGCTAGTATGCACGATCCCATTAATGTAAGCATCAAGGTCTGACTTACACTCTCTTAAACCCGAGTTTGAGACTTTAATTAATAAAGAAATTCGCTTAAGCCCGATATTAGTATAAAACCAAGTTTGGTTTCGTCATACCATAATATTATTAATACAAATAACATAAAACGAAAAATAAGTTAAAAAAATTAGGAAAGATTTTTCTTTTGGCGTTTTGAACGGTGACTAGCTCGTTAAGACGATAAGTTCGACTTTTACTCGGGTTTATTCTTACCCGAAACTTGGTTTGAGCTAATATTTGTTCTAACACTTCCAAAATCTTAAGTAATATGAGTAATATAAATTAAAACATAACTAAAAAGATAGGTTGAACTTTTGGTGGTTTGAACATTGACTAACTCGTTAAAACGGGTGTTCGGTTTTACTCGGTTTTTACCCGAAACTTGGGTTCAAGCCAAGATTTGTTCTACACCTCCATATCAACCATATAATAACTAAAATATCAAGAAAAACTCAGATCTAAAGTGTTTGATGTAACATGGTCACTTAAAAGTTATTTAAAGTGCTTAAACGAGCGTTTGGTTTGGTTCGGTCTTTGACTCGGTATGAGCCCGAGGATCGTTACCACATGTCCAAAACCATTGAACTAAAAATAAGGTAAAACTTCCAGATCTAAACTCAAACAAGAAACTTAATCGAGTAAACTTCCCGAAAACGACCCAAACGGGTCTAAAATGCATAAATATGAGTTTGAATGCCCACAAGAATTAAATAAAGATGAAAATGGTTTTGTAAACATAAAATAACTTAGAAAAACTGAAAATAACCAAAATTACATACCCGAAATGATTTGAAATGCAGGATTCGGTTCCGTTGACTTTTTAAAGTCAAACTTAAGCAAAACTAGCTACAACAACTTACAAGATCAAAACTTTTGGGAGAAGAAGATGAAAATGTGCAGGTGAAATGGTTGAGAATGAGTGGTATTTATAGGGAAAGATTAGGGTTTGAGGAAATGGGTAATGCGTTTGTCCGGTGGGTAAAAGGGTGCACTTTGATTCTTTTATTTAAAATAAATTTTAATTTAAATAAATTATGACCAGGTATCTACATGTTTGGAGGGTTCTAGAATAGTTATGGGTTAGGTCTTGGTTGGTTTGAATGGTTAAAATACTAGTCCAGACCTTAAACGAACTGAAAACGTTAAAAAACTGATTTTGCTTAAACGAACTGTGGGTCACGCCACGACAAGTATGAAACATGATTACAACATAAAATCCATCATTTTATTAATATTCACAGATCCGAAGACCAAAACGAGTCGGGTTTACAATACAGGATAACAAATACAAAGCTAGTCGAAAATGACGAATGTCACAAGTGAGGCCGAGCGCTCCGATTTAAAAGCTTGGATAAGCTCTAACTCATGCTTTTCAATTGAGGTTTGTTGTGTGATTTCAATTGATCTTTACAACAGACTTCAATCAAACAAAGGTACACGTTAGAACAAAACATGAATATTAATCAAAATCTCACAACAGACCTCAATCGAACAACATAAGTTAAAGTTAATAGAAACTTATAAATCGAAAGGTCCGGTCTCACTAGTCGCTTCATATATTTTTTTTTGTTTTAGTTGAATACTAATTTATTTTAATTGGATAATTAGAGTGTTGAAAATACTAAAATACCCTCATATATATGGAGATCTTAGCGGAGTTAGTGTATTGGATGAAAATAATAACATTTAGTAAACTAAAGTGACTGAAATGACAAAAAATAATTTTTGGATTATAATGACAAATTCAACAAAATGTTATACGAAAATAACGTTTTACTCTATATTTATATACTCAAATAACTAATCTTTCTATAATACATTAGCATTTTGTTCATTTAGTTCATAGCCCATTTCTTCATCTTAGCTCATTTTTCATGCTATGAAATATTTACAATTCATCTTTAATTTTATTCTATTTTTTATATCATTGCAATAAATTAATTACGGCTACGGTCTATTTTTAATTTTAATTCGTAAATTTAATATCATTGTTAGAAATATATAGAGAGAGTTTCCTGTACAAAGTAAACAAATAATATGATGTGTACTAATTGATAAAATTCGTTGATCAAAATGATTAACGGTTAAAATTAAAGATAAAATAATTACGTAGGATATGCGTCTTGATGGGTAGACTTGGAAATAGCTTACAATTGTTGATTTTTTCAAATTCACTCCATTTTCTTGAACGCGTGGGACTTTTTTATACGACATTATTTAAATAAAATCGAGAATCTTATCATTTTTAAATGAATATAGTATTGCTATACTTTTTTAAAAAAACAACATTTTTTAAAAGAAGTCTATGTATTGTACACATAACTTGCATAATTATTAACTGTATAATTGTTATATAACTTGCATAATTATAAATATAACATGCATAATTATTTTTTATAACGCGAGTATTTTTTTACGCAATAATAATATAATTTGCGTAATAATATATATAGTGTAATTATAAATATATTGTGTGTAATTATACACATTTTATGAGTAATTATAGCGCAGACGAAACTAGCTCTCCGTCAACAAATATCCGTTTTTTTTGTGCCTCAACTAAATGACAAATCTACCGTCCATTTTCATATCAATGTAAGGTGGTCTTTTTAGGCATATTACAGATTTACAAGTTATCTTTTGATAACACGGGAAAATATTTAACTTTGTATGATTAACATCAGGACGAATAAACTATTTTATATTCCTTAACATTGTGTTTTTTTTCTTTGGGGTGGGGGGTGGGGGTTGGTGGAATAACATATATTAAATGTACGTAACTATAAACTTATAATTAGAAGATCTAGAAGGAAGTTAAGACTAAAAAACTTTAGAATATTTATAGTGTAAACTTTTTGCGCAAAAGTATTAAAGTATATTATTAAAGATCATTGCTTATCATATGTTTCTTCTTTTCTATTTACCCATGAACAAGATTTTCTTTAAATCCCTTAAAAAATTTGACTTGATAACTAAGCAGTATATGCTAACTTATTGAATTCATTTAGTCTTTTTTTGACGACCAACGAATATTTTAAGCCTGATGATCACTTAGGTAAAATCATTGACGAAAGGTCATCTACATCGGTGAACACAGACAATGCTAGTGACCAAGCTCGTCCACAATTCCAGGAGAAAACTACCACCCAAAGGTTCACTGTGGTAAATCTATAGCCCACTTGAAACATGTTGTACCAAATAACACTTGAACTCATGACCTCCGTTTTAAAAAGCTATGAATGCATCCTCCCAAACAATTTGGTATAGGGCTCTTTGACTATTAAATTCATCTAGTTGGAGATAGAATTTTGTTACCGATCATTTGAACAATTGTACCATTTATTTAATATTTATAAAAATTTACAAAAATCATAAGTTATGTCAAATCTTCACCATGATAATGTCTACGGTTTGTTCTCTCATGTATCAAAGTACACATGTGTTTTTAGTTTTTCACTCTCAAAAGACGAGAGATTAATTCGTGCAATTATGAAGTTGTAAAGAATTTGACCATAGAGAGGTGAGGACAACTATAACAACTACAACCGCCATTGAGACAGAGCAACTTATGGCACTGACAAGTCGTGATTATAGGATTATCCAGATTTTTTATTGGTCCAACCCTATAGTAATAACATGTCGTCTCTATATTGGTAGACGGGATAGAGGGAATGTTAGATGTTAAATTGAAAACATATGCCAACAATAAGTCCACTGAATAGGTTTTTTTTATGTCTTCCATATACTTCAATAACATAAATGAATAGGATACCGTCGTTTAGCTTGCTATATGCCTACCAAATGTTGTTAATATTGGTGAATTTTCCTCTTAAATTAAATAAAAGGCTCGTGCATTTTAGGGACATCTTTTGCCAACCAGATGTCTACTTGTAGTATTAAAAAATTTCCTTGGTGTGTTAATTTGTTTCTTAGTATTTCACATGTATTTAATGCTTTTTAAATTGGACCGGAAGCGAATTGATTGTCTTAAGTGTTGTTGGTCGGACCGGTTAAATTAATCAAACCGGATTTAAAAATTGGATGATGTTGTACTTTAAAAATATTAATATCATTTAAAGTAATTATATGTTTTTAGGTGGATTTGCCCTTTAACACAATATTAACATTTTATTAACTAAAATATGCATCACAAATTACAAAATTAATTAAAACATAGGATTTTAAAAGAAAAAAGTTTGAAATCCAGTCTGGTTCAATCGATTCGACCGATAACCAACCGATTCAAATGAAAACAATTTAAATACACACAACCGAACTAGTTCTATGACTAGTTCCCGGTCCAACCGGCTGGTCGGTTTGGTTTCAAAAACACTATGTAAAACCCAAAAACCCAATTAAATCTTGAGGGATGATCTATAACTTTTGATAAGCATAACTCGAGTCAGGATGGATTACAGGACCCATTACCGATCAATGGAAAGCTTTAAGAAAACTACATAGGAATTATTTATCTAGGGAAGGCGTTGCGAATCGCAATGGAATTCCTACTATGGTCCATAATGGCAAGGCAATTCCACAATGGCTAAAAAGCTACCAAGTGTCCTTAGTTGTCGACTCGTAGGGTTGGTCCCGCAACACATTTCTATTGTGCTCTACAATAAAGGTCAGAGTTCAACTATAAACGAAAGCCTCAAGCTTCACAAGTCGAAATTGCTCAAAACTCAATACATGTATGAAATGTTCCTTTGAGTGTTGAAACCGATTCGAGTTAGTTATTGTTTGGCGAATTTGCCTAGCAGAAGACCGGTAGACAATAAGGTAACGATTCTCCCTTAAAATAGGATAGGATATAAGGTGAGTAGCCCATTAAAAGGTGGGGTAGTCGCTCGTAGATAATGGGTGAGATATAGTTAAGGCATAAAGGAATGCCAGAATGAGGAATGTTGTTAAGTTACACCTGTGGCACCTAAGGTAAGAACCCAGGGTAAGAAATGTGTTAATTAGACGGGGAAATGATGCGTTCATGTTTTGTATGTGTTCTAAGTGTTTAAATGTAGCTTTTAACAAGATTTTCCTATCGAGCGTAATCACTTTGTGTTATGTTTGAATGTAAGTGTGGGAAGCTTAAATTATGTATTCAAGGTTACACGAAGATTGAATGATATAAGGATGAAAAGAGATGAAGATAATGAAAAAATTGGTGAAAAATGAGTATACGACATAACTTACATCCTTTCTAAAAATGACATTTTTGGGACGTAAGACGGAGGCTAAGCATGTCTATTATAGGGGAGAACGTAATTTGTGTCCCTAAGGACATAACTTACGTCGTAAGGTCAGATTTGACGTAAATTTCCGGATTTTGACCATATTTAAGGAGTGTTATCACTTCTAAAAACCCTAATTCGCATTGGGAGCCAAAAAGACGAACTTTGACTATTCTTGAGCTTTCTTCCACCTCTCCAACTCATTCCAATCCATCAAATCATGTTCCAATCCAAATTTGTTTTCGAATTCATGAAGATGCAAGGCTAAACTTCTCATGATCTACCTCGGGTAATAGGATTCGTGTTATTAGATTTTTTCGTTTATGTTTATTTGTATTGGGATTAAACTTTAGAACCCGTTAAGTTCTTTATTGAGTTTAACTTGTGTTTGATTGGTTAAACAATTGTTCTAGTAAATCTTGATTTGAAGTTCATATAATTGTGCTTGAGTTGTATAATTGAAATTTTTGGTTACTAAGACCCGTTAAGTCTTGGTTATCTCTGTCACTTAGTCATTACACGTATAGAACCCCCGGTAAGTAGGGTTGTCGATCCTTGTGGAATTAGTGGTCGGTATGTCGTACTTTGATTTGTAAGAATATAGATTAAAATAAATAATTACTAAACTATCGCCTTTTGGTTGTGAAAAATGGATTCTAGAATGATTAACAATTTACTAAGAAAATAAATTACAAGTAATAAAAATTGATTAGAAGACGATAATAAAAAGGGTAATCCACCCCGGGATTTAGGTTCGGTTCTCGGTAATTGCTTAGTTCAACTTAGTGGAAAATCCTTAATGGGGATTCTATACATGTAATGATTCAGTGATAAAGATAACAAATACTTAACCGGTCTTAGTACACCATGCCAATTGAATTAACAATCAAAACTTTGCAATCATACAACTTGCGCAAAATCATATGACATTCAAATCAAGATCTACTAAAACAATTGTTTAAATAATTAAATACAAGTTAATCTCAATAAAGAACTTAACGGGTTCTAAAGTTTAATCCCAACACAAATTGAACATAAACGAAAAACCTAATAACACGAAACCTATTACCCGAGGTAGATCACGAAAAGTTTAGCCTCGCATCTTCATGAATTCAACAAGAAAATCAAGTTGGAACATGATTTGATGGATTGGAATGAGTTGAAGAAGTGAAAGAGACCTCAAGAATCGTCAAAGGTCGTCACTTTCTGCTCCCAATGCGAATTAGGGTTTTTAGAATTGATAACCCTCTTTAAATATGGTCAAAATCCGGAAAATTAAGTCAAATCTAACCTTACGACGTAAGTTACGTCCTTAGGGACGTAACTTACGTCCTCCCTTATAATAGACGTGCTTAGCCTCTGTCTTACATCCTAAAAAATGCCATTTTTAGAAAGGACGTAGCTTACTTACTTTAGGACGTAAGTTACGCCGTATGCCCATTTTCACCAATTTCTTCATTTTCTTCATCTCTTTTAATCCTTATATCATCCAATCTTTGTGTAACCCTTGATAACATAATTTAAGCTTCCCACACCTATAAATCAAACATAACACAAAGTGTTTACGCTCGATAGAAAAATCTTGATAAAAGCATACATTTAAACACTTAGAACACATACAAAAACATGAATGCATCAGGAAAGGAGGGTAATAGCCCGAGAGGGTATTGGATGAGTACCCCATGATGGATTAAGGTAGAAGCTCTAGATTATAGGTTTCGTATCTAGCAGAGATGCAGGGTTAACACCCAACCAATATAATATGCATGAATTACTATAGGTTTACATAATCATGTATTAAAAATTTATCATAAAGAAAGTTGAGGAAAAACCTATGATATCAGGTGAGTGTACAAATATTGAAAGTATATGCATTTGCCTGACGTATGCATGAATCATAATAATGTTGGCATGAATAGATTGATTGGAAAAGTGGATTGGATATGTGAGTTTGATTATATACATATGACTATGAATATATGAAACTATATGAAATACGTGATTAATATGTATGGAGCAAATGGATCGGATGGGCAATTTCAATGCCAAGAAGTGGTTTACATAACGAGTTTGATGTCACAAGGTAGGTTAGATGAGCGAGTCTGGTGCAAGGAAGTCACAATTTGGGTGACAAGTCACAATTCATATGACTAGGGATTGTATGATTCCAACATTGCATGCGGCAGTAGTGGGAAAATAACATATGGGTGAAATGATGCCTCAAAGAGACATGAAATATGCATGTGAAATAATAAACAATCATTTAACGAAAGCTATATATATTATGTATATGTATGTACTTTCAGGTGATGTGTCTAAGATTGAGGGCTGGTGGCAATCAAGTCTCTAGTGTGAATGGATTGAACATGTATAAATTGTAGTATAATATATAATGTAGATCTTTTTTAAAGATAATAAAAGGAAATGTTTTGAAATATCCTGCTTTTACGCACACAACTCTGATATGTTCAAATTAAGATAATAAATAAAAATGTGAATGTTACACGCTGATATACTTATAAATTTAATTAACCTGCAATACAAGTTTTACACATGCTCATAGTTGTTTTAAATTGAAGAATGTGGATGTGTCAAAAAGTTAAAGAGCGTATTATATCATATAATTTGTCGTAGTAATAATATTGTATTATAATCTATAATAACCTATAATAAAAAATGGTTTTCTCAAGACATGTATCATTATTCTAACATATCAAACGACACATGTTATCATTTTAGCATATCAAAAAAATTGTTTTCCCGTCTATCTCTCATACTAAATACGAAAGTTATAAAATCAATTAATTTGACTTTTTTTAACTAAAATATGTTAAAACAAATATATTTATATCTATGTTTCTTGTCTCTCTCATATTAAATGATAATTATTGTAAATAAGTAAACTAAACTATTAAACATCTAAAATATAAATGTAGTTATTTTAATAATTTATTAATACATATTAAATATAAAGTAATACTTTCTAATTCATTATGTGTTATAACTTTTAAATGTTTATTATATTTTTATTTATCAATGGATAATAACATCTAGAAAATAAAATATTCATAAAACTAATGATTTTAATATGTTTTATTTATTGTACTCATGTAATACATGAACTCTAACCTAGTATTGTATAATAGGATGGTTTTCTCATCATCATATCCACATGCTTGAAAATAGTAATTGAAAACAAATCTTAGGAATTAAACTAGATAACAGTAATAATATATTGAACCGTGAAAAAATCATGTCAATTAGAAATCTTTAATTAGACATTTTATATGTAGTTTGTTTCACGCATCTTTCACTATCATAGTTATAAGTCTTAGTACATTGACACCAAGACGCCCTCAATTGACCAAGGAAAGATCTATATAGTGGTCCAACAACTCTCCTTTGCTACTAAAGGCATAGAACACAAACCTTTTCTTTACAGTATGAATATTAAATTATCTTTTTTTGCATTTATAAATACTTGTAATATGTATTTATGTAATGCAGGTTTATTGAAGTATATAGTTCGTTTAAATGGTTATTGTCAAAAAAGTAATATATTGCAGATTCTGTGATTGTGAGTGTGTCTATTAATGATGTCTAGGTAATTATATATATGGTTATAGATTTATTACTTTGTTGATTTAGACGTGACACCTACATTTATGAGTATAGGTTACTTGGGTAATCATATATTTTTTAATTGGTTGATTTGATAATTAGACAATTTTAGATTTAACCATGGTAATTTAGTTATAAACAAGCACATGAGGAAAAGAAATCATTTACAAACAAGAAACTGATCATAAGGTATGTATTAGCTTATTTTAAGAAATAGAACTACAAGTTTAAAATAGAACTCACTTACAGTTTTATCTTTAACTAATTCATAATAAGTACAGTTTTAATACTAATAGTTTACTCAAATGTATTTTGATTGTTAGAAAGGATGATCGTTAAAATTATGATAAGGTTCAAATGAAATTATTTAAGAATGTAAAAACTAACCACAATCATCAATTCTTGCTACTTATCTTTCCGGTAACCACAACAAAGCTCTAGATTTACACACCAAAGTGTTCAATTCACATTATGTAAGGTTATTTTTATCATCCCCTTTTCTTCTTCTATAGATCAGTAGGTGAAATTGGTAGGTTGGGTGATGGCGCTTGTAACGACCAGAACCTCACACATGTAGGCCAAGATCATGGTGCAATTGCAATGGTGGTAGGTCGCTAGCAAGTTTGTAAAAAGTTAACTAAGCTGAATTTGTAAACGGGTAGAGCCTAGATGGCTTTAATTTGTTTTAAAATGAGTCGAACTCAAGCCGAGAATTGGCTTCATATAATCAAAGCATTGCATTCTAGTTTTGCATCATGTAAGATTCAAAAGACAAACCTAGACCCTATATTCCTTCTCCGAGACTTCACCCTTTGCCCTTCTTAGATCCAACATCGATTCATTGTAAAGTTCCAATATTCTTTTCTCTCTGTTTGTCTTTATCTACTACTTCAAACTGAAAAAACTAGCTAGGAACCCAAGTACCAAACTTGTACCGATCCAAACAAGCTTAATTACTAAGCAAATGGAGCCTAGCAAGGTAGCTTGGTTTGTAAGTGACCCAAGAACAAACTTAGGTTTTCAACTCTATAGAAGATTTAGAGCTGATTCGAGCCGAACCGAGCCAAGGTGAGACTACTCATTAAAGTCCACATCTACCTTAAGCTAACCCTAGTTGGGTAGAGCAACGCCGCTCGCACAGACGAGTGGGTTTTTATGCTATTTTCTTTTTACTTCTTATATAAATTAAATTAAAGGCTATAATACTTATTTTATAAAACTTAACATAAATTTTATGTGCATTTACTTAAGTAAACCGAGTAAAAATGTAATTTGTAAAAGTTTAAATGAAAACTATAAATTAACCTAATTATAAAACATACCTGTAATTAATTATTTAATTAAAGTATTATTGGGTATATATATAAGTATCTAAAGATCGGTCAACTGAAAACTATTTATTATAATCTAGTGACATTATCAGGAGGCAATTAGTTGCAATGGAGAACTAGAAAACTAACACATTAATAATCCTTTCTATAGAAAGTAGATCCCATACAGCAAGTTCAATCCTTTCTTTATTTTCTTTTAAAAGTAAAATGCAAAAACTTGAATGAAATCACTTACAAACACACATACAATGATGAGCATAAAGATTGCTTTTCTTGAAACCACTACTAATATCCTTCACCTTCTGTTAAAGCTGAAGACATGTAACTTGGAGCCACAGAAGTCTCATCTGCTGCAGTGGCTGCAGCATTGTTTCTCGCGGCTTCAAACCGTTGTCTACACGAATAACAAGTGATCTCTAACATCGTCAAATCGATCTTTTGGGTTGCTTGTTCTCTAAGAGCCTTAGCTCTTTCTAGTTCCACTTGAGCTTGTTGTCTAATCCTCTTTGCATTCTCAAACTCCATCTCTGCAATCTCAATCTGCCTCTTTGCTTGTTGTCTTGCATCTTCTGCAAATGCCTTGTCTGCCATAGCCATATGCATCTTCATTTCCTCGTCTTTTCGCAAGCTATTTGCACTTCCAATTGAGAGATTCAAATGGGTCTGATGGGTCTGATGATTGTTGCTTTGATCATAAAGTGATAGTGAAGGTAACAGCTGAAGTTCCAATTGAGTTTGTGACAATACAGTTTGTGAAGGAGGCTGCAAATGAGGTAATCTTGACATTGGTTGGACCGAACCGAAGTTCATGTCGTTAGATGGGCTTGTGCTTGATGCAGTTCGAGACGAGCACGCCTGCTGGAATGAGGGTAGATCTGCATGGGTTCTCCGGACCATACATGCATCTTGATGCTCAATGAAACTCTCAACTCTAGAATGATATATCAGTAAGTATTAGAATATAATACCAATTCAAGTTTGACAATAAGTAGAACCCTCAAAGAAAAAGATTAATTAATATGAAACAACTGATCTGATTTAACAAAAGTAATAAATAATACATGCATCTAATGAAACAAACATCAGTAAGTTATAATGTATTAGAGTATCACTTCAAGTTTGACAGAAAGTATAACCCTCACAAGCAAAGATTGATTACTATGAAACAGTTGATCTAATCTAACAAAAAAAATAATCTACTAACAAATTAAGGTTCCTTGTGTACTACTAAGATCCATCAAACAATAATATATATCAATGGTATAGGTGAAATTAATTAGATTGTGATGTACTAGATAGATTATCTCATATTTTTATATGCTGCAGATATTCAAACCGCTATTAGAAACTTAAAAGAATGTGAAATTACATAAAATAAACAGAATAATTTAACATTTTCAGATGAACCCATTAAGGAATTTCTGTGTTCTGACTGAAATGGTGCTGAAATTTATGTCTGAGCAGAAAAACATAAATGGTCATGATGAAAGGTCACATCTTTTAGTCTGATCAAGAAAGTGAGAGAGAGAGAGAGAGAGAGAGAGAGAGAGAAAGCAGTAAGATGCACAGATAATATCAAATCAAGAAGATGAATGATAGATTGCACAAAAACATAAGTGAAAGTAATAACCTTGAGAACACTCGACCACAGTCACAAGAATGACCTCTAGTACCACAGGTTTTAAGGTGAGCTTTATAATCAGATTGAACAGCATAACCCTTTGAGCACTTCTCACAAACCCACTGCTTATTGTTACTGTGCTTCCTACGAAAGTGTTTCTTGATCCCGACCAGATCGCCTAGCGCGTGGCACGGGTCGTGGTGCAGGCAGCTCGGCTCGGGGCACACGAAAACCCTCTTCTTGATCTCGGGTGAATCCCTTTTCAAGAGCTTCCATGGCACCTTGTGTCGCCTCCGGTGCATCTGTAGGTTTTGATCCCTCTGGAACCCTTGGTTGCAGATCTCACACACATATTGATCCGACTCTAGCAACGTTTTCGGCGACAAAGACACCACCTCCGCATCCGGATCTGCAAATTTAAACATGATCAACAAAAGCTGATCAATACTAATTAATACCGCAGATATCTGGTGGATGGATGATCAAGACATCCACCAGATATCTATCTACAATTAGTTGATCAATACTGATACCGCAGATATATAAATATCTAGCTACCAGATATCATATATGAGGTATCAGTATTGGAACTTGATAAATAAGTGAGAATTCACTTAGGGTACCTGGAGTACCCGCGGGGCGCCTTTTTCTTTTGTTAGGGATTCCATTATCTGATGAAGGGAAGAGATCGGAGGACGACGAAGGGCCCGGGCCCGGGCCAGATGCTGCGGAGAAGTGACGGTGGTGGTGGTGGTGGTTGTCTAACATGTGGGTAGGTTAAAGCTTTATGTAGTTGATGATAATCTATGATCAAGAATCCTTTATATTGTGTGTAACAGATGTTGAACACACCATACCTTGTTTCTTGAATATATGAATCTAAAAAGCAAACTGCTTTGTGAAATCATAATGTTTCTTTAGAGCTTTAAAAGCTTTAAGCTTTTTAAACAACCAGCTTTCTTTGCTTTTTGCTCATTGACCCCTCACCTTGAGCAGGTAAGGTTGAGGTAAGTCTTCTATATAAAGCTTGCAAAACAGTGAGTGTGTGTGTGTGTTTAGTGTGTGTATTGTGTGTGTGTGTGTGTGTGTGAAAGAGAGAGATATAGAGATGCAGCTAGTACATGAATGTGGGGTTTAAGATTAGATAGAGAAGGATAGAAGCAAGTAGGGCATGATCCAATCACATGACATGAAATAGAGCCCACAACAAAGCAAAGAGGCAGAGGAAATTAACCAAAAAACATCCCCACCACATGAGAAAAAACAAAGAAAATCAGTCATGATTATTATTATTATTATTATTATATGTCATGCATATATATATATATGTGTGTGTATGTGTGTGTATCTTTTAACCTTTAATCATAATGATGATGAAGAAGAAAATGTAATCTCTGAATGAATGAATAAATGCAAACCCAGAAGCCCCTTTACACGTGACCTTCAATTCTCCCTCACGCGACCTCACTGTAAAGGTGACAAAAGGTTAAAAAAAACAAGAATTTTTTTAGGAAAGGTGATTCCTTTGACGAAAAGTAGTCTTACAAAGTTAAAACATGATGAGACTAATATACAAATTTGTAATTAATTAACATTGTTTCAACTTTTATAGGTTAATTAAACTTAAGATCAATAGGTAAGTAATTAAACCAAATTTTTTTATAAAATCCCACTATACAACTTCGTTAGACTTTCATCCATGAAAGTCACAAGGTGTTGCGTTATAGTTCAATCTACGTTCTACTCGACGTGTGTTGTATCGTTGGTTCTATATGAATAATTGACAACATATATACATTTGCTAATAACATATGAAATTATACACTGAAAAAGTTTATACCCTTTAAATACTAATTTAAATATCAACTAAAACATCATTTCATGGATTTATTTTGATGAAACAATATATATTAGTAATGAGAATCTCAAATGAATATAATTATTTTAGTCATAGGAAAAGTAATATTTCATTTATGTATATTATATGCAAACATAATTATTTATGCAAAATGGCATTGTTACAAAACATATCATTCATATATTGAGGATGAATCATTGACTGAATTTGCATGTGCATGTATGTATGAATTTATATGTGTATGTATATATAACATACGTAAAAGATGTGAAAGTGGTGGAATATTCCATACTAGCTGGTATTTGTATATATGTCAATTTATACAAGATATTATCATGTATATATGTTAAAGCTTCTGACTACTTTTCGAAAGAGTGAATAAGTTTTCTACTTTCCCTCATGATGTTTTTGTCTACTTTAATTTTGCTTATCAATGGTTTAAGGTCTAACATAAAGGGTTAATGCATGTAATGTGTTTGAATGCCAACAAGTACTATTACACTCAAGTACATAGAGTGTTTGGTTATATTAGTAAAAATATGACCTGAAGGAGCAACTGGGCTCTATCCGAATGACTGAATGAGACCCACTTGAAGAGCAAATAAAGATCATTATATGTATATATGGTCCATAATAACTAACAGATTCATGTTATAATGCAATGAACCGGACACTATGCTATATTTTTTAGCTATCTTTTTAACGATAAACTACATTATTTATAAATTACATGATCAGTTGCTACCTCTCAAGTCTGAACCAATTTTTACATTTAAAAAGATTTGACGGTTACCACTTACTACAAGTCAATTAGTGGCACTCAAATTTCGATAAAATTTCTTAGAGCACTCACATCAGGTTTTTTATTTTTTTTATAATTACATTAAAATTATTATTTTTTTACTCTTTTTTCAATTAAATAATAATTTGTTAAAATATAAAAAGTAACCAACCGGATTTATTTGAATAAGTTTTTTAGGTTTAGTTAATTGAACTTGTTTTCTTTTGATGCAACCATGTTTGTTTGTAAGAAGATTAATGTACTTATAAAGGTAGATTTTTCTTAGATTATAAGTACTTTTTTTCAAGTGCTACGTAGATGTATATTTTAATGAAATAATAAATCTTAAATAGAACAAGAGATAAAAAGAAATATATGTTGGATAGATGATGTCAGGAATAAATAGAACAATGATTTTACTAACTACAACTAATTAACCAAACTACAACTAAATTACACCGACCCATCTTAGAATTACATCAAGCTAACTACAATGATTTTACTTCTAATGGACCCAACCCCCAGCTTTAACATAGAAGGTTAATGCATGTAATGTTTAAATGCCAAGAATACACTCTATTAAACTCAAGTACAAAGTGTGGTTAGATTAGTGTCAAAAAATGTATATACATATTTATCAATGGAATTACTAAAATTAGTTTGTTTCTTGTATTGGTTAGTTTGTTCTTGTATTTCAGAGTAAAATAGAAGGGTTAGTCAATTTATCATGTTGAAAGAAGTTCAAGGGCTTAAGTGATCGAAAATCATCATACTATTGTTTTCAACAAAGAAGTCACTATTAAACTCAAGTAAATAGTATCGTTATATTAGTGTTAAAATATATACACACATATTTATTAATTCAATTACTAATATTAGTTTATTTGTTGTATCGTCAGTTTGTTCTTTGTTTTGTAAAGTAAAATAGAAGGGTTGGTAATTTATCATGTTTAAAGAAGTCCATTGCTTAAAGTGAAAAATCATATCGGACTATTGTTTTCAAACTATTAGCTCTACGGGAAAAGATTTATATCCAACTAGACTAGGGATGTGTACATGAGATCTGTAGTCTAGTTGGATATAAATCTTTCCTTCATAAGACTAGTTGAGCTAGTTGAGCTAGGGAGTTATTATCAATTAGAATTTTCTTGTTTTCTTAAATGTTATAGATATTTTTTTTAAAAATTGGGATACTCAAAAGTGGATTAAATCTTTTCCGGTCTAGAGACTGGCGGATTACCTTCGATACAAAGAATAAACCTTTTTAATAAAAAATTATTACATGATACAAAGCTTTTAGAATTCGAATATCCAATATCCATTTTATATTTGAATCCGACTCTGAAATTTTAGTTATCTAACATTTTATTTATCTGAAATTTAGAATTTAGATTCAAATATTGAAATCCATTAATCGAAATTTTCGGATATCCGAAAATCTAAACATCGGAATTTCCCTAAGTGTGACTAACTAGAAGTTAAGCCCGTGCAATGCAGTACGTTTGTGAACCACGTTATGTATGTTGTACTGGTAACATTAATGTGGTTAAGTATATAATAGAAATGTGAGTTGTTAATTGTCTCGGGTTAGCAGGTTACAGGTTAGCAGATTGGTGGGTTGGAATGTCAAACGCTAACCTGACTCGTATTTTTAGTTGGGTCTAACAAAATTCAACCCTAACCTAAACCCATATAAAATCATGTAACTCAAACCTTACTCGTTTAACTCAATTTTTGAAGATGTCAAAATTATTAAAGGTAATTTTAACTCAATTTTTGAAGATGGGTAATTTTATATTGAAGTCCTATTTACAAAATTACATGTACAATGAAAACGTCAGATATATGGTTTTCAAAGTTTAAGATATGTCTTTGGTAATAAATATAGTTCTTTAAAAAAAACTTTTAAAGTGAAGTTCGGAACTTAAGTTGCAAATTGATTTTCTATATTGAAAAAACACTTCAAAATTATTTATTTAGTGTAAAATTTAAAATTTAAAAGACCTATAATAATTCAATAAAACATATATTATTAAAACAGTTTAACAGGTCAACTTGTTTTCAAGTAAGTTAGCCCGAACCTAACTTGGTTTTTTAAATAATTTGTAATTCCTAACTCAAAACATGTTTTCCTTCGTATCAGGTTATAGTTTGTGTTAGAAATTACCACCCCTAATAGAAACATATTCAATTGTAAAAACGTGGTTCTAAAGATAGAAACACATGTAAAAATTGGTTATATGACAGTACCAATGCTTTTCGATTGGTATCAACTTCATTATTCACGGTACTAATATATTACCCTCAGTCGATATAACATACAATATCTAAACTTACCTTACTTTAAATACATTTTTGTTTCCAACAAAATCACCAGCAGGACGTCAAGAAAAAAAGTTGTAACAAAAAGTTAACGAATGGAAGTTGTTAAGGAAAAATCAATTTAGTAAAACTTAAGGTTAAAAACGTGTAACATATTATCGAGAGTAAGTAGAAATTTTACTAATATGAAGTGTCAAATTGAAATACGGTGACCGGCATTTGAAATTAAGTAGAAGTGTATAAGTATAATATATAAAAGTGAAGTTCATTTGAAATGGGCTCATGAAGTGCTGGACCAGTAAAACTATAGTGGGCTGGAACAAATGGTGGGCCCGAGAACATGGGCCACATGAAGTCATGAAGTCAGGCATTTGAAAACTGATGATCACACAATGAGCACAAAATCTGGTCGAAAGCATCATCGAAAATCGTCGCATCACTCAATGGAAGACTTGAAGATTAGTAACTTGACACAAAGATTGTCGACACAGAGATCAAACTAGAAAAGAGATAACGGAGGACAACTGAAGGAGGTTATCGAACCTTCCACTTCAGGTGTCTCGTAACATTAAAAGTAGTGACTTTCGCAAACTTGTTTTGTAGAGACGAAGAAATAGTGAGAAAACGCTAGAACAAAAGAGTTTGAAGATCAACTCACGGTGACATCCAAAGGTTCAAAAACTTCTTCATATTATTAGATAGTGATTATTGTGTTATTATCTAAGTAATATTATGCTTATATGGTTGATATGATTATCTCATGTAATTCCATCTATTAAGACGCTTAAACTTGTTTTAACTACGAAATATAGATTCCTTAACAATAAAACAAACTTTAAGACTATATTGTCTGTCACCTTAAAAAGTCTCTAAATTTGGTTTTCTTAAAAGATAAGAAAAGATAGAATCCATACAAGTAATATAATGAAGTCTGCTAAGCAAGAGGATAGTATGTTAGGTTAACTGTCATTAACTCAAGTTTACTTGCACACGATTTAAACATAATTAGAAGATTTAGTACTAACATATAAACATAATCATTTGCATCCAAAATTAAAGAAAAAACTAATTTTTCATTATAATTTCCAACACGTTCAATAATATTCTAGAGAAACTTGCATATGAAGGATACAATTTCGTTTATGCAATTGATTTGTGAACTCACTAGGCATAACATGGTATCAACAAATTAATCACTATCACGTATATTTATAAGGAAATGTAGTACCCATGTATGGTGTTTGTACCCATATAACTTGTATATATGTTTCCACCCTTTTCAAGCTATAGATCATGCATATGTTTCATCCCCGACCCGACAATTGATCGAAACATTTTAGGTTATACACGAAGCCGTAAGGAATCCGTTTTCATGATGCTCTTGTTAACATGTTCTTTTGGAATAAACTGATCATGTTCAGGTTGACTTGACTCCATGTTTATAACTTGATCGAGTGCTCGAATATCGTGTTCATTGATGTGCACGATTTTGGGGCTTTCTGATGCTTTGGAAACCCCGAAATCCCTACAAAAATTTATGTACCGAGATAGATTATCGGCTTGAATGGCTGCTTTTTGTAGGATCGAGAATGCCAGTCTGGCTTTCGGTTTTCCTATCGAGTATATCCTCACGAGAACCGAAGCAATCCCGTTACAAATCTGACAATAGATATCGAAGACCTCGATCACAATGCAGTCCATTGCTTCTAGAACTAGAACATTCATCATCTTTTCACTTTGTGGTTTGATCTCAAGCAACACATCCAATAACCTTGAAGATTTTCTAACCAAACAAGATCTTGCATCATCGACGATTGCTTCGTCTTCTCTTTGACCCGTTTCCTAAGGGTTCCTTCCTTTGATTTTGTGAATGCCGTTGCATAAACGATGCTTTCGTGTCAAGATATTTGTAATAAGCTCGAATGAACCCTTCATGATCGTACAAATTAGGGTTCGCTCTTTGAAACTCGAGAGATCAAATGGTAAATGCCTAATCTTGTGAACCGTGGGGACTTTGCAACTAAGGATCCCATGCAAAAGCATGAGACCTTTAAGAGCCACCGTCCAGCTACGGGTCCTTTCCATCCTTGTGGAAAGAGCTGACAGTACTGGACGGACATAATGGCCTGAAACACGAATCCATGCGAATATGCATTGGGCGCTTCGGTAATCGATGTGGGAGTTGTTGTGGCTGGTGGCTCTTATGACAGCAGTCTCAATATCAGGATTTCGATATGTTGAACACGTAGTCAAATTCGCTATGAAAAGACTGCTCGCGTCTTTCAAAGCGTCAGAAACCCTTTTCAACATCCGCATTCCTATTGTCTGTTTGTTTGCTAGCACCACATCCCCACCGATTACCGTTGTTAAATTTCTTTGTGTTTCACATGTTTTCTTTAGGTTTTTTTCTTATGCATCAAATGATTCTCATTCATATGTTTTTTTGTGATTGTGCGCGTTAATAGTTTTTGCTATGTTGACTAGTTTTACTCCATTTTTGTAACTTCTAATGCAAAATTGATATTCACGTATAGTAATTTCCTTAATCAGTATACGGGTTTTTTTAATCTTTATCTACAACTAATATTCATTTATACAATGTTATGAAGCATATGGGTCTCATTATTGAATATATTTTCCTATTATTCTTGCATTTATTATCGACACACTTTGCCTTCAGCTCAGACGTATTATTTTACATGCAATACATTTTATTTACATGTTATAGGTAATTTAGGTGCTTAGACAAAATACGCCTAATTTAGAATAACCCGTGACTTTGTATTAGATGTCATAAAGAGAAATACATTGTATTACATGTTTGTTAATTAAAACATAGTTTTCTCAGTTTCTATCGTCGTACGGGTAACTCTTGTTCTTTACGAAACGAAAGAAATTATTCAAACGCAAATGATGTTGTTCACATTATCACATACGTGATACATATGTTTCAAGTTATTCTTAGATACGATGGATACAATTAAAGGTTTTTATTATTTCCAACTAGAAATTAATGAGCAACTTTTAATCTGATTTTGAGTTTATCTTTTGATTTTTGGTTCATATTAGTAGGAGATTCCACATTAACGTGTTATCGTTATATATGAGCTGCGAATATTACATCTTATCTCTTCTTTCATTCGAGTATTTCAGCCTGGAGGTTGAAAGCACGCATCTTTGTTTTTCCCATGTCTTTTAGTCATCAAAGTGATTCGTGACTCTATAGATCTACCGATATTTTTAATTATTTTAACTGTTAAAATAAAAACATCTTAACGAGTCAAACTATACGAAAACAATAATGTTTGATACATTAGAAGTTACTCATGGAACTATAGAATAAACTTCAATGATTTTTTTATGAAAATAGTTTTTCACGGGCGCCGCGTTGCAACGTCATCATACTTTGATAGTCATCATACTTTGATAAAGTATATATTACAATCGACCCGATTCGTTTTTTACTAAAATTAAGTTAAAATGTAGGATAACTCGAATTTATACCGTTGCATGAAAACGTATTATATTTGACCCGACTCTTCTAAACAAATTTATGTTGAGACTTGGACCAGCTCAAAATATACATAAAAAACACGTGCAGTGACACAGTATGCAACATGGTTAATGAATATTTAACAATCGTGCCCGACTCAATTTGAACTAAATATACGTCAAAACGTATTTACACAGTTGAATGAAACATATTAGATTTAATCCAACTAATTCTCAAAATATACGTCAAAAAGTATTTTACCATTGACTAATACTAATTATATTTGACTCAGAATATTTTGGGACTAAATTTACATCGAAATATACATTCAAATAAAACATATTATATTTAACACTACGTATTTTTTTAACAATAAACAAAACTTTAGAAACACTAAAATTTATAAGTTATTGATTCAATAAATAAATAATATATTCTAAACTAAAGTCAAAATGTATTTATACAGTTGAATAAAACATAATATATGCAACCCAACTCATTTCCGAATTAAATTTATGTTAAAACGTATTTTTACTGTAGAATAAAATGAATCATATACGACTCAGCTCGTTTTCGAACTAAAATTACGTCAAAAAGTATTTATACAATCGAATAAAACGAATTATATTTAATCAACGCGATTTAACAAACAATAAACAAATATTTAAGAACAATGAAAAACAAAATAATTGATCCGATAAACAAATACTTTTTTTATTGTTCAACTCCATCACAAATTTATATAGGGATAATTATAAAGGTACAATAATAAGTTAGTTTTAAATGTGATTGTTTAGGTCAAATGTATAACAAACTGTACTCTTAAAACAAGATAATAAAAGCTGATAATATGGCATACTAACATTATTTTTACTATTAGAACTTAAACGTTTTTGTCATGAAATATAATAAATGTTTACATATATTTTTAATATATATTACTAATCTCTAAAAGTTTATAGAGGTTTTGTTTAAAAAAATGACTTACGTTCACTTTTCAAAATTAAATTGGCTTACACCTTTAAAGTTTATCATTTAGAAGAAGTAACTATATATAACTTAAGTAGGAATAATTATATGTGAATTTAATAAAATTTCATATAGTTTCATCAATTAAAACCAAATTAAATATTAAACTGGATATGTGACTAGTTCAATGCTGGAACTAGATTTAAGAACCAGTTGATCATAAAATATTTAGAAAATTAAAATAAAATTAACAATAAATTAATTTTGATTAAATTTACAATATTAATAAAATTTGAATCCTTTAGTAAACAAAATATGAAATTTAAAGTGATAAATTAATTACTATAGGGCTTTTTAAAAGAAAAGAACAAAAAATAATAATAAAATTTGGTATAAGGCCGACCACTCGATCTGAGCTTTAAACAGCCGGTTCAAACAGAAGTAATTCAGTTACAACCGGACTAGTTGTGCATCCGGTTTCCACTTTCCGGTCCAACCACTTCTAAAAACACTCAATTTCATGACCTTTTGATCATCAACCTTGGCTTGTGTTAGTTAACATGGGATTTGGGTTTAAATCAAAACTTAAATCCCATAATCCTGATCTAGATCCAACACTAGATAAGGACCAAAAACGACACTTTTTAGCCAGAGTCCTAGTCTAGATCGAGAGTCAGACTAGAACCAGCTTAAAACCATTTTCAAATGGGCCAGATGTTCAAATATAAAGATCAAAACTCAAACGATATAAACATTCATAATGAACCAGTGGTGGTGACCAAAAGAATTAAACTTGAAATGCATAACGTGTAAATTGAGCTAAATTAAGAGTTTGTGTTTGTGTTCTTGTAGTAAGACGACAAAAAAACCGAAGGATTTCACTTTCCCGCTCTTTACATTAGCTTCAACCCCGTTGAAGTGCTTCAGGCTCACGAGGAATTCCTCTCTTTCTCGCTCTAAACTGATCTTCAGCTGCGGTTACATCATCCTTCTGTTTCAACCGCAACTGTTTTACCACCATTTTCATCCAAACTACCTTTACCATCTTCCACTTTCTCCTTCGGCGATATGGTCTCCTCCTCATCCTCATGCTTTCCAGCCCCATTTTCCTTTTCTGCGACAGAATTGCTACCTGGAGGAAGGAAGACTCCGGTGCCAGGTGGAGCATGCTGCCTCAGAGGTGGAGCTGCCGCCCATCCTCCGCCCATGGGTGGTCCTGCAGGAAAAGCCATGGGTGGTGCAACTGCAGCTGGAACAAAAATGGGTTGGATTCCATTTGGAGGTGGTAGAAGCCCGGTCGCTGGGACCTGGACGTAGTGCTTGGGCCCCATTGGGTTCGGGGACCTAGTAGGCGGTGGGGTCCAGTGGGCTGGCGGTACTATGGGAGCCAATGTGGTTCTCTTTGGTTGTGACTTGGTTAAGGTTACAAGGATTCTTTGTTTCCGGATAGATGGAAGGGCGTGTTTAGCATAATCAGCGGATTTTCCTTCCATTACAAGCATCGATCTACAAACACAAAAATGTCATGTCGCCAGGTTGGCGTGTTCATTATCATGATTCATGATTGTACGGTACAAGAGTACAAATAACAGTTTTAGGGATGAGAGAGAGAGTACCCAGAAGTGAGAGAGAGCTTAAGAGAACCTCTGTAATCCCCGGGATGCTCGGAGCTTATTGATTTACCAAAGGTGATGTCACATTCTGTGAGGAACAAAACAGAAACGGGCCTTCCAAACCAATTGGGCCACATATGGGGCTGGGAGTGATCACCCTACAAAACACATATCCACCAGTTGGGTCAACCCAATAACATCACAGCATTTGTACTAACGAATGTAAGTGAAAAATCATTAATCACTACTAACCTCATTATAAATATCAATAATGCAGGAGTCTGGTTTCACTGTCAGAATTTCCATGGACGTCAATCTTTCAATGAATTCTTGAAATAAACTTGGAATGGGTTCTATTTTCCGATCTGAAAATTTTAGTTTTATATCAGTCACACGTGAAGGTGTATGCTAATAAAGTTTATCAAATAATACTTGTTATTATTTGCACATGCCTTTGGAGGCTCCACTGATGGCTTCATCATCAAAAGGTGTATCCACAATAGGCAAGCCAAACTGAATCATCTCTCTTCCATGACCTTTCATTGGTCTTTTTGAGACAACAAATGTATTTCCTGCTTATAAAGGCAATAAGAAAAGATATCTAAACTTCCGTATGCCTAATGGTATCTTGATAGTTGGTTTATGCATGGTGATAGATGTTATTACCTCATAATTGAAAGAATAATAAAAAAAGTGTATTGTACTTGTATCCATATAAAGAAAGTAGGTAACTTGCCTTGAAATTGTCCCCGTTTTCCTGCAGCCCTTAAATCATTTACCAAGCTAACCATTTTTCTGACTCCAGAATCATCGAATAACTCGTCATACAGCTTCATTCCATCAACCACATTAACCTATACACAGAAAACCAATTTACAGTATATATTCTACAATAAGTAGATGAAGGTAGGGCAGAAGATTAGAATATACCGTTTTGCCATCTAATATCTCAGTACCAACAAAAGTTTTAGCTATAGCCAAATTATTCGGCTCCTGCTGTGAAGTAAGCATTGAGGATGAATCATTCTCTGAATGTGCATTCATACATCCTTCACAAGATAAATGCCAAATCAGACGGTTCAAGAAGGTCAATCTTAATTCTATAACAACTTATTCACCATAACTTAAATGTATGTAGTCAAGATATAATTTTCATGCTCTGGAATCATTTGTATATGAAATAAACAAATAAATAGTTCCAGAAGCACAGGAGAAGTAATTGAACATGTTCTTGGTAGAGCATTAGAGGTTTAAAAACTTCATTTGAAGGTCACCAAGTAGCCAATACCTAACATAGATCAAACAGAAGCAGAAAAATAAACAATAACAAACAAACCAAAAAAGAACAATGGTAAAACTATAAACGAATAGTACATTCAGCAAAAGAAAGTAGAAGTACCTTTTGAGTTTGGATTTTCATCCACCTCCTTTGCCTCACACTCTACACTCTTAGTCAAATGGTCAAGACTCTTACCATTGTTATCTATTTGAGGTTTTGTGCTCATACCTGCTCAAAGTTAAATGGTATAGTAGTTATATACTAATTTCACAGCATATTTTTCAATATCTAATATCTTGAAGTAATTAAATGTAAGCATGAGTTCATAACTAATAGTCCATTTGATGCTACCTCTCATATCAAGAATACTAGCATAAACAATCATGAATGAAAATACTGTTTCTCCAAAGGTACACAATGTTACTTCATTTACTCTTATTAAATAAGAAAGTGAATTTAAGCAAATAAATAAATGTAGTTCATTAAAAACAATATAATTTAATTGGTTATGACATAATACATGCATATGGAAACTACTTTGATTCAAAAGAATATCATTGCTGTGAACTTATTATAGACAACAAAATTACTTTAAGCAATTTCAAGTTCAAGGTGCTATCAGAATAGAAACAAAGTCAATTTCTATAACTGCAACAGGCAATTAATTTAACATAATCAACTTATCTAAATAGCTTCCAAGAACATGAAGCCATACTAAAATATGTGTGTCAGCTCAAATTCTTTTGTGATGCCCCACAAGAACACAAACATTCATCTATAGATAACAATACTACATATATATGAATACAAAAAAGAAAAATTTGGTGAAAAGAGTGACGCTTTTGGGTGAGCTTCACAATATTAGATTATTAAGTAACCAACTCATTAGCAAATCACAATATAGAAACACCAATACTAACAGAACCAGTAGATTTAATTGGAAGCTACTTCTCACTAGAAGAATATTGCTAAATCAAACATGCTTACGACATAACAACGATAAACTGCAAAGTCTCTTACCATCACTAAACTTTGCAGGTTTAACATCTTTGCCATCAGATTTGGTAACTTCAGTCCCCACTAAATTGCCAGACCCATTTGCAACCTTTTGAGGAATCTTGAATTCTGCAGTAGAATTATGCCCATCTTTCGCCGCAATTTCAGTCCTGTGCCCCTGCCCCTGCCTATACCCAACACCACTACCTCTCTTATAATCCTTCCCCGATCCCACCACCTTCGCCGGATCATAAAACCCACTGCCACGATGCTGCTGCTGCTGCTGCCGCCTCCACGCCACCTGTTGCAACGCGCTTAGCACCTCAGCAACCGAAAAGTACTGCTGCATATGAAGCACAGGGTTCCAATTACACCTCCTCTGCTGTATAGATCCAATCACCCCATCATACTCCCCCTGCTCACCAACACTCTTCAAATGATGACACAACGAATCAATAATCGCATTCGCAGCAGCGAATTCCCCCCTCAACCACGAGATAAAACCATCTCTCTCATCCGGATACCACCCAATCCCACCGCCGGCAGCTCCTCCACCAGCCGGCACCACCGCAGCACCACCGCTCGGAAACTGCACCTTCTCCGAAACCACCACGTTCCCCGATGGCATTGCCATGTACATTTACACCACTACACCAAATCAACAGAAAAATCACCCCCAAAAACACCGATAATTCACCAATCCCCAACAAAACAACGCAAATTGCTAGCTCATTTCCAGATCTAACAGAATTACGCACCAAAACACCAAAAACAACCGAATCTTCGAGTGACGACGAACTACAACAGTAACATTAACATCATTAACAATTGTGATTAGATCGGGGGAAATTAACAACAAACAACAAAACAGTGTGTGGTTGATACTGATTACGCAATGTGAAACGAAATTGAAGAAACAATTGATGATGTGATGATAATATTATTATCATTGTTATTGTTACTACCTTTTGTCAGATCTACAAGAGGTTGAATTGTGGTGTGTGAAATTGAGAGGAGATAATAATAATAATAATAATAATAATAATAATAATAATAATTAGTAATATTATGTGTGTAATGGAATTAGGGTTCGTGAAGAACGTGTTTAGGGGAAAATGGAGTTATATGGCTTATTGAACACGCGCATTTGTGATTTTTGATTTGTGATTTGTGATGATTTGTGATTTGTGAATGTTGAATTCTCTTTCATATACACACAGTGAGAGGAGAGTGTGTGTGGTGTGGGTGTGTGGTGTTTGGTGGACTTTGGGGTATATACTGAGAATATGGAGGAGGTGACTCTTAATAATGGAAATTGAATGGGTGAAATGTAGTGTTTTTGACGCGTAAATGAACTGAACGTTTCGTGAATTGTTTGTCGTGAAGTTTGTCTATGTTTGTTTGTTTAATGATAAACGAAGAGAGTGGAAAAGATTTTTATTTATGTTGGTTTTATTTACGCATGTTTGTTTATTTAAGTTCATTTTATGTTTGTTGTTTTTCGTTCACTGGTTTATGTTTGTTTACGTAATTATTTGTTTAACATTGATTTGCCTATCATATATCAACCTATTAGCTCAATTCATTTATAACAAGCCTAGAACAAGAACAAGGTTATTTTCTTCGTTTATGTTTGTACATTTATGTTTATTTACTTTAATTCATATGTACTAATTTATGTTCATTAATTTTCATTATTTGAGAATACTATTGAATAAGCCGAATATATTCATTTGCTTGACAAACGAATGTGAAGGAGAAAAATTGATTTTGTTAAGTGATTGTATTTGTTTGTTTGATCAGCTAAAGTTGAACAACGAACACGAACAAGTCTCATTTGTGTTTATTAAGTTTCTTTATAAGCCTAATGAAATTGATTACTCGATATGTTCTTTCTGGTAACATTTTAACAACAATCTATTCTACTTAAAACACTACATCATTGTCCATTATAGTAGTCGAAACCCCCGACCTCAGAGAAAGGGGCATCAATTTACATAACCGAATACCACACAAAAGCCATTTAATTTGAGTTTTTGATAGCTACTTTTTATGTTTTGGTTATGATTTTAATGATAAATAATCGGATTAATCAAACTTTTATATTGTTATTTTTATAAATAGGGATAACTTTATAAAATAGTAATAAAGTTTTTGAATTGTTTTAATTAGCTCATTGATAAAGTTTTTTGTTTCAATTGGGTCATTTGTAAAAAAATTTCCAATCAAATCACTCCAGTTACAAGATTGTTCTAATTAGGTCATTTATAAGTTGCAAAAAATATAAAAATTATACTTTTTGTTTAGTTTTTTTTACATTTTATATTTAGTTTTAGTACGATATTTTTCAGTGTAGGTGGTCACTAATATTAATGTGTCATTGGTGCTACTTAGATGGTTTTATACCCATCGTCGTAACGCGGGAGACTTAATACTAGTTTTATATAATTAACATGTTAAATGTTGTTATTCTTCCTTATAAATTAAAAAAGATTGTTAATAATTTATTTCATAAAAGATTTGATCTGATTAATTTACGAAAACTAGCTTCAATCCACCTACGTCTAAATCTTACAATTAACAATGGTTAATTGTTCTAAGCGTACCGTTCAATACTAAAAATGAAAGGTCATTAAAATATAAAAAAATTACTAAAATTGATTGGCTATCTATCAATACTAATAAAAATTGTTTTTTTTAATTTGTCATAATTTTAAAACTACTAAGTTTTATTTTTTCGTTTCTCTTTCCTAATAAATATATTAATACTAATAAAAAAAGGTTTATATGTGTCACTTGTTATAATTCTAAAGCTACTAAGTTTTATTTACTCGTTTCCCTCTCCTAATAAAAATCGCATTAACTATAAATGATATTATTTAATTCTTTTCATATTATATATATACCTTTTTAAATAGATATTTCTACAAATGCAATTCGTAAATATATAAATGTTTTTTATAAAATAATAACTTTTTTTAAAAAAATTAAACTTTTAAAAAGCACAATATATTTTAAAACTTGGTGGCTTTTAAAAATAAAATAATGAAACAAAAGTGATTAAATTTCAAAGTTAATAAAAATAAATTATTTATAATTGCACTTTTTAAAAAACAGTTTGTTTTGAAATATTTTTTTAAAAACTATTTTTTTAAACAAAAAATAAATAAAATAAAATAAAATATGGATATCTTTATTTTATCACTCGTACGTAATGTTAATCATATATTATATCAAAAGACTATTTTATAATTCATTAATTTTACTAATAACTATTTACTATTTTATTTATTCAACCCGTGTAAGAAACAGGGTGCTAACCTAGTTAAATTAAAATATAAAAAGAAGTATCAGTTATATATTCAGGTTAGGTTCATAATCGAACGGCACCAACCTGTGCCCCACCTTTGGACGTATTGTTAAGACTTAAGAGCTTGTTTATATTTAGGGTTGTTTAAATAACTTGACACTCGAAACTCGCTCGAAACTCGTTCGAAAAAGCTCGAAAAGTTGTTTGTCGATTTTGGCTCAGTTGTAAACGAGTCGAGCTGCTTGATTCGGTTTGTAAATGAACCAAGCATGAGCAAGGGTAAGTTTGCTCGGTTTCGCTAGAATTATTTTTAAACATAACTTTTATAATATTATATATGTAATATGTAATATGTTAGCTTATTTATTTTGAGTTTAGTACATTACCATTGTAATATTTATCACTTTACCGTTGGTCCCTTTTAATTTTTTTAAACATCATTTTTGGATTTTTTATACTTGTTTAAACTTTGAATCAAGTGGGTGTTTATAGTCTACCGGCAAAGTAGTTGGATCATCAAAAAAGAAAAGCAGGTATAGTGGACGTGGTAATGGTCGCAATGGAGGTTGTGGACGTGAGGTTGACAGCCATTTATTTGATCTTGAGTAAAAACTTTATTTGTCTTTAGATACTTCTTTTGTTAAACTTAGTTTGTATGGTTTCTTTTGTTACATTAATTTTGAGTTGAAACTCGAAACTTTTAAATGAATGATTAGTTTTGTATTAAATTGCAATATGAAACTGAGCCAAACCTAGCAGAACCGAGTGCTCGGTTATAAACCGAACCGAGTTTTAGCGAGCATTTTCCGCTCAATTTCTTAAATTCGAACCTAACTAAATGACTCAGTTTGTAAACGAACCGAGTTCAAGCAAGCCTTCGTTTAGTTTGGGTTCGATTTGTGAACATCCCTAGTTCTATTTAGACCCTTGTAACTTTTATTTACACTCAAAACACATTCTTTTATTTTTTTTCCTCTTTTTCTGCTTTGTATTTAAAAAGTTGTAATTTTTTATATGATATAGCTCTTGACCTATAAGAGCATTCATAGCTCCCGACATATAAGAGCATTCATGGCTCTTTTCATATCCTCATCTCTATAGTCTATAAAATTTACATATTTTTAAATTTATTTAATAATTTTTAAAAAAAATCACATCTTATTCTTCGTATATGTCTTTATAATTAAATAATATTTTTATCATGATTATTTTTTCTCTCTTTTTTAATCACATCTCTTAAAAATTATTTTATATGATTGATATAGGGATCAATAGTGACACCCTAAACATAAAAAATAGTATGCTTTTCTTTAAATATATATAGTTTTGGTATGGGAATGCCGAATGGGGGATGGGATGGAGTAGGTATTTATGTGGTTTTGTTAAAATATAGATATGAGATTGAAGATGACGAATGAGAGATGTGTTAGGAATGCTCAAACGTTTCAAATATATTGTTATCATCTATTTATTTTGTATATATTTTAATGCGGGTTTTATTTAAACTAGTTGAATTCTATCTAATATAATTTGGGTTTTAAAATGTGCTTTTATAGTAATATTTGAAATTAGACAACTAGTTTGTGATAAAAAAAATTCTAAAGTATATTATAAGACCTTAAATACATTATATTGGATACGGTTGAGATCGTGACAAATTTTATAATTAAAATATGGATAAAGATAAATATAACAAAATGATATCTTTAGATTTATATCAAACATTACATACATATACAAGTTATTTAATAAAAACTAACATTGTATGTAAATGAAAGTTGTAAAAAGTGATTAGTGTCGTAAGTCGCTATCACTTTATGATGTTGATTGTTAAGTGATCATGACTTTTCAAAGTGTTCATATAAAGATTGGGTAGTGATGTACTGATGTTCGTATTCTTTTTCTTTCCATTGCTCATGTGCCTATGTCTCATTCTAAACATTTGTGATACTTACAATAAGTTGTGACCTTTGTAAAGCACCATCACACTATACCACCTTGTACCTAGCTATGCCTCGAAAATTAGTGTAGGCATTAGGCAGTAAAATCATAATGGGTTATCCATGTTAAATGAACACCACTATGTGACACATAGCAACATTCTTATGAGATACTTGAAATAAATTATTTTGATGTGTTTCGGTTCAATGTATAAATTGATTAGAGTATACTTTTCTTTTATCATTAAGTTGTTTAAAACATTGAGTACTGTTGTTTATGACATGGTATGTTTCGTCTGCTTTGCCTTTCTACTTATTTGCATAATCACTTTTAATATCATCATCTTTTAGACTATTTTGCTTTGAAAAGGCGACTCTTGTGTTTATGTTAGCGATGGGTTGGACCAATGTTGATCAAGTCCTATGGAACTTTAATGTATGGAATAGGCTTGAAAGATACGAGATAATTATAACAAACATTAAATGTGTTATGGTATGGTAGTGATGGTAACATGTTCATTTTAGAAAAAGTATCAAACTTGTGTATCAGCTAGAATACAATAACATGGTATGAAACTATAACATCTTCTTCGAATGTTGACATGGGATAAATTATGTTTATGATAAATGTCATTCATCGAATACTATTAATGCATTTTGGGTGAATTAGTTAAGTGTGTTAAGCGATAGCAATCCAATGATTGGTGACCTTGTAGGAAGTCTTCATTAAAACAACAAACAACCCCTGACTTATGATAAGCAAAGATCTTGAACAATATTGATTGGCATGCTGGATCAGATGCTACAAATGTATCAGAGTCATTCGTGTGTCATTCAGGAGGTGAGATAAATCTCTTTAAGTATAATGAATCCTGGGGTGTTTGGGACAACTTATGAGAACCCCACATTAACAACAAGAATGTAGGGCAAACATCATCAAGGACTACGAGTCATTGAAAAAGGTGTCCGTAACATTCTAAGGATATACCCTATCGGTTGTGGACTGTAACATCTTGCATTCTTAGGTTAATTAAAGTTAACCTTGTCAAGTTCTTGTATGGGCTAATTATGTCATTTATGAAGCTTATGGGTTTGTTATGATTATTTATTTGTTGTCTTTAATTCTTTTTCATGGTGCATAATAAAGATGTTGGCTAATAATAATAGCAATAATGCTAATAATATTACAAATAATATTTAATGAACATAATAATAATAATAGTTAAGTATATGAGTAATAATGATTATGTTATTAATAATACTGATAATAATAATAATAATAATGCTATTAATAATAATAACTTGTAAGAATTATTAAACTAAAAATGTATAAAATCTTGATTTAAAAGTCAAGGGGGCTAGTTGTTAATTTAGAAACCTTAAATAGTTAAGTTTGGGCATAAAATGATAAAGGATAAACCGCAGGGACTAATTGGGTAATTAACTAAAAGATCTAAACCCATTTCCCCCTCCCCCCATGTTTCCGGCAACCGTCGTCGGCAGAGCTTTTGCGACTCTCCGGCCACATTATAAACCTTCGAATTTCAATCGTTTCTTAATCCAAAACCGTTGCAAATCATTCTAGAACGTGTTTCGAACTTAAAAGACATCAATTAATTGAGTTAAAACACCGGTTACAAAGCTCAACCGCGAGCCTAACCGAAGCTTTAACTCCATAGTCGTTCGGGCACTTAACTTTAATGATAATCAAATTAATCAACCCTAAACGATCGTCTAACGAATCCTAATCATTCACAACCTTCAATTTCACCTGAAACGCACACAAACTTCGAACTCGATTATCACTTCCATCGCGATTCTACAACCAATCGAACTTCATCTTCTAGACTTCAAGATCTGAAATTGACAGAGGGTTTTTGCTCACCAAGATCCTTGGAAGCTTTCTGTAACGCAGATTTGATTATTGTTGTTGTTTGCAACTTGAACTGGTCTTACACAGTCGCGACCGTTCTTCGATTGTTCATCATCAATCTGTTTTCAATTCGGGTAATTTAACATACATACATGCTCGATTTCTGTTGGGGAACAAAAGCCCTAACATTAATTTGATTAACAACCTTGATTTAGAGTTCAATTTGAATCCAAATGAATCTAGGGTTCTTGGATCTGGGGTGTTCAATTGATTTAAGTTAAAACAATTTGGAACCATTACAAACCGTGGCTGAGAGCCTTGGTTCACTGGTCACGCACACACCCTGTAAAGCAGGAGGTCCCCGGTTCGAACCCGGGGAACCTCATGTAATTTTTTTGGCCTTTTTGGCCTTTAAACTAAATACTACAAAATTTCTAAAAATTTCTAAAAATTATAAAACAAGTCTTTTTATAAACTTTGAGTATTTTAAATTATTTGAACATTTTCTGTAAATTGTTTATTTAAAAAGAAATGCTTTTAAATTTCAATTAACATTTTAAAAAGAGATATAAATAGTCTAATTTTATAAAAAGTAGACTTTAGATAATATTTTGTTCACATAAATATTATTTCATCCAATATCTTCAAATTATTGTCTTAAATTGAGATTACCAACTTCTATTTAATCATTATATATGTATACAAATTGTTATAAATATTGTATTTTACACATATGATCTTACATAACATGTAGCAAATTTCTTTGAGTTCAATAAATGTAATTGATTCCATTTTGTTAAACATAATTATTTGACAAGCCTCAAATCCCCATCGAAACCCTAGTTCACGTTATAATGTTAATCTTACAATCAAACGTTAACCTTGTAAATATGTATTTATTTTATGTGCATTGTGAAGGACCACGTTGAAACGTTGCTTGTTATATTTCCTATTAAACGTCAATTATATACTTATTGATCATGTGAGTATTTCTATACCCCTTTTTATATTTTTACGCTTTGGGGTGAAACATGTTACTTTATAAACTTTGCACTTGTAAACACGTTTGATTCTTGTAAACTTATGGCATTTCACCTGTATGTTGTAGTTAGCTGAACTTTGTAACTACTATGTAATGTCGAATATATGTACAATCATTAACTATTGCTAGCCTAGCGAAGTCATAGATCTATGGGTCAGACAAGCCTGCTTGGTTGATCCAAGTACACTTAGCTAATGGTATATACTATTAAACGTTTGAGACTTGTAAAACTTTGTCGAGGTTTGATTGTGCATTCTGTCTAACATCCCAAGTTTACTTTGTTCTCTAATTTACAACATGAATTGCCATCTTTTATATACTAATGTATTACAAACTATGGAAATCTCACCAACATTATTGTTGACCTTTTATTTTTAACATGTTTCAGGAAATACTCAAGCTTGATTTCTACTCTTGAAGCTTACACATCTAGGAATGGACTTAGATAAATAAGTGAAATAAAATAACTTGTTATGTTTATTTTAATTTCTTTGAGACTTATAATTGTAATAGTACAATTGGAACTTATGTTTAATATATATATTTGGGTTATTAATAGCGTTATGTGGCTGTGAACGATCTTAACTCTCACTCCTCGATGTTTCCGCCGTCAACGTTGGGGTGTGACATGGACAATAAAGATAATGAGTACATAAGGTACGTCGCAACTTAAACATCACAACATTGGATGTAGACGATATAAGAACTTCACAATTAGACATTCTTCAATGGGAGCAACCTTAATTCATATGACAAATCCGTTATTTAATTTAATCTAAATTGTTGTATGTTTATTTTTTCAATGACTAGATGTTACCTACTTATTTCACTTCACCTAAGTTACACGACAACTAATTTACACCAATATGTTATAATCCCTGATCTTAAAAAGGAAATTCACCACTTTACTTTAAATTACAATATGTTATTAAAATTAAAAATATCCTCTAAGCTAATATTATCTTAATTAGCTTTGACCGCCATTCTCTTTGGCCACATAATTTCAGTTCTTTCCAACATCCATTATCTTCTATGTATAATCACTCCACACCTACAAAAACAACAAAAAAAAAAACGATTATACGAAGACTTTGTTTAACCAAAACAAAATGTTACGAAAAAATCAAATACAAATGTGATAAATACATAGTCTGTGGTAAATTTTGATTGTTAGAGTATCATATTAGGTGTCTAGAAATGCAACTACATTTCACAATTTTTACTTGTAAATAAAACAATATGAAAACATTGAAGAAGGTAACACTATAAATATACCTTCTTTATCATTTTTATGAATAGCAAATGCCTAGTCACCCGGGCGCACTCTATTAACGGATCATCTTTCAACTTGAAGAATAAAGAATGCCAGCATGGTGACCCGACCCATCTATTTCAGAAGGAAACTTATAACTAAAAAAATCATAGGGAATTATCTTAAGTATTTTGTCTTAAACGAGACTCGAATCCATAACCTCTTGTTAAGAAGTCATGAAACTATCATCAAGCGAGAATACTTCACGGTTTACCTTCTTAATCAGTTGTTTGTCAACTTCTGAATGATAAGATGTTTGAACCATTAAGTGCTGAACCATTAAGATGTTTGAACCATTAAAAAGTTAATGCATATTTTAGCTATTTAAAAGCAAATGTCTAACCAATATAGATTAGAAGTCTTTAACTATTCAACATTAGATATTTTAACCATACAATATTAGCTAATGCTTAACCATTCAGAGACAAATGTTTCAATTATTCAGACATTTGCTTGCGAAACAAACAGTCTGAATCATATTGTGTTTTTATATTACATACGAAACAAAAGGTTAATTTTGTAAAGTATAAGGCGAAAATAGAACTAAACAAAATCTTCAAGGGTATGTCTTGTAACCCACCGAAAACACCAAACTTTCGTCTGTGATAAATGATAAACGAAAGAAGAAAAAAAGAGAACTGGGGCCGTAAATTATCACCGGAGAGTTGAAATCAAGATTTCTCTTCAATCATGATCAGATTGTAACCGTCGTCCGATCGATATGCTCGTATTATGATTTCCCTCAATTTATTTGATCGATCAAGCATCAAGAACTGATCGGATTGATTCAGGACGTTACAAAATCAACGACTATTAGGGTTCTTGTGAGTTCCCCCTTCGATTGAACTATTTTGCTCGATTTTTCGCTATTTTTATCCGATCCCGGACGCAGATTGCACTATTTTACTGTACTTTTTGTGATTTTGGTGATCTGATGAACTATTAGTTACGAATTTAGCGTCTTGCATTTGCGATTTTCGTAAGAAAGTTCGATTTTTTTAAAATTTTTTTAGTTCGAGTTGCGTTTTCCCTTTTCGATTTCTAGCATTGTGATATTGTTGGTGATGTGGGTTTCCATGTGCAAGCTATCAATTTGATTTTCCCCCTAATTTCAGCACTTTAACCCTAATTTTATTTAGTTTCTAACCCTAGAATCAAGTTTTGTTTAGTGTTATACATGTATTATTTTGTGTGCAGAGTTGATCTTATGGTGTTTTTTAATGCAGTTTGAACCTTAGTGTTTAGGGGACCTTTGAAGACTGAAGACATTATAGTACAATGGCAGAATATGAGTTAGATGTAAGCAATTTTGCAGTTCAACTTCCATGTTATTATGGTATTTCAAGGGTTTATCTTTTGAGTTTGCTTTGTTGTTTATGGTCACAAATATGTAGGAATATGAAGATTATGAAAATGATGTTGGTGAATATGAAGAGGAGGGTGGAGAATATGAATATGAAGAAGAAGAAGAGGAAGAGGATCGGTTACCTACACAAGAAGAGTTAGAATACCTTGAATTGAGGCAGAAATTGAAGGAATCCATTAGAAAGAAGATGAAGAAGGATCAGAGCTCCGGTCTTAGCAATTCACAGGAGAAAAAGAATAAAATGCCATATGACAAGTTAGTACCAATCCTTTTTGTAAAATATTTATGCGAATACACATTTATATGATTATATCCTTATCTCTTGTTTGATCTTCAAAGCTTCAGATATTGACAATTTTTCTCAGTGATAATATCAATCGAATTGCACAGTATAGCATACGAGTACTTTATAGTTTATATTATGCCAATATGCTAGTCATGATGCATATTTTTTTATCTCATTCACTAAGGATATACCAATAACATCATTGAACTGCAAGAGTCTACACATTATATATATTTCCAAAGATAAACAAACAAACAAACATACCTATTAATATCCAACTCATAAAGTAGGTGAAGTAAAATTGATACCAGATTCAGAAAAGCAGAACAAAAACACACGAATAGTTTTGGAACTCCTTCTCCAATTAATTGATAGGAAAAACTTACATCCATCAAAGAAAAACCTACCTATATTTATAGCTAATTAACCTTGTCCATCAAGTTAATCAACTCCTACAAATTAGGCTTTATCTCAAATCCTTTTGAAATAATCTTTAAATCATCAAGACTTAATTGGCTTGGATTGACAAGTGGCATGCTGACTAAATCCAGAGCTTTATAGAAGTTCAAGGTTTGAAAGTTGAAGATTTCCTGCTGCCCTTTAACTCTAATGATGATTAAGGCTCTCTTGTTACTGTCATACCTCCACCTAATGATGTGATTGAAAGATGGTGGAGATTACATAACCCTTGGTATCCCTTCCTCAAACATACTCTGTATGAAGGATTCTATGCAGTCCACATCAATATGAACTTGAGGAGGTTGCTGAGAATGCACAATTGCAAGTGAGGATGGGGAGTCCTCAGTGTCCATTCTCTCTGAAGAACTCACAGGTTCTGTAATTGTAATGACTTTCTCTCCAGTGTCCACTTCTTCCTGTATGGGTGAGTATATGGGGGCCTGCACAGACTGAATAACTTGAGTAGGGGTTCGTTTGGATTTTCTTTTGTAGGTGAGGGTGATTTGAGGCTGTTGAGGTGGTTGGGATGTAGAAGGTGTGGGTTCAACACTAGCTGGTGCTGCCAGGACCTGTATCTATTAACTTTAGCAATGCATTCAGGGGTACAGAGATGTTACAATACCTTGACTTTATCATGATCTGCCATCAGTGTTTGGTTTAGAGAAACATCTTCCACCTGAAAGCTTCAGTCAAAGCCTTCATCTTCAACAGCAACAACAGCCTGCTGTTTGGCCACCATTTGTTTTAGGTGCCTTACACTCTTTGGCAAAGTGGCCCATCAAGTTACAATTGTAACACCTGACTTTGCTTTTGTCCAGGCCAAACTTTCCACTGGTTGCACTGCTTGGAAACTTCCTTGCGGTCCGCTTTTAGAACTTCTTGGCTCTATGAGTGAGAAGAGCCATCTGCTGGACTATCTTCCATGTACTTCAGATCATCTGGATGGATACAGTCCAAGTCTTCAAGGGTGAAAAGAGAGCTGCCACAACTTTCATCAGAAAACACAAAGGCTTGAGAAAAACTTGTCTCTTGGAATGGGTTTCCTTGAGTGTAGTTCTTCCTTAGTGCCTCAGGGAAGGTGATGAAAGGACCATTTGGTGAGTTGTCAGGGTAGCATATGAGATGATGTTAGGGTAGCATATGAGATGATGTTAGGGTTCTATGCTATCCTTTTCAATCACATGAAGGGTTGAACCCATTTGATTGTTGGAGTTGCCAGATGAATCTTGCATGTTCATCTCCATCTAGTAGCCACTAAAAATCCTATATAACTCTGTCAGAATGAGAGTTTTGAGATTCTCAGTCCTCTTGATCACCACACAGTAGTGTGTCCACTGTCTAGGAAGTGAGGACATGAACTTCCTTACAATGTCTCTGTTCTCAAAAGGAACTCCTCCATCCACAAGGGTATCCACAATCTCAACATACTTGAAGTATTGCTGAGTCATGGTTTCACCTGCTTTGAAGGTGAAGTTTTCAAACTACTACTTCAGGAGATCCTTCTTGTTCTACTTAGCTTCAGAGAAACCCTTATACATCAGTTTCAATGTATCCCACAACTGCTTAGCTGTTTTGCATTTCTTAAAACCTCTGTATACAGAGTTTGGAAGAGCAGTCTGAAGGGCTGTCATGGCTTTTCTATCAATCACTACTCTCTTCCTGTCTTTATCAGAGTAGTTTGCCACAGCCTTGGGGATCATACCACCACCAGTAGCAGAAGGGGTGCTTGGTATGTAAGGTCCATTCTCAACAGACTTCCACATTCTTGGTATGTAAGATTTTATACACTAGGTGTCAAAGTCATCAAGAGTGATCAGTGAGAACTTGTTCATGGTTCCAGTTTCCATATCAGTTTTGAAAATGGCTGCCATTTGAAAAGTTTAGTATTTGTGTGAGTGAGGGATCTTAAGATGGTGAGATCTTATATTAAGAGCCTGAAAGCTCTGATACCAAATGCAGGATTGTTGAAGGGTGGTCAAATACAACACAACAACACAAAGAGTAGAGTAACTAAACTTAATCAAACAGTGAACTGGATTAACCACAAGTAAAGACATTAAGAACACAAGTAATTAAGAGACAGAACACAAGAGAAAGATACACAAGGAGATGATTTTCAAGATTGCAGTATATTGTTTTCTTAATGTTTTATTACAAGTGTTACAATGCATGAAGATAAAGTTACAGAACATGAGATACTTATACTACATCCTACAACAGACCATACTATGAAAGCCAGCTGGATACAATTGACTTGACACAACATAACAAAATCAATTGTAGAGTCAAAAAGGCAGATTGCTTTTTTGACTTTGTGACTATGACATGCCATAACTCACATTCTTATCTATTACAAAAAGGATAAAGTACATAAAGTAGAAAGTTACAGACTCAAGACCTCAATGTACAGTTACCAAAAGCATGGACCTTTTCACCAACTCATGTAAGTTGGTGACTTTACAGAGTTGCAGCGGAAAGGGGTCCAGCTTTATGGAAAAGTACATCAATAAAGCATGTTGTTAAAAGTCTTCGGAAAAATCAGTCTTCAAGAGTTAAGCTTCGGAAGACTTTGTCTCTGAAGCTTTGGAAGACTTCATCTTTGGCTTCGGAAGATATTGGTCTTGGCTTCGGAAGATTTCACACTTATAATATTTTTGTTGCATGTGTATAACTTTCGAAGCATTCTTTTTCAGTACTTGTGCAACATGCGTGCAGAAAGAATTTGGTTGCTTCAGCCTCTTCAAATATTTTCTACAGCATGCCTCACACATTTGGGTAGGATGGCTTATTGTTGGTACTCCAAGAACCATCCTTTTTGTGCTGATCCGTGTAATGGTGTCGAAGTTCACATGACCTAGACGAGCGTGCCATATTCATGCCTGATCTACTTTTGAGTGCAGACAAACAGGTGAGCCAATTTTTAAAGTGATCTTGTACAACCGATTTGGTGATCGTTGTACCTTCATTAATAAATTTCCATCGGGCTCGTACATCCATAAGAATTCCTGTTTCATTAGGATCTTACACCCCTCTCGGTGAGTTGCCCAAGACTAATGATGTTGCTTTTCAAGAATAGAATGTAGCACACATCTTTCAAGAGACGATGTTCTCCATTCTTGCATTCCAACAAAATTGAGCCCCTTCTTTCAATGTCAACACATGATCCGTCCCCAGATCTCACCTTGCCTCCTACCTTTGTGTCAAGTTTAGAAAATAGCCCTTTATTTCCTGTCATGTGATTGGATGCCCCATTATCTAAGTACCACACGAATTGTTCATCTTGATTAGACACATATTTGGCTGGATACACCTTTTCCTTAGTGAGATAGATCAGCTCCTTTTGATCTTGAAAGACAACAGTCATTAAGAGTGCAGGCTTGTCAACACTAGCTTGTGGTTGGTTGACTTCTTCCTTTTTCCTTGTCAGGCAATCTGTAGAGAAATGCCCTAAAGCATCACATCTGAAGCATTGTAAGTGTGAACGATCCTTCTTCTGGTTTGATGAGCCTTGAGTCCCACTTTGTGCAGCTTGATCTCGGCCAACTCAACGCCCTCGACCTCCAAATCTTCCACGGCCACGACCTCGGCCTCGGGTTTCAGTGTTGCCCCCTCGACCTCGACCATAGCCCTTTTCAAGTCTCCTCTTTGCCTCCCAATCATCATATGAAAGCAGCAATTGGTTTTGATTGTTGCTTGATCCTTTTGACTTCAACAGGCCCTTTCTTCATAGGCCTTCAGTCGCCCAACAACCTCCTGAAACTTCACAGTTTTAAGGTTCACCAACCGTTCGATTGTAGTCACCATATTCAGGAAGTTTTCAGGCATGCTTGTTAGTAATTTCCTGACCAAAGTTGATTCATCAATAGCATGTTAGTAATTTCCTGACCAAAGTTGATTCATCAATGACTGATCCAAGTGTGGCTGATTTAGAGGCTATTCCAGAAATCTTTGCCACAAAATCATCCACTGTTTCGTTTTCCTTCATCTTGATTGTATCGAACTCGGTCTTCAATGATTGCAACCGGGCCTCCATGACTCGTTCAACTCCAAGATGGCGAGTTTTTATTGAATCCCAGATTGCTTTGGCAGTGTCACATCTTGCAATTTGCAGAGTCAAATCTTCAGGGAGTGCTTGATACAGGTATGCGATTGTCGAGTTGTCCTTCTTTGAATCGACATTGATTCCTCGTTCAATCGCCTCCCATATTCCTTGAGCCTTGAAAATCGCTTTAATTTTAAGAGACCAGATTTGGTAATTGGTTGTTGTTAGAATCGGGCATTGAAATTAAAGATTCAGATTCTCATTTTGGTTCACCTGACTGTTTTGCTGCACAACTTCCCCCATCGTTTTAAGCTTTGATCTCCTCTTGTATTGCTGCCCTGTTTTCAGATCTGGTGATTGATCCAGACCTTCGAATCAACTGCACAAGACCGTTCTGAACACAGCCCTAATACCAATTGAAGTAAAATTGATACAAGATTCAGAAAAGCAGAACAAAAACACAGGAATAGTTTTGGAACTCCTTCTCCAATTAATGGATAGGAAAAACTTACATCCATCAAAGAAAAACCTACCTCTATTTATAGCTAATTAACCTTGTCCATCAAGTTAATCAACTCCTACAAATTAGGCTTTATCTCAAATCCTTTTGAGATAATCTTTAAATCATCAAGACTTATCTCAAATCCATCTGAGATAAAGTTTGAGATAAAGTTTAAACTACCTGGACTTATCCTCTTATTTAATCAGATAATAAGTTTAATATAAATTACAAAATAAACCCTAAACTTTATTTAATGTCAAGATTGGTCCAACAGTAGGGTTTGGGGAGTGTGCAGCGAGGGCGAACAATGAACTTTACCTCTATCACACGAGATAGAGAGGCGGCTCCTGCTTCCAATGGGACCTCTGGCTCAAAAATCCATCTTATAAATACAAATAGCATAAAGTATATATTAGTAGTAGAAATAGCAAAGACATCTAGAAAGTAACTGGTATTAGAATAAGATTTTATACTGCAACACTAGTTTTACCTTTTTAAGTGTGATTCCAATAAAATATACTCCTCAGCATTTAGTTGTGTTTTATGTTGCAGTTTCGGATCCTTTTTTGGGCCTTCACAGCCAGTTATTGCTCAAAGAGTAATTCAAGAAAGCAAGTCATTGTTGGAGAATCCGCATTGGCTGAAAGGATTTCAAAAGCTAAGAATGTTGTATGTATTTTTCTTCTTTTTTCTCTATCGTTAAGTGTGTTATTTCATGCAAACAACTACAAATGCTGAAGGTTTTGGTTCTTTATGAAGTGATTAATCTAGAAAGAGTTGTGAGGACTGCTGGTTCTTTTTTGAGATTTAATAAGTTGAACGCTTTAACGAATAAAAGTTCTTGATTGCTTTCTACAATCGGAGGTCATCAATATGTGTGATTAGCATTATCAGATTTTGAAGTTTTTCAATCTTAAAATCATTTAGCGTAGCTGAGGTGCAGATCTTGTCATCTCTTCCTGTCAATTATGGTTTTAACATTACATGTTGGAATGACAAGTAAATACACAATTTATTTGAACCATCGTATAAAGTGTTAGAATATAGTGGATTGGTTGAAATTACTTACTAATGCTGAAGTAATTTCAATTGTAAGCATGCAATTGATCTAGCAAAATGGGTTTTTTAGTGCTACATTGTATGTGAATATTTATATTTCCTTACTGACTTCTGGAGCAGAACAAGAGTGGTTCTTCAACTCAAGTATCCAAGCCTCGACCCGATGGGCAGCAGCCTCGAAAAGTAAACAATTTGGTAAGATTTAGTTCTATTTGACTAATATCTTCATTTTGAATCAACATATTTTTTACATTTGTTTCCAATTTTTTAAGGCAAGACCGAAAGCAAAAATCCAAATGCTTAAGAATACAAGGGATTACTCATTTCTATTATCAGATGATGCTGAACTTCCGGTTCCTCAAAAGAATCCTCCTAAAAGTGCACCCCTTCCAAAACCCGGTATGCTACTTTATAATTTTTTTTAATCTTGTATGAAATATAAATTTTAAAATGCTTATGATGACCTGTTGATATGCTGTAGAGATTCATATGTCACAAAGACAACCAACAAATAATGGTAGAAAAGTAATGAACGGTCATCACGAAGAGAGGAAACCCTTGCCTACATCAAGTCAAATGAGACCAAAAGCGGGTCAACAAAGTCAGAGGCCAAGTACTGCCAGTAAATTGCCGTCTGCGTCATTAGATTCTAGAAATTAGTCGGTAGAAATGAAGGAAGTGGACCGGGCCGGCCTTCAGGACAGAAACCCGTACCTTCAAAGATGCCGACGGTGGTCAACAGGTCAAAGGTGATTCCTCCTCCGGTCTCTAGAGGTTCCATACCTACCGGGCACAAACCTCAACCCTCAAGACCACCACCACCACCACTTCACAAGAAACCTGTGGAACACAAGAAGGATGATAGGAGACCCACCACAGGAAACATCGTTAGAAAACCTGTGGTCTCTTCTAAGCTTCAGGTATGCCCTTTGACCCATTAAAGATAAAAGTATAAAACAAGACCCAAATTGACCCGTTTGAAAGATTGTAATGTAACATGTGTTTGACATGATTGTAAACCCGACAGATAAAGCAACAGCCAGCTAGACCGCCAGTTAGACCACCAGCTAATTCACAGCAAAAGGAACGGTTGCAGAAAAGACCATCTCGACCATTTGCTGATGAAGATGACGATGATAAAGCCATCAGTATGATCAGAAATATGTTCGGGTATATAATTGGCATTAAAATTTCCAAAGTTGGTTTTTTTTTGTGCTAACATTTATTTTCTTGTAACCAATGTTTTTTTATATAAAAAAAATTATCTTGCTGGTTGACTTATCCTGAGACATTGTATGTGCAGATACAATCCCAACAGATATCGTGGTGTTAGTGATGACGATGATAGTGACATGGAGGCTGGGTTCAATGACATTATGATGGAGGAAAAACGCAGGTCGGTAACATAGTAATTATATTTAAAACAATTTTTACATGACCACAGCGCGCTTTGACTTTTCCAGTCAACCCACCCGGTCCAACTCATGCGAAAAGCTGCTTGTTTTGACCTGACCCGTCGGCCGTCACCTAACCATTCATTTTGTCACCTCTTTGTTTAACCAATTGAAAGCGCACTACGTTTATTTTGTTTGACTGAAATTAAAGATTTGCATTTTACTTTGTTTGACTGAAGTTTACTTTGTGATTTAGTGCAAGGATTGCTGCTAAGGAAGATGAAGAAGAGCTTAGGAAAATAGAAGAAGAAGAAAGGAGGGAACGGATGAGAAAGGCGGCTAAGAAACGGAAGCTTAACCAACGTTAACGAGGGCAAGGTTCTTTTCTGGCATTGATGGGGCCGTTGGGTCGGAGGCTAAGAAACGGAAGCTTAGGTTTTGATAACGATGCCTTCTTCGACAATGTCGGGCCTAACTCCGCCTGTATGTTTGTTGGGGATTTCATGAAAACAAGCGGTTTACCTTGTAGTGTATAAAAGATGGGATCTGGTTTTTCTTTCTTTCGGCAACCACATTTTGCATTTTGCTATATGATTAGTAGTATATTATGGGGTTTTCCATTATTATTTTTTAGATTTTCTTTTTTTTTCAAAAGAAGGTTGTTGATTGGTCATAAGTGCCAAACTTAAGATAATTAGTTACCTATATAAATATTTTCTTTACTCGAGTACATTATTTTCACGACCGGATCGAACCATGGTTCGATTGGGGATCGGCCCCTAGCGGGTCTGGTTTGCAATGATTTGGTTTGTAGCGGTTGAACCGGCCGGTTCGTCCCGAATCGGTGGTCGGATTGGGAAACCGGACCGGTTTGAACCGAAATTTAATTTTTTTTATTTTTTTATTTTAATATGTAAAAACGGGGTGTTAAATTATAATTAGTGTGTTGGATATACAAATATTGTTAACTTTTATATATAACTATAAAAAAATATAAATCATATATAAATTATTTATATTTAACTATATATAACTATAAATATAATATATTATATATCTAGTTAAATATAAGTAATGGTAACATATTCATTTTAAAAAAAAGTAGCAAACTTGTGTATCAGCTAGAATACAATAACACAGTATGAAACTATAACATCTTCTTCGAATGTTGACAAGAGATAAATTATGTTTTTGAGAAATGTCATTCATCGAATACTATTAATGCATTTTGTTCGAATGTTGACATGAGATAAATTATGTTTATGAGAAATGTCATTCATCGAATACTATTAATGCATTTTGGGTGAATTAGTTAAGTGCGTTAAGCGATAGCAATCCAATGATTGGTAACCTTGTAGGAAGTCTTTATTAAAACAACAAACAACCCCTGACTTATGATAAGCAAAGAGCTTGAACAATATTCATTTGCATGCTGGATCAGATGCTACAAATGTATCGGAGTCATTCGTGTGTTATTCAGGAGGTGAGATAAATCCAATGATTGGTGACCTTGTAAGAAGTCTTCATTAAAACAACAAACAACCCCTGACTTATGATAAGCAAAGATCTTGAACAATATTGATTGGCATGCTGGATCAGATGCTACAAATGTATCAGAGTCATTCGTGTGTCATTCAGGAGGTGAGATAAATCTCTTTAAGGTTAATGAATCCTGGGGTGTTTGGGACAACTTATGAGAACCCCACATTAACAACAAGAATGTAGGGCAAACATCATTAAGGACTACGAGTCATTGAAAAAGGTGTTCGTAACATTCTAAGGATGTACCCTATCGGTTGTGGACAATAAAGATAACGAGTACATAAGGTACGTCGCAACTTAAACATCACAACATTGGATGTAGACGATATAAGAACTTCACAATTAGACATTCTTCAATGGGAGCAACCTTAATTCATATGACAAATCCGTTATTTAATTTAATCTAAATTGTTGTATGTTTATTTTTTCAATGACTAGATGTTACCTACTTATTTCACTTCACCTAAGTTACACGACAACTAATTTACACCAATATGTTATAATCCCTGATCTTAAAAAGGAAATTCACCACTTTACTTTAAATTACAATATGTTATTAAAATTAAAAATATCCTCTAAGCTAATATTATCTTAATTAGCTTTGACCGCCATTCTCTTTGGCCACATAATTTCAGTTCTTTCCAACATCCATTATCTTCTATGTATAATCACTCCACACCTACAAAAACAACAAAAAAAAAAACGATTATACGAAGACTTTGTTTAACCAAAACAAAATGTTACGAAAAAATCAAATACAAATGTGATAAATACATAGTCTGTGGTAATTTTGATTGTTAGAGTATCATATTAGGTGTCTAGAAATGCAACTACATTTCACAATTTTTACTTGTAAATAAAACAATATGAAAACATTGAAGAAGGTAACACTATAAATATACCTTCTTTATCAATTTTTATGAATAGCAAATGCCTAGTCACCCGGGCGCACTCTATTAACGGATCATCTTTCAACTTGAAGAATAAAGAATGCCAGCATGGTGACCCGACCCATCTATTTCAGAAGGAAACTTATAACTAAAAAAATCATAGGGAATTATCTTAAGTATTTTGTCTTAAACGAGACTCGAATCCATAACCTCTTGTTAAGAAGTCATGAAACTATCATCAAGCGAGAATACTTCACGGTTTACCTTCTTAATCAGTTGTTTGTCAACTTCTGAATGATAAGATGTTTGAACCATTAAGTGCTGAACCATTAAGATGTTTGAACCATTAAAAAGTTAATGCATATTTTAGCTATTTAAAAGCAAATGTCTAACCAATATAGATTAGAAGTCTTTAACTATTCAACATTAGATATTTTAACCATACAATATTAGCTAATGCTTAACCATTCAGAGACAAATGTTTCAATTATTCAGACATTTGCTTGCGAAACAAACAGTCTGAATCATATTGTGTTTTTATATTACATACGAAACAAAAGGTTAATTTTGTAAAGTATAAGGCGAAAATAGAACTAAACAAAATCTTCAAGGGTATGTCTTGTAACCCACCGAAAACACCAAACTTTCGTCTGTGATAAATGATAAACGAAAGAAGAAAAAAAGAGAACTGGGGCCGTAAATTATCACCGGAGAGTTGAAATCAAGATTTCTCTTCAATCATGATCAGATTGTAACCGTCGTCCGATCGATATGCTCGTATTATGATTTCCCTCAATTTATTTGATCGATCAAGCATCAAGAACTGATCGGATTGATTCAGGACGTTACAAAATCAACGACTATTAGGGTTCTTGTGAGTTCCCCCTTCGATTGAACTATTTTGCTCGATTTTTCGCTATTTTTATCCGATCCCGGACGCAGATTGCACTATTTTACTGTACTTTTTGTGATTTTGGTGATCTGATGAACTATTAGTTACGAATTTAGCGTCTTGCATTTGCGATTTTCGTAAGAAAGTTCGATTTTTTTAAAATTTTTTTAGTTCGAGTTGCGTTTTCCCTTTTCGATTTCTAGCATTGTGATATTGTTGGTGATGTGGGTTTCCATGTGCAAGCTATCAATTTGATTTTCCCCCTAATTTCAGCACTTTAACCCTAATTTTATTTAGTTTCTAACCCTAGAATCAAGTTTTGTTTAGTGTTATACATGTATTATTTTGTGTGCAGAGTTGATCTTATGGTGTTTTTTAATGCAGTTTGAACCTTAGTGTTTAGGGGACCTTTGAAGACTGAAGACATTATAGTACAATGGCAGAATATGAGTTAGATGTAAGCAATTTTGCAGTTCAACTTCCATGTTATTATGGTATTTCAAGGGTTTATCTTTTGAGTTTGCTTTGTTGTTTATGGTCACAAATATGTAGGAATATGAAGATTATGAAAATGATGTTGGTGAATATGAAGAGGAGGGTGGAGAATATGAATATGAAGAAGAAGAAGAGGAAGAGGATCGGTTACCTACACAAGAAGAGTTAGAATACCTTGAATTGAGGCAGAAATTGAAGGAATCCATTAGAAAGAAGATGAAGAAGGATCAGAGCTCCGGTCTTAGCAATTCACAGGAGAAAAAGAATAAAATGCCATATGACAAGTTAGTACCAATCCTTTTTGTAAAATATTTATGCGAATACACATTTATATGATTATATCCTTATCTCTTGTTTGATCTTCAAAGCTTCAGATATTGACAATTTTTCTCAGTGATAATATCAATCGAATTGCACAGTATAGCATACGAGTACTTTATAGTTTATATTATGCCAATATGCTAGTCATGATGCATATTTTTTATCTCATTCACTAAGGATATACCAATAACATCATTGAACTGCAAGAGTCTACACATTATATATATTTCCAAAGATAAACAAACAAACAAACATACCTATTAATATCCAACTCATAAAGTAGGTGAAGTAAAATTGATACCAGATTCAGAAAAGCAGAACAAAAACACACGAATAGTTTTGGAACTCCTCCAATTAATTGATAGGAAAAACTTACATCCATCAAAGAAAAACCTACCTATATTTATAGCTAATTAACCTTGTCCATCAAGTTAATCAACTCCTACAAATTAGGCTTTATCTCAAATCCTTTTGAAATAATCTTTAAATCATCAAGACTTATCTCAAATCCATCTGAGATAAAGTTTGAGATAAAGTTTAAACTACCTGGACTTATCCTCTTATTTAATCAGATAATAAGTTTAATATAAATTACAAAATAAACCCTAAACTTTAGTTAATGTCAAGATTGGTCCAACAATCACCCCCCAATCTTGACCTTGAGTCTTTTGTTATTTTCCGGTATCTTCAATCATCTTCACCCCCAGCATTTCTCTCATCTCTGTAAATTTAATCTTCGGTAGAGCTTTGGTGAGGATATCAGCTTGTTGTTGTACCCCGTTGATGTGTTCAACCTTGATTTGATCTTTCTCAACACATTCACGTATGAAAAATTGCGAGTGTCAATGTGTTTGCTTCTCCCGAAGAACACTGGATGTTTCATCAGGTCAATTGCAGATTTGTTGTCAACTTTAATCACCACCAGCTCTTTTTCCCTTCCTGTAATTTCAGCTAACAATCCCCTTAACCAAATTGCTTGGCAGCTGCTGAAGTTGCAGCCATAAACTTCGATTCGCAGGAGGATAAAGCCACTGTTGGTTGTTTTTGAGAGCTCCAAGTGATAGGTCCATCTGCAAAGTAGAACACTAGACCCTTAGTTCCTTTTCCATCATCCAGATCAACAGAATGACTGCTGTCACTAAGTCCCAACAGCTTATCACTTCCGTTCCTTCTATAGTAAATTCTCAGATCTACAGTCCTTTTCACATACCTCAAAATTTGTTTTACAGCTTGTGAATGCGTAAATTTAGGCTCTTGCATGTACCTGCTTACATATCCAACCGAGTATGCAAGATTTGGTCGTGTATGTGTTAAGTACCGCAGACACCCAATATTTTTCTGTACTCAGTTGCATCCATACTTCTGCTGCCATCATCTTTTCTTAGTTTCAGCCTTGGTTCCATTGGGAAATTGGTGAAGTTGCATTCCCACATTCCAACTTGCTTTAAGATCTTTTTAGCATATCCCGACTGCTTGATCTTGATGCCATCTTTGCTTTGCATAACTTCAAGTCCGAGATAATAAGAAAGTTGACCCAAGTCACTCATCTCGAACTTATCTTCCATCTGTTTTTTAAACTGCAGAATTTTTTCAAGGTTATTTCCAGTTACTATAATGTCATCCACATAGATTCCCATTAAGAGAGATCCTTCGTGAGTTCTTCTTGTATACACAGCTTGTTCAAGTAGGCATCGTTTGAACCCAAACTCTTTTAAGACCCAACCTAACTTTGTATTCCAAGCTCGTGGAGCTTGTTTTAATCCATAAAGAGCTTTTTTCAGTTATACACCTTCAGGCTGAGTTACAAATACCACCTCTTTGAGATCCCCGTGTAAAAAGGTTGTTTTGACATCTAGATGGTGTACATGCCACCCTTTTTGAGCTGCTAATGCCAGAATGAGTCTAACAGTCTCAATTCTGGCTACGGGTGCAAACACCTCGTCGTAATCTACTCCATGTTGCTGGATGTAACCTTTTGCAACTAACCGGGCTTTATAACGTGTAAGCACACCATTAGCATCTCTTTTGCTTTTATATAGCCATTTTAAACCAATTGGATGATGTCCTGGGGGTAGATCCGTTAACTCCCAGGTGTTGTTTTTCTCGATGGATGCAATTTCACTTTCCATTGCTTGCTCCCATTCTTTATGACCTGTGGCCTCTTTGAATTTTATTGGATCTCCTTCGATAAGAAGTAGATCATAGACCTCATTTAGATTCTCCAGCCTCAAGTTGGTGTGTCATCAAAGGTTTCTTCTTCTGCCAAAGATGGGTCTGCTGGGTCATCTTTATCCGTAGGCAACCAGGGTAAAATAGGTCCTCTATTTCTGAAAGTGGTTTCTGGGCTGCTAGAAACAGATCGTGTGGGATTTTTATCACCTGATGGCTTTGCTGAATAGTTTTCATGATCTATATAAGGAAGGTCTTGCTGCAATGGGCCTGTTTGATCTAGGCTTTGTGGGCTGTTTGGATCAACAAGCTCAGATTCTTTGTTATATTCCTCTGGATCAATTTTGAGTGGATTTATATGGATCATAAAATCAACATCTTTGTCACCAGAATTATCAGAATACTCTTGCCAGTCCCATTTTCTATTTTCATCAAATTTTACATCTCGACTGATGACTATCCTTCTTCTTTGACATCATACATTCGATAGGCCTTTGAATCTGCTTCGATTCCCAGATGTACCATTGGTAAGCTTCTGTTGTCTAGTTTCTTTAGCTGGTTCGAAGGCACTCTCACATAACCTACGCATCCAAATACACGTAGATGATCCATCCTTGGTTTTCTTCCTTTTAGAGCTTCGTATGGGGTCTGATCAGTCAAGATTTTCGTAGGTAGCCTGTTTAGCACATAAACTGAGTTCCTAACAGCTTTAACCCACAGATTTTGTGGCATACTCATCGCGTTGAGGATGCTTCTTGTTGTGCTCAGTACTGTACGATTTCGTCTCTCAACTATTCCGTTTTGTTGAGGGGTATAGGGTGCGGTCAGCTGTCTTGTAATACCGGCCTGCTCACAAAACACATTAAATTCTCTAGAGGTAAATTCTCCTCCTTGATCATGTTGGTTTAATTCTTTTTGTATTAATGTAGTTGTAAAGTTTGTTCTAGAGATGTAAAAGTTAGATTAGTGCAAGGACTGAAAATGTAAATAGTTAGTTAGTTCTAACTACTATAAGTAGGAGGTTGTATTGTATGTTGTAATAATATACTTCAATAAAATTTACACCGTTGCATTCTAACATTTGGTATCAGAGCGTATGGGCTCTCGATCCAATTTCTATGTGCTCCGCCCTCATCGATTGCAACTTCGGAAGAAGCCCCCGACTGACTTCGGAAGAATAGTCAGCTGGCCCCGGAAGATCTCCTCCTTTCGGCTGCTGATCAATTCGAGTGATCTTGACACCAAATTCACCTCACTTGATTCAAGGCGATGGCGAATCAAGATAAACAGATGGCACTGAAGGACATCAGCGATCCGATCGCATTCAAGATTCCGATTCTCACTCCGACGACCTACACTCCTTGGGCGATCAAGATGGAGGCGTTCATGGATGCCCAGGGGCTCTGGGATGCCATTAAACCCCCCACCCAAGCCGCGGTGGATGTTCGATTGGGTAAGAAGGCTAAGGCCTTCATCTTCCAAGCCCTGCCGGAAGATGTCCTGATGCAGGTGGCTGCATTCGAGTCGGCCAAGGACGTCTGGGAAGCCCTCAAGAAGCGATATGTGGGTGAAGATAGAGTCCGACATGCCAGAATTCAAACTCTCGATCATGAGTTTGAATTGCTGAGCATGGGTGAGAGTGAGTCGGTTGATGAATTTGCGGGGAAGATGGGTGAGCTAGTGTCGAGATACAGAGCTCTGGGGATGACAGTGCCGACAAACAGGTCAGCAGGTTCTTGAAGGCGGCTCCCGATAGATTCCTACTCATTGTGGCTGCTATTGAGCAGTTTTCGGATCTGAACAAGATGCCATTTGAGGAACTAGTGGGGAGACTCAAAGCCTATGAAGAGAGGTTGAAGCCGCTGACCCAAGGAAAGAGTTCCTCTGGACAGTTACTTTTGACAAAGAGTGAATGGGAAGAAAGGTCAAGAGGTCAGACCAAGCAAGACTCCAGAAGCAGTGGAAGAGGTAAAGGGAGGAAAGAAAAACCAAGAACCTGGTAACAAAGATAAGAACACCAACAAGAGAGACAAGAAGTCACTGAGGTGTTTCAACTGTGACAAATTGGGCCATTTCGCAAATGAGTGCAAGGCACCAAGAAGGGCAGAGCAGGAAGCCTATTTAACTCAAACTCAGGAGGATCAAGAATCCACCCTGTTGATGGCAGAGGTGTTTATGGATTTGGGCCTGCTAGAGGAACAGGGGGTGTTCCCCAGAACTCTACCAAAAGGAGAGGATTCTTGTTGTTGGTACCTAGATTATGGGGCCAGCAACCACATGACAGGAATTAGAACCCACTTCACTGAACTAGATGAAGCCATCAGTGGCAAAGTCAAGTTTGGTGATGGATCTGTGGTTGCGATAAAAGGCAGGGGCTCTATATGCTTCAAATGTAAAAATGGAGAGCATAGGGTAGTAACCAATGTTTACTACATACCAACCCTGAGGAATAACATCCTGAGCCTGGGTCAATTGGATGAAACAAGATGTAGGATCCTGATGAAAGATGGGCATCTGTGGATATATGAGAGAGGGGGAAAGACTCTCATGAAAGTGAAGAAGTCACATAACAGGTTGTACAAGATCAACTTACAAATGACCTCTCCAAAGTGCCTGTTGACTACCATGAATGAGTCTGCTTGGTTATGGCATGCAAGACTGGGCCATCTGAGTTTTGACTCAATTACCAAGATGACCAAGCACAATATGGTCAAGGGAATGCCAAAGATAGAGCACAAGTCACAGTTGTGTGAAAGCTGTCTGGTTGGGAAGCATAGGAGTCAACCACACCCCAATGTAAGTAGTTACAGGGCTAATTCACCACTTGAATTAGTACATGCTGATCTCTGTGGACCATTGACCCCACCCACTCTTGCTGGGAACAAGTATTTCATGCTCCTGGTGGATGATTACTCAAGATACATGTGGGTGTTTATGCTAAAGTCCAAAGATCAGGCTCCTGAAGTCTTTAGAGATTTCCAGACTCAAGTCCAGTTGGAAACCTCTTATAGACTAAAGGCCTTAAGAACTGATAGGGGTGGTGAGTTTACCTCAAAGACCTTTGAACAACTTTGTAGTTTGGATGGTGTAAAAAGGTTTCTAACAGCCCCTTACTCCCCACAACAGAATGGTGTGGTGAAGAGAAGAAATCAGACTGTCATGGGGATGACAAGGTCCATGTTGAAAGCTATGAAAGTACCTTTGGAATTTTGGGCTGAGGCTGTGAGGCATTCAGTTTTTCTGTTGAATAGAAGTCCTACCAAAGCCTTGGAGGAAATGACACCTTATGAGAAGTTGTTTGAAAGAAAGCCTAAGGTGAAACACTTAAGGGTGTTTGGTTGCAAGGCTTATGTCAAGATCCCAAGTCATCAAGTGACTAAACTTGATGATAGAAGCACTTCTATGGTGCATCTAGGGGTTGAACCAGAACAAAAGCTTATAGAATGTATAATCCTTGTACTGGTAAGATTGTGGTAAGCAAGGATGTGAAATTTGAAGAAGAGAAACCTTGGGATTGGGCCATCAGTGAACAGGAGAAACCATCCAATCCGAGTTATGCCAGGTTTGGAGTGTTTGTGAACTCATCTGATCATAGTCAGTTCTCTTCAAGTGTACAACCACTTGAGTCTGGTGGTCAAGAACAGGATGTTAATCAATGCACCAGATCAAGAAGGAGGATTAGATGGTTTAGGGGGTGGGAGTGATGATAATAGGTTTGATGATGGTGAACTGCCTAGGGACAGTTATGATGATACACCACCAAAGGGATTCACAAGTCTTGATGATGTGTTCAGCAGGACAGAGGTTCTTGAACAAATCCCCTTTGATCCTCCTGTCTTTGATGAGTCTGAGTTATTGCTGATCAAGGAACCAACAAGCTTTGATCAGGCTAAGAATAAGATTGAGTGGAAAAAAGCTATGCAAGAAGAGTTAGAAAGCATAGAGAAAAATGGGACTTGGAAGCTTGTTCAATGTCCAGAAGGTGTGAAGCCAATTGGGTTGAAGTGGCTCTTCAAGTTGAAGAAAGATGCACAAGGGAAGGTTGTGAGACATAAAGCCAGGTTGGTTGTGAAGGGGTATGTGCAGAAATATGGTATAGACTATGAGGAGGTATTTGCACCTGTAGCCAGGCTTGAAACAGTGAGATTGATACTGTCTGTAACTGCTGTTAACAAATGGGAAGTTCATCATTTGGATGTGAAGACAACATTCTTGTATGGGGATTTGAAGGAAGATGTGTATGTTACACAGCCAGAGGGTTATGTCAAGCCAGGCAAGGAGGGATTAGTTTACAAGCTCGTGAAGGCTTTGTATGGCCTTAAGCAGGCACCCAGAGCATGAAATGAGAAGTTGCACCTTACCTTGTTACAGTTTGGGTTTACAAGGTGTCCCCAGGAACATGCTGTTTATAAGAAGCAGGATGGTGATGAAATTGTGATTTTGGGAGTATATGTTGATGATTTAATTGTGACAGGATCTAGCTTAAGTATGATTGATGATTTTAAAGCTATGATGAGATCCAGATTTGAGATGACTGATCTAGGGTTGTTGAAGTATTACTTAGGAATAGAAGTTAAACTAGAAGACAGGGGTATCTTCTTGTGTCAGTCTGGTTATGCAAGGAAGATATTGGAGGAACATAATATGTGGGGTTGTAATCCAGCTAGATTTCCTATGGATCCTGGTTTGAAATTAGAGAAGGATAAGGAGTTGGATTCTGTGGATGCTACCTTATATAGGAGATTAATTGGGTGTTTGAGATATCTGACCCAAACCAGGCCTGATTTGTGTTATTCTGTGGGAATAGCAAGCAGGTTCATGGAATCACCTAGATTATCTCATTGGCAGGCTGTAAAACATATTCTAAGGTATCTTAAGAGTACTGTAGATTATGGTGTATGGTATAAAAGAGGTGGAGTTGCTGAATTGATAGGCTACAGTGATAACTCTCATTGCATTATCTTCTTGTGAGGCTGAGTTTATAGCTGCAACTGCTGCTGCTCAACAAGCAATATGGCTGAAAGGTGTGCTGGAAACCCTGATTAATTCTAGTATGGGTCCTATTCTGCTTAATGTTGATAATAAGTCGGCTATTCAACTTGTGAAGAATCCAGCTTTTCATGGAAGGTCAAAACATATTGATGTAAGGTATCACTACATAAGAAGCTGTGTAGATAGAGGTCTTATGAATGCGAGGCACATTTGTGGTGAGGAGCAGAAGGCAGATATACTTACAAAAGCCCTTCCTAGGCTGAAATTCATGGAGATGAGGAAATTGCTTGGAATGGGATCTATGAAAGAATTAAGGGGGTGAATGTTGGTTTAATTCTTTTTGTATTAATGTAGTTGTAAAGTTTGTTCTATAAAAGTTAGATTAGTGCAAGGACTGAAAATGTAAATAGTTAGTTAGTTCTAACTACTATAAGTATGAGGTTGTATTGTATATTGTAATAATATACTTCAATAAAATTTACACCGTTGCATTCTAACAGATCAGTCCTGAGAACCTTTATTTTTCCTCCATATTGATTTTCAACATAGACTTTGAACCTTTTGAATTGTTCAAAGGCTTCATCCTTTGTTTTTAACATGAAAGCCCACGTAAACCTACTGTTGTTATCAACAATAAATAAAATATACCTATTTCCAGCCGGTGTAGGTGGAGATATCGGGCCACACAGGTCTGCATACACTTGGTCCAGTGGTTTTTTTCTGCTCTGAACAAAGCTTGATCTGGAAAGCTTTGTCTTGTATGTTTACCAGCTAGGCATGTGCAGGATCGTTGAAGGGTGGTCAAATACAACACAACAACACAAAGAGGAGAGTAACTAAACTTAATCAAACAGTGAACTGGTTTAACCACAAGTAAAGACACTAAGAACACAAGTAATTAAGAGACAGAACACAAGAGAAAGATACACAAGGAAATGGTTTTCAAGATTGTAGTATATTGCTTTCTTAATGTTTTATTACAAGTGTTACAATGCATGAAGATAAAGTTACAGAACATGAGATACTTATACTACATCCTACAACAGACCATACTATGAAAGCCAGCTGGATACAATTGACTTGACACAACATAACAAAATCAATTGTAGAGTCAAAAAGGCAGATTGCTTTTTTGACTTTGTGACTATGACATGCCATAACTCACATTCTTATCTATTACAAAAAGGATAAAGTACATAAAGTAGAAAGTTACAGACTCAAGACCTCAATGTACAGTTACCAAAAGCATGGACCTTTTCACCAACTCATGTAAGTTGGTGACTTTACAGAGTTGCAGCGGAAAGGGGTCCAGCTTTATGGAAAAGTACATCAGATAAAGCATGTTGTTAAAAGTCTTCGGAAAAATCAGTCTTCAAGAGTTAAGCTTCGGAAGACTTTGTCTCTGAAGCTTTGGAAGACTTCATCTTTGGCTTCGGAAGATATTGGTCTTGGCTTCGGAAGATTTCACACTTATAATATTTTTGTTGCATGCGTATAACTTTCGAAGCATTCTTTTTCAGTACTTGTGCAACATGCGTGCAGAAAGACTTTGGTTGCTTCAGCCTCTTCAAATATTTTCTACAGCATGCCTCACACATTTGGGTAGGATGGCTTATTGTTGGTACTCCAAGAACCATCCTTTTTGTGTTGATCCGTGTAATGGTGTCGAAGTTCACATGACCTAGACGAGCGTGCCATATTCATGCCTGATCTACTTTTGAGTGCAGACAAACAGGTGAGCCAATTTTTAAAGTGATCTTGTACAACCGATTTGGTGATCGTTGTACCTTCATTAATAAATTTCCATCGGGCTCGTACATCCATAAGAATTCCTGTTTCATTAGGATCTTACACCCCTTTCGGTGAGTTGCCCAAGACTAATGATGTTGCTTTTCAAGAATAGAATGTAGCACACATCTGTCAAGAGACGATGTTCTCCATTCTTGCATTCCAACAAAATTGAGCCCCTTCTTTCAATGTCACACATGATCCGTCCCCAGATCTCACCTTGCCTCCTACCTTTGTGTCAAGTTTAGAAAATAGCCCTTTATTTCCTGTCATGTGATTGGATGCCCCATTATCTAAGTACCACACGAATTGTTCATCTTGATTAGACACATATTTGGCTGGATACACCTTTTCCTTAGTGAGATAGATCAGCTCCTTTTGATCTTGAAAGACAACAGTCATTAAGAGTGCAGGCTTGTCAACACTAGCTTGTGGTTGGTTGACTTCTTCCTTTTTCCTTGTCAGGCAATCTGTAGAGAAATGCCCTAAAGCATCACATCTGAAGCATTGTAAGTGTGAACGATCCTTCTTCTGGTTTGATGAGCCTTGAGTCCCACTTTGTGCAGCTTGATCTCGGCCAACTCAACGCCCTCGACCTCCAAATCTTCCACGGCCACGACCTCGGCCTCGGGTTTCAGTGTTGCCCCCTCGACCTCGACCATAGCCCTTTTCAAGTCTCCTCTTTGCCTCCCAATCATCATATGAAAGCAGCAATTGGTTTTGATTGTTGCTTGATCCTTTTGACTTCAACAGGCCCTTTCTTCATAGGCCTTCAGTCGCCCAACAACCTCCTGAAACTTCACAGTTTTAAGGTTCACCAACCGTTCGATTGTAGTCACCATATTCAGGAAGTTTTCAGGCATGCTTGTTAGTAATTTCCTGACCAAAGTTGATTCATCAATAGCATGTTAGTAATTTCCTGACCAAAGTTGATTCATCAATGACTGATCCAAGTGTGGCTGATTTAGAGGCTATTCCAGAAATCTTTGCCACAAAATCATCCACTGTTTCGTTTTCCTTCATCTTGATTGTATCGAACTCGGTCTTCAATGATTGCAACCGGGCCTCCATGACTCGTTCAACTCCAAGATGGCGAGTTTTTATTGAATCCCAGATTGCTTTGGCAGTGTCACATCTTGCAATTTGCAGAGTCAAATCTTCAGGGAGTGCTTGATACAGGTATGCGATTGTCGAGTTGTCCTTCTTTGAATCGACATTGATTCCTCGTTCAATCGCCTCCCATATTCCTTGAGCCTTGAAAACCGCTTTAATTTTAAGAGACCAGATTTGGTAATTGGTTGTTGTTAGAATCGGGCATTGAAATTAAAGATTCAGATTCTCATTTTGGTTCACCTGACTGTTTTGCTGCACAACTTCCCCCATCGTTTTAAGCTTTGATCTCCTCTTGTATTTCTGCCCTGTTTTCAGATCTGGTGATTGATCCAGACCTTCGAATCAACTGCACAAGACCGTTCTGAACACAGCCCTAATACCAATTGAAGTAAAATTGATACAAGATTCAGAAAAGCAGAACAAAAACACAGGAATAGTTTTGGAACTCCTTCTCCAATTAATGGATAGGAAAAACTTACATCCATCAAAGAAAAACCTACCTCTATTTATAGCTAATTAACCTTGTCCATCAAGTTAATCAACTCCTACAAATTAGGCTTTATCTCAAATCCTTTTGAGATAATCTTTAAATCATCAAGACTTATCTCAAATCCATCTGAGATAAAGTTTGAGATAAAGTTTAAACTACCTGGACTTATCCTCTTATTTAATCAGATAATAAGTTAATATAAATTACAAAATAAACCCTAAACTTTATTTAATGTCAAGATTGGTCCAACAGTAGGGTTTGGGGAGTGTGCAGCGAGGGCGAACAATGAACTTTACCTCTATCACACGAGATAGAGAGGCGGCTCCTGCTTCCAATGGGACCTCTGGCTCAAAAATCCATCTTATAAATACAAATAGCATAAAGTATATATTAGTAGTAGAAATAGCAAAGACATCTAGAAAGTAACTGGTATTAGAATAAGATTTTATACTGCAACACTAGTTTTACCTTTTTAAGTGTGATTCCAATAAAATATACTCCTCAGCATTTAGTTGTGTTTTATGTTGCAGTTTCGGATCCTTTTTTGGGCCTTCACAGCCAGTTATTGCTCAAAGAGTAATTCAAGAAAGCAAGTCATTGTTGGAGAATCCGCATTTGGCTGAAAGGATTTCAAAAGCTAAGAATGTTGTATGTATTTTTCTTCTTTTTTCTCTATCGTTAAGTGTGTTATTTCATGCAAACAACTACAAATGCTGAAGGTTTTGGTTCTTTATGAAGTGATTAATCTAGAAAGAGTTGTGAGGACTGCTGGTTCTTTTTTGAGATTTAATAAGTTGAACGCTTTAACGAATAAAAGTTCTTGATTGCTTTCTACAATCCGGAGGTCATCAATATGTGTGATTAGCATTATCAGATTTTGAAGTTTTTCAATCTTAAAATCATTTAGCGTAGCTGAGGTGCAGATCTTGTCATCTCTTCCTGTCAATTATGGTTTTAACATTACATGTTGGAATGACAAGTAAATACACAATTTATTTGAACCATCGTATAAAGTGTTAGAATATAGTGGATTGGTTGAAATTACTTACTAATGCTGAAGTAATTTCAATTGTAAGCATGCAATTGATCTAGCAAAATGGGTTTTTTAGTGCTACATTGTATGTGAATATTTATATTTCCTTACTGACTTCTGGAGCAGAACAAGAGTGGTTCTTCAACTCAAGTATCCAAGCCTCGACCCGATGGGCAGCAGCCTCGAAAAGTAAACAATTTGGTAAGATTTAGTTCTATTTGACTAATATCTTCATTTTGAATCAACATATTTTTTACATTTGTTTCCAATTTTTTAAGGCAAGACCGAAAGCAAAAATCCAAATGCTTAAGAATACAAGGGATTACTCATTTCTATTATCAGATGATGCTGAACTTCCGGTTCCTCAAAAGAATCCTCCTAAAAGTGCACCCCTTCCAAAACCCGGTATGCTACTTTATAATTTTTTTTAATCTTGTATGAAATATAAATTTTAAAATGCTTATGATGACCTGTTGATATGCTGTAGAGATTCATATGTCACAAAGACAACCAACAAATAATGGTAGAAAAGTAATGAACGGTCATCACGAAGAGAGGAAACCCTTGCCTACATCAAGTCAAATGAGACCAAAAGCGGGTCAACAAAGTCAGAGGCCAAGTACTGCCAGTAAATTGCCGTCTGCGTCATTAGATTCTAGAAAATTAGTCGGTAGAAATGAAGGAAGTGGACCGGGCCGGCCTTCAGGACAGAAACCCGTACCTTCAAAGATGCCGACGGTGGTCAACAGGTCAAAGGTGATTCCTCCTCCGGTCTCTAGAGGTTCCATACCTACCGGCACAAACCTCAACCCTCAAGACCACCACCACCACCACTTCACAAGAAACCTGTGGAACACAAGAAGGATGATAGGAGACCCACCACAGGAAACATCGTTAGAAAACTGTGGTCTCTTCTAAGCTTCAGGTATGCCCTTTGACCCATTAAAGATAAAAGTATAAAACAAGACCCAAATTGACCGTTTGAAAGATTGTAATGTAACATGTGTTTGACATGATTGTAAACCCGACAGATAAAGCAACAGCCAGCTAGACCGCCAGTTAGACCACCAGCTAATTCACAGCAAAAGGAACGGTTGCAGAAAAGACCATCTCGACCATTTGCTGATGAAGATGACGATGATAAAGCCATCAGTATGATCAGAAATATGTTCGGGTATATAATTGGCATTAAAATTTCCAAAGTTGGTTTTTTTTTGTGCTAACATTTATTTTCTTGTAACCAATGTTTTTTTATATAAAAAAAATTATCTTGCTGGTTGACTTATCCTGAGACATTGTATGTGCAGATACAATCCCAACAGATATCGTGGTGTTAGTGATGACGATGATAGTGACATGGAGGCTGGGTTCAATGACATTATGATGGAGGAAAAACGCAGGTCGGTAACATAGTAATTATATTTAAAACAATTTTTACATGACCACAGCGCGCTTTGACTTTTCCAGTCAACCCACCCGGTCCAACTCATGCGAAAAGCTGCTTGTTTTGACCTGACCCGTCGGCCGTCACCTAACCATTCATTTTGTCACCTCTTTGTTTAACCAATTGAAAGCGCACTACGTTTATTTTGTTTGACTGAAATTAAAGATTTGCATTTTACTTTGTTTGACTGAAGTTTACTTTGTGATTTAGTGCAAGGATTGCTGCTAAGGAAGATGAAGAAGAGCTTAGGAAAATAGAAGAAGAAGAAAGGAGGGAACGGATGAGAAAGGCGGCTAAGAAACGGAAGCTTAACCAACGTTAACGAGGGCAAGGTTCTTTTCTGGCATTGATGGGGCCGTTGGGTCGGAGGCTAAGAAACGGAAGCTTAGGTTTTGATAACGATGCCTTCTTCGACAATGTCGGGCCTAACTCCGCCTGTATGTTTGTTGGGGATTTCATGAAAACAAGCGGTTTACCTTGTAGTGTATAAAAGATGGGATCTGGTTTTTCTTTCTTTCGGCAACCACATTTTGCATTTTGCTATATGATTAGTAGTATATTTATGGGGTTTTCCATTATTATTTTTTAGATTTTCTTTTTTTTTTCAAAAGAAGGTTGTTGATTGGTCATAAGTGCCAAACTTAAGATAATTAGTTACCTATATAAATATTTTCTTTACTCGAGTACATTATTTTCACGACCGGATCGAACCATGGTTCGATTGGGGATCGGCCCCTAGCGGGTCTGGTTTGCAATGATTCGGTTTGTAGCGGTTGAACCGGCCGGTTCGTCCCGAATCGGTGGTCGGATTGGGAAACCGGACCGGTTTGAACCGAAATTTAATTTTTTTATTTTTTTTATTTTAATATGTAAAAACGGGGTGTTAAATTATAATTAGTGTGTTGGATATACAAATATTGTTAACTTTTATATATAACTATAAAAAAATATATAAATCATATATAAATTATTTATATTTAACTATATATATAACTATAAATATAATATATTATATATCTAGTTAAATATAAGTAATGGTAACATATTCATTTTAAAAAAAAGTAGCAAACTTGTGTATCAGCTAGAATACAATAACACGGTATGAAACTATAACATCTTCTTCGAATGTTGAATTATATTTCATGGCTTTGAATTTTAAAATTTTTCAAAATAAAAATAGTATGTTTAGAGAAATGATAGAACCAATGAAAGACAAGTTTAAAAATATTTTCTTGAGTTACCACTCGTTTTTACTTGTGCCGCTGCTTTAAATCCTTTTTTAAATGTTGCGGGAGTAGAATGTTTAATAGACGAGATAAATGACAATTTGGATATACATGACGAAAACCCCAATTTTTCAACCGAGGCAAAAGAAGTTTATAATAAAAGTTTGAAATTTATTTATAATTTTTATTTAAATAAATATGGGCCTAACGTAAATATAACTACGCCAAGAGAATCAACCTCAAGTGCTAGTACCTCGTTTAAAGACCCCGTTATGACTATGTTGAATGTTGTTCGGGATGTGATGGCTAAACGTCAAAGGGGTAACGCCCCAACAAGCGAACTTGGTATATATAGTACGACGAATTTTATTTCAACTATGAGTACTCAAGATTATCATGCATTTGATATTTTGGCTTGGTGGAAAGGAAAGGAATCCCAATTTCCAATTCTTTCCGCTATGGCCCGTGATTTACTAAGCGTCCAAGCTTCTACGGTAGCTTCGGAGTCTGCGTTTTCTCTTAGTGGCAGGGTAATATCATTACGGAGAACAAGATTAACTCTGGAAGCGGTGGAGATGTGCATTTGTTTAAAAGACCACTTAGACGCGATGGATCGTATACAAGACAAAACAAATCTTGAAGACGAAATTGCAATCGAATGTAAAGTACACGATGAAGAGGTAGAAGAAGGAGTATCTTCTGGTATATCTGACGAAGAATTTGCATTTGATGAAGCCTCTCGAAGAAAATAGTCGATTAGTTATTGATTCGTTAATGTATTTTTTAAGTTATTTTAATAAATAAATAATAAATCAATGAGTTATAGATGTTTTTTTAATGTTGGTATAATAATAATAATATAATAATAATAATAATAATAATAATAATAATAATAATAATATAATAATAATAATATAGTAATAGCAATCATAATAATAATAATAATACAAATAATATTAATATTAATAGCAATTAAAAAAATTAATGATTTATAGATGTTTTTTTAATGTTGTTATAATAATAATAATAATAATAATAACAATAATAATTGTAATAATAATAATAGTAATAGCAATCATAATAATAATAATACTAATAATATTAATATTAATAGCAAAAAAAAAAACCCCCGGTTGTATCCGGTTCTGGACCCGACCCTAACCGGGTAGGCCGGGTAGGGTTTTAAGTTTGCCCAACCCGACCCGTACCCGGACCCGGTTTCACCGATACCCGGTTCCAAAAAAAACCGGCCGGACCGAACCCGGTTTGAACCCGGTTCCGGGTCCGGCCCAAAACCTGGTTTGGCCATCTCTAGTTAGAGTATCATATTAGAGAATTCACAACCCATTCATTATCTTTATCCATATAATTACACTAAAAATATAACTTTTTCTCTCATCTTTATAATTAAATACTAATTTTTTATACCTTTATCATTACATTTTTTTTCTCTCCTACACTCACAACAATTTTAAAAATATTAAAAAAATTATAAAGGTTGAACAGTAACATTTCTCTCTTCTCCATTCACAATCACTCACAACTACCAATAATCATTCCATATAATTTAAGGACTACACTTACACACATATAACAAACGGGTTGTGAATGCTCTTAGGTGTCTAGAAATGCAACTACATTTCACAATTTTTACTTGTAAATAAAACAATATGAAAACATTAAAGAAGGTAACACTATAAATATACCTTCTTTATCAATTTTTATGAATAGCAAATGCCCAGTCACCCGGGCGCACTCTGTTAACAGATTATCTTTCAACCTGAAGAATAAAGAATGCCAGCATGGTGACCCGACCCATCTATTTCAGAAGAAAACTTATAACTAAAAAATCATAGGGAATTATCTTAAGTATTTTGTCTTAAACGAGACTCGAATCCATAACCTCTTGTTAAGAAGTCATGAAACTATCATTAGGCCAGAAGACTTCACGATTTACCTTCTTAATAAGTTGTTTGTCATAAATTAGTGTGTTGGATATACAAATATTGTTAAGTTTTATATATAACTATAAAATATATATAAATTACTTATATTTAACTATATATAACTATAAATATAATACATTATATATTCAATTATGATGTCATCCGGTTCCTAAATCCAGTCTGATCGGTTCGACCACTAAACCAGTAAGGCATCTGTTCGACGTCCGATGAAGTTTTGAAAACATTGCTCAAGTATACAATAGTAATAAAAATATCAGTATTGATATAAACATCATCGATATAACACCTCAAGTCGTGACAGACCGACAACCTTATGATGGAGAGTGATTACGAGTAAGTTCTAGGGATCGTTAGATATGTAAAATTTCATCTTTTGTCCCGTCTTAACTTCGAGAAGTGAAATAAAAACGAATGTAATGATCGGTTTACGTGAATGATAAGCGGAATGGAATGAAACATTATAAAAGAATGAAAAAGAGTGTTTAGTTGGTCAATAAAATATACTAGTTACACGAGTTTTCTTTTTCCATTTTTTCCGAATTGCAAATGTACAACCATGCTTCCGATGATAGGTTTTATCTTAATTGCTTCCACCTATTCGTTTTCCAGCCGTGACCGTACCACCAACCCACTCAGAAAAAAACTTATTGCTGAAAAAACTTATTGTTTCAACTTTAAGCATTTTGATCATAGTAAGACTTCAATTCATAACCTTTTTTATTTACATATCATAAATACCTCATCTTAACAAGATTATCCCATTTTAGTTATTTATTTTAGATATAAAGACTAGCTTAAAATCTAAAAAAAGTTTCATGCTGGATCAACCTGTACTCTATGTTTATGGAGTTGTAACATAGCACTCCCCACTTTTCTATATATGAAATGCTCGAGTGTTTTATAAATGTTGATTGGTTATAAATTTTACGTGCCTAAGTAGCGATAGTTTTATTTACCAATAAATTTATTTGTATTAATAAAAAAATTATTTTAGAAAGTGACACATGTAATAATTCTAGACTCTTGAATCTACTTTTTTATTCTTTCTCCTATTGAATAATTTCATTAACCATTTATTATATTATTTAAATCATTTTCAGATTAACGTATTTTTATCAAATTAAGGAAGGCATCTTTATATAAATGCAGTTCATAAAGAAATTATTTTTTACATAAGAATTTTTTAAAACATCAATTGTTTAAAATATAAGAGATATTTTAAAACCTAAGCTATTAGAAAATTATTTTTTTATGAAATGAAAATTGTTAAAATTCAAAGTTATAATAAGTCAATGTTCAAAAAATGAAATTTTGTAAAAAGAATTTGTATAAAATAACAACTTTTTTTGGAAAAGAACCAAAAAAATTAGAAACAAAAGTTTCAATCAAATATTATATCCAAATTATTTTATAATTCATAAATTTTTATTAATAAGTATTTAATAGTTTATTTATTCAACCCTTATACTATATGAGGTACTAATTTAATATACAAATCTATCTATACTAATAAAAGAATATTTTGTATATCATTTGTCATAATTCCAGAGTCATTAATGTTTTGTCTACCACTTGTTATAATTCTAAAGCTATTAAATTTTATTTTTCCGTTCTATCTCTCCTAATAAATATCACTAATTACAAATTATATTATTTAATTCTTTTTATATTATATTTTTTATTAAATTATATTTTTTTCTAGAAATGCAATTTGTATAGAAATAATTTTCGTATAAAATAAGAAACTTTATCATAAAAATATCAAACTTTTATTTAAAACCCATGGCTTTAAAAAAATAAAATTCTTATGAACCAAAATTTTAATTTTCAAGTTATAATAAAGAAATAATTAAAAATGACACTTTTTTAAAAACATTTTGTTATGAAACAATTTATTTAAATACCAACTTTTTTGAGAAAAACAAAATAATTTAAACAAAAGTTTAAGAAATGATATCATTATTTTATCATTCGTACATAATGTTAATCATATCTTATATTAAAATATCATTTTATAATTTATTAATTTTCATTAATAACTATTTAATATTTTTTTTATTCAACCTGTGTAATACACGTTATACTTACCTAGTATATAAATAAACACCAGATTTCTGTGAAATCTACTTTGAAAATTGGTTGCTTTATAAAACTCAAACCAGCATCAATTAATAGATGTAAGCACCAGATGACTAACTAAAACAAGATACTACCGATAATAGAAATAATTAACAACTTAATAATAAATAAATTATAAGTTCATTAGTCCATGTCGGGTCGGGTCGGGTCCGTCCACAACCCAGTCACTTTACACACGTAGGCGAAAACAGAGAACACCTGCAACTTCAGTCGATCAAACTGTTACTGTTATAGGGCTCACAACATCAACTCATCTTTCAAAACTTTGCACTGCAATAGTGTGTTGTCACACTGTTAAATTTCTTGAACAATTTCCTTCAATTTTGACCCACCAACGATCAAGATCTTCTTCAATGTCGATTGGCCCCCAAACCCTTGATATCTTGGGCGATCGTCAGTCGGGTCAAGATGTTCGCACTCAAAACAGTAAGTTACAGTCTTACAGACCCACTTTGTAAAACTCTAATCTTGTTTTAACATATAACACAATGTCGTTTTTTTATGATTCGTGTTTTGTGCAGTTACTGCTTGTCAGTCTGTTTCGAATATAGTGAAGACTTCACTTGGTCCCGTTGGGCTAGATAAGGTACCTCAAGATTAATATCTATAAGATTGTGGTATTTTGATTTGGGTGTTTTAGTTTTTGTGATAAAGATGCAAGCTTTGCTTGAATCTGTAGGTTTTGTATCAAATTTGGTCTTTAGTACACATGATCGAGGAGGTTATTATGATTGTCAGTGCATTTCTGTATGGTTATTGTAACACTTTAGGCAAATCCCACGTGGGTGTTAGACTACTCCCATTTATAACCCAAACCAACCAAACTATTCAATAAAAAATTAATTTCTTTTTCTTCCACCTATACAACCCAACTAAATTTATTTTTTCACTCCCATTCACAACCAACCCAACCAAACTATTCAATAAAAACTTAATTATTTATGGTTAACGTTTATTCTATTTAAATTTAAAATAAAAAATAAAATTGATTTTTATTTTAAAAAAAGTAATTTATTTATATTAATATATAAAAAGTATATTAAATAAATACTCCACATTCATCAAACATACTTAATATAGCAAAAACTCATGTTACAATCATAGCATGAAAATTAAAAGTTACAATACTAGAACATAACAATTACATAATTATCCATGAACACTAAATTTTTGCCATATATGCTCAATCAGATCATTTTTTAAAGAGTTGTGAGCTTCTCTATTACGAAGTTGTGCCCTGTTGGTCATATAACTGGATAAATCTGCAATTCGTTGAGTAGAGTATTGAAAATGTTGTTCATCATCTTCAGTAGACGTTCTTCGTTGTCGGTTTATAGGTACGTCATTTAAGAATTCGGATGGATCATAATAGTTAAGGTATGTGTCTCGTTCATCTTCAACGATCATATTATGCATGATGATACATGCAATCATAATTTTTCCCATCATATCCTTGTCCCATACAAGACAAGGCCGTCGAAGAAATGAAAACCGAGCTTGTAGAACTCCAAATGCGCGTTCAACATCTTTTCTAACAGCTTCTTGATGTTGGGCGAATAACTTGTGTTTCTGGAGCTGTGGAGAAGTTATTGATTTGACAAAGGCAGCCCATGAAGGGTATATGCCATCAGTGAGATAATATGCCATGTTATATTCTCGACCATTCACGATGTAACTCACATTTGGTGCTCGACCTGATAATACATCATTAAAAATAGGAGATCTATGAAGGACGTAATGTCATTACACGAACCTGGAGTTCCAAAGAATGCGTGCCATATCCATAAGTCATATGATGAAACAGCTTCTAAAATTATAGTTGGTTTACCGTTTCTACCAGCATATTGACCAGCCCAAGCAGTGGGACAGTTTTTCCATTCCCAGTGCATACAGTCAATACTTCCTATCATACCTGGAAATCCACGTTCTTCCCCCGCATGGAGTAATCTTGCTAAATCATATTCATTTGGTCGTCTAAGATACTCTTCACTAAAGCATGAAATGATACCTTCCACAAACCTTACAAGAGCATCTCTTGTAACTGTTTCACTCATTCTTAAATATTCATCTTGTGCATCTGTTGATGTCCCATACGCCAACACTCGCATAGCTCCAGTACATTTCTGTAATGGTGAAAGACCTTTTCTACCTGTAGCATCACGTCTTTGTTGAAAGTATATGTCATTAGTTGTAACAGCATCCACTATACGAAGGAATAATGGTTTTCGCATTCGAAATCTACGCCGAAAGGTTGCTTGATCATACGTGGGGTTGTCAACAAAGTAGTCTTGCATCAGACGTTCTTCGCCCTTCTCACGCTCCCGATTACAATACCTCCTTTTTACTCTAGGACGATCTCCCATGATCATATCCGGCATGCTTATGAGTAACTCACTCATGATGTTATCAAATTGTTGGTTTTGCTGACCAACCCGTGCTTCCCATTCATTATATTCCTGATCAAAATATAATCAATCGGAATCCCCAATATTGTTTTCATTCTGAGACATTTATCAAAGGTAATACATGAAAGAGTTGGGTATAGATTGGAAAGAAAGTATGTTAATGACCCTAGTTATTTATACAAAAAATAATGATATTTTATACAAGAAAATAATGACCCTAGATATTTTATCAAAATAAAATCCAAACTTCCAATAAAAAGTTGACACGTGTAAATGAAGATAGTGTTAGATTTACTAGAGGATAACATAAACAACAAAATTTCTTAAACAATACAAACATACACCGAGCTAAATAAACTATCTTGAAAACCATGAAATACACCGAACTTTGGTTAGTTTCCATAAAACTTCGACATTAGATATCGTTTCATATTTTCTTCTTCAGGCGACAACATGTTCTTCTGTAGCAGTGTGTTCAAATGTAGAAGCTGCATTTCCATTAGTTTTGTTTCCTTCATGTTTTGTTCTCTTTCTTTCATATTTTGTTCCCTTTGTTGATCCAATTCAATTCTTTTTTTCATGACTTCTACTTCACTTTCTCTAGTAAGCCTCATTGCACGAAGTTCTGAAACAATTTCATTTGAAGCCTTACCTTTACCCTTTTTCTTTGCTGCATCTTTACCTATCGGACGTTGAATTGTTGAACCACCACTATTTGGCGTTTCTGGGGTGGAATAGTCCCCTTTTTCAGACGTCCTTGATCTTTTTGTGCTTGCGCCACTATCTTCTTCCACTTCAAATTCAGTACGGGAACGTGTTATGTCACGATCTACTTGTAATTCCCACTTTGGGTGTTTAGACATAACTTCATTAAAAACAATGGAATCGTTAAACTTGCTCCCACCATTGGCCTCATAAATTTTGTGAGCGTCATTCTCAACATCTTTCAAGCTCATTCCACTTCGTTTTTGGCGATATGCTTCACGGTATGCAGCAACCCACTTTTGGCATTTTCGTTAAGGCGTTTAAAACGACCTCTCATTTGATCTTCATTTCTCTTACCAATATGTTGAGTATTTTCTGCTTGAGTTGTGTCATACAATTCCTTTACTCGTGCCCACAATGATGTTTTTTTCTGGCTTTTTCCACGAATATTATCTTCGCTAGCCATGCACCATGCTGACATTAGAGCAACATCTTCAGCAGCATCCCACTTGTTACCGCGTACATGTTTTTCAGTAATTCGTGAGGTTTGAGGGTTTTCTGTGATAGGTATTTGATTTGAAATTGGAGAGAAAGTAGAGTGTCTATAGTATTGAGCACTTGAATAATCTTCCGTATCTTCAAGATTGAAACAAAAATTTGGATCCATGGTCGAAAATAAAGAAATCGAAAGTGATTAGGAGTAGAGAAGAATTGGTATGAACTATGTCAATATTATACTCTATAAATAGAGAAAAAAGTTATGATTTTGGTATTTAATTTATATTTTTAATAAAAAGTGTAGGTTCTAGATAACAAATTTTATCTACAAAATATAAATTACACCAATACTAATTTTACATGTGTCCATTTAATTAGTTTCTTTTAATTTTTAAAAAATATGACATTTTAATATTCAAATTGATGCATTGGTTTGTGTAACATTATCTTGTATTTTTTTATTGAATGAACCCACTAAAATGTTTAATAAAGAAAACTAAATTATATGTTAAGTTTTATTAAATTAAAATACACTGAACCAAACAAATTAAAATACACTGAACCAAACAAATTAAATTTTACACATTTATTTAGAAATACAATGAAAAGGTGGGGAGTGACCCAAAATCAACGACCAAACATTGGTCGGTCCACCAACCCGGTCGCAACACATACATGATTTATTTATTTTCTTTAATTAATTTACCACCGACCGACCGAACAATATACCTCCGATGGGAGTAGTCTTATGGCTAGGAGGTGACAATATAAGTCAATATTGATTGGTAGGAGGGGCGAGATGTTTCATTTATTCGAGAATTGACGGTTTTATCGTTTCTTTAGAATAAGGTTGGCATTTAGACATGTATATGACATGTGCATTTATTAGTATCATATTGTCCATTGATGAGTTATTACTTAGTAATTATCTTAAACTAATTATTCATTTTTATTTTTATTTTTGAAAATTTAGTCTTATAATGGTTGCTGATATGAGTGTTAATTTCAGATGTTGGTTGATGATATAGGGGATGTGACCATCACAAACGATGGCGCCACCATTCTCAAGATGTTGGATGTTGAACATCCAGCTGCCAAGGTGGGACATGGAAGATTCTGTTCTTGATGATTTGTCGTGTACTGTATATATATTTCGATATATAATCATTTGAAAATTGTTATTCTTATAGGTACTTGTTGAGTTAGCTGAGCTTCAAGATCGAGAAGTAGGAGATGGTACTACATCTGTTGTCATCATAGCAGCCGAGTTACTTAAGGTTATATGATGTAATGAATACGAATGTCAGTATGTACATGTGAAGTTGATTAAGAATTTGTTTAGAAATAATATTCTTTTGATATTATGCAGAGAGCAAATGATCTTGTCAAAAATAAGATTCATCCAACATCTATAATTAGTGGATACAGAGTGAGTCTTGTGATTCCTTTGAATATTCTTTCTTTCCATTCTTAATTCATCCCTAGTTGTGTAATTACGTTTGATAGTTTCAAATTTTTTATTGATCTTTATGCTTACAAGTTAAATTGTTTTTTTTTTTTGGCAGCTTGCAATGAGGGAAGCATGCAAATATATCGAAGAAAAGCTGTCAGTCAAGGTAATCTTTATAAAGTAAATCGGGAGTATGAAGATCTTGATTTTTACTAGATTTTATAATTTCCATGAAAAAATTCATTGATATGTACCAATTAATTCTGTTGCTCCTTCTAGGTTGAGAAGCTTGGAAAAGAATCTCTTATAAACTGTGCAAAGACAAGCATGTCCTCAAAGTTGTTATCAAGTGACAGTGACTTCTTTGCCAATTTGGTAAATTAATAGTTGTCAAAGATCTAAATTCTTTAAAAGACTCATGTTTTCAATTGTCAATACTGAAGATATGACTGAATTTTGCACTTTTTAGGTTATTGAAGCGGTACAATCTGTTAAAATGACCAATGCGCGTGGTGAAATTAAGTATCCGATCAAGGTTGGTTACTGATAGACTTATTAAATTTCTATATGCAAAATCCTATTGAATAAATACCATGTTGCTGCTTTTCAGGGAATCAATATTCTTAAAGCTCATGGTAAAAGTGCGAAAGACAGTTACTTGTTAAAAGGGTATGCACTTAATACCGGGCGTGCAGCACAAGGAATGCCAATGAGAGTTACTCCTGCAAAGATTGCGTGTCTTGATTTAAATCTCCAGAAAACAAAAATGCGATTAGGGGTTCAAGTTTTAGTCACTGACCCACGCGAACTGGAAAAGATTCATCAAAGGTGACCTGAAATTCAAGTATTCATTTTCTGATTTCTATGCCACTTCTTTTTATTTATTTGTTTTCTGTTTGTTTATCATCATCACCTACTACTACTACTATTGCAGAGAAGCTGATGTGACTAAAGAATGCATTGAGAAGCTTCTAAAGGCTGGAGCTAATGTTGTTTTAACGACAAAGGGGATTGATGACATGGCCCTCAAGGTATAATTTTGACACTGCATCATATGAATTATATCTTCTTTAGTTTATTGAGTGTTTGTTTATTTTTATTTTAATATCTTTGCTTGTGTTTAAGTTCAGTATTTCGTTGAGGCTGGTGCAATTGCTGTTAGACGTGTGCGGAAGGAGGATTTACGCCATGTGGCAAAGGCAACTGGTGCAACTCTTGTAAGAATCTCAGCTTGATTCTTATTGATCAGTTATTTATAACCAAAATTTCTTTTCTTTTTTTTTTTAAGTTTGTAGAATTTGTCCTAGGTGTCAACTTTTGCTGACATGGAAGGAGAGGAAACATTTGATTCGTCATTTCTTGGACATGCTGATGAAGTGGTGGAGGAGCGCATTGCAGATGATGATGTTATAATGATCAAAGGAACCAAAACCACTAGTGCAGTATGTGATTTAGTCTAATTTTTCATTATTTAACAGATCTAGATTGAAAAACCAACAAATATTCTAACGTATTTGCTCTATGTTCATATCTTTCATCAGGTTTCCCTCATACTTAGAGGTGCTAATGACTTCATGCTTGATGAGATGGACAGGGCTTTGCATGATGCTTTATGTATCGTCAAACGGACCCTGGAATCTAACGCGGTAAGGATTAGCATATTATATGCTTAATTCAAAGTGTTAGTAAATATAATATGTTTATCGCTTACAAAAAGTTAAGTTTTTAAAGATAATTTTACTTAATCCATGATTGTTGGAGCAGGTGGTTGCTGGTGGAGGTGCTGTTGAAGCTGCTTTATCCGTCTATTTGGAATATCTTGCTACAACTTTAGGATCTCGTGAGCAGTTAGCAATAGCAGAATTTGCTGAATCATTATTAATCATTCCAAAGGTTTTGTTTTGCTAATGATTTTTTAAATACATTTTCTAGTGGATTGATTCTCATAATCATATTGTTATAGATGTTTAAGTTTATGGTTCATATTTAGCATCGTATTTTGCGCACACTATTTTTCATATATAGTTTGTCAAAAAGTCTGTATATGATATGTTAAAGTGATGATGGTGATTCAAAATATCCAAATGGTAATAATTTTTTTTATTTTATACAACTGTTCAGGTTCTTGCTGTCAATGCTGCAAAGGATGCAACTGATTTAGGGGCTAAATTGCGCGCCTATCACCATACCGCACAAACTAATGCAGATAAGAAGCATCTATCGAGGTAAATTGCAAGTTTCTTCTTTTTGAGTTCTTATTAGGCATCTATTTCTTGCCTCTTTTCATGATATTATTTTCATATGAATTTCAGCATGGGGTTGGACCTAGTAAAGGGTACCATCCATAACAATTTGGAAGCTGGCGTGATTGAACCTGCGATGAGCAAAGTCAAAATACTACAGGTACTCATTAAGAAAACCATCATTAGAGGTTCAGTTTAGACTTTAGTCTCATTCACTTATAAACAAATCAATTTGGGTTATAAGTTATTAGCTTAAAGGGAAACGGGTCAAACAGGATGAAACTGGCTCGAAGTCTATATCTAATGCATTCCACCACCTGATATTTTTTATTCAAAGATTAAGGTTTAATAATAATAATAGTATATTTAAACTTGTCATGAACACATGTATCTTAAAATGTTGAAACTTCTGAAAAGATGGACAAAATGTCTGGCTGATCAACCTACTGCAGCGCGGCCTATTTTAACATGGACTAATAAATTAAAATTACCCGTTTTGACCCGAATTCATGTTTGACCAGTTTAGCATCTTAAATTGTTGTGCATGAATTCTTGTAGAAATACAATTGTTCCAGCAAAATTTGATTGCATTGAAATTTCAACCATTTTTAGGAATGCAAAACTTATAAATTTTCTGTTTTGATCTCACAGTTTGCTACTGAAGCAGCTATAACGATACTTAGAATCGATGACATGATCAAACTTACCAAGGATGAAAGTCAAGATGGTCAAGATTAAATCTTTTTTGACTTCATTGAATTGATATCATTGAATTCAACATCACATTCTTTGCATAAAGTCAAATTTTGGTTAGATTGATCTGAAGATCACCTGTATGCATTTATGGTTTTGAAAACAGTTGGAGGAAACCTAAAAGATTAGCAATAGCCAGGTCGAGATTTGAAATGCTTTCTTAAATTTTGTTGGTTTTTTTGGCTAGTTGTTTGTTGGTGAGCTGATTAGCTTGTTATATATATTGGTGGTTTGTTAAAAAAACTGATGTCATATAAACAACCACATATTTGTTATAATCTTACTGATAATAGAGATATATGTAAGGTCTTGAGAGGGTGTGATGAGGGACATCTTACCTTTATCCCAGAAGATAGAAATGTTGTTTTGTTGAGACTCTTGACTTCAAAAAAACCAACGTCACATGATAGATTAAAATTGTTGGATGACTACTTTATCCTATGCTTGAAGATAAGTTTGATGAATGTGGGGCCTTTGGAAAGCAACCTAACTAGTCAGGGTTAGGTTCTATAGGTCGACATGTGTTCAACAACGACGTGTTTCCTAGGGTAGCAAGAAGAAATTTTGGAATTTGGAAATGTTCATCGAACCTGGGGTTGGAAGTTTAGGTCGTCTCTATTATAACTTAACACGAATAGGGCATGTTTAACTACTTGCATCATTGTGTTGGACCTAAACATGATATGTCACAAAGTAATCCCGACTAGGGGCATATGTGAACTTAAATCTTCGAAAAAGCATAAACAAATAACATAAAAGATTTTACATGAAAATGTTTTAGTAATAGAAACTAAATAGCATCATTCAGGACCATCGGTCTAAGATAAAAATTGGCATCGGGAAATGACGATCTTTTTGCTTAGAGATGAAAAAACTCAAACCTAATGAGAATATCTAGATCATGAATGGTGCATTTTTAATTTCATCTTTTTTTGGATAAATTTCTATATCGTGATATCAATTTCTGATTTTTTGAGTAAAGTATGTTGTGCGTACACGATATCAATAACCGGATAAAAAAGATAATTGTATTTAGTTACCATTTGTTTAAATTCATCATTAACATACTATTGTTTTATTATTTATTAACACGTACATACAACCACTTAATATACTTCTGTTTAGCTTAGTTCTAACTTGTTAGGTGATTAAAAACCTATTTCACAAGAGAAGCAAAGTTTCTTTACATGTAATTAACTAGCACGTGTTATTAATAATTAGCATGTAACATTATCCTAATTAACCACATATAAAATACATGTACCATCTCTATGTTAAAGAAAAATAGAAAACTAATATAGTTTAATACCAACTTTCACTACCCTTGAATTATAAAATTTATAATGAGTCATCACCGTCCAACTAGCTATTGAATATTAAAAAAAATTAATATGATGGAAGGTACACAAGAATTATTTTTATAACATATATTATTATAAGAAATGGTATTTACGTAATTTAATGCAATAAACAGCATCGGAGCAACTACCAACCATGAACCACCATTGTTGGCTATTATCATTCTTCAATTTTCTCATCGGAGATGAATTATAAATTAAACTAGTATTAAGATACCGTGTTACGGTGGGCGTAAGACCATAAAAAAAACTAATGTTGCAACGTTGTCGCGAACCACGTGTTGAAGGTGGCTAGGAGCGTAGACCGTGAAAAAAGCTAACGTTGAAACATTTCTGCGAACTGATCAATGTCGAAGTATCAATAAAATAAGATGTAAAATGTGTGTTCCTATTCACCTTAACTAGTTAGGGTAAGCAGGGTTGTCGAACCTCGTGGAATTAATGGTCGGTGTGTTGTACCTTGATTTGTAAAAGAACAGATTAACTAATGAATTATCAAACTATTGTGTCTTGGCTATGAAAAGTGAATCTTAGAATGATTAACAATTTAATTAAGAAAACAATTTGCAATTAATGAAAATTGGTTAGAAGACGATTATGAAAAAGAGTAATCCACCCCGGGATTCAGGTTCGGTTCTCGGTAATCGCCTAGTTCAACTTGGTGGGAAATTATTAACGGAGATTTTATACGTGTAATGATTAAGTGACAGAGATAACCAAGACTTAACAGGTCTTAGTACACCATGTCAATTGAATTAACAACCAAAACCTTGCAATCATACAACTTGCACATAATTATATGCAATTCAAATCAAGATTTACTAAAACAATTGTTTAAAAAATCAAAACACAAGTTAAACTCAATAAAGGACTTAACGGGTTCTAAAGTTTAATCCCGACATAATTTGAACATAAACGAAAACCTACAAACACGAAACCTATCACCCGAGGTAGATCACGAAAAGTTTAGCCTTGCATCTTCATGAATTCAGCAACAAGATCGGATTGGAATATGATTTGATGGATTGGAATGAGTTAGAGAAGTGGAAGAGACCCCAAGAATCATCAAATTTCGTCCCTTTCTGCTCCCAATGCGAATTAGGGTTTTTAGAATTGATAAACCTCCTTAAATATGGTCAAAATCCGGATATTTACGTCAAATCTGACCATACGACGTAAGTTACGTCCTTAGGGACGTAAATTACGTCCTTCCCCATGCTATACGTGGTTAGCCTTTGTCTTACATCCTAAAAGTTGTTGCAGGATTGATGTTTGTCACTAAACACTTTGCTAAATTGTCTTTTGTGTTAAGTATGGTACACCTGCTGCCAAAGGACCTTAGAAAGCCAATGAACGGTGGCCTCTTGTTCCATAGCTCATAAAGGGTTTTTCCATAGGGCTTAACTACAAGAACTCTGTTCTGCACATAGCATGGAGTGCTGACTGCCTCTGCCCAGAATGTTAGAGGTAGTTTTGAATCAGCTAACATAGTTCGAGCAGCCTCAATAAGTGTCATGTTCCTCCTCTCAGCAACACCATTTTGTTGAGGAGTTCTGGGAGCACTATATTGTCTGGCAATCCCTTTTGAGTTACAGAATGAGTCAAGAACAAAGTTCTTAAACTCTGTCCCTTGATCACTTCTAATGATTTTAACCTTGTGATCAATTTGATTTTCTATTTTAAGAATAAAAGATTTTAGTGTTTCAGCAGTTTCATCTTTAGTTCTTAAAAATAATATTCTTGTGAATCTTGTAAAATCATCAACTATCACAAGGCAATATGATTTCCTTCCAATGCTCATTATACTTGTGGGACCAAAAAGATCCATGTGCAATAAGTGTAATGGAGTAGTGATAGAGTTAACACATTTGGATTTATGAGATGTCTTGTGTTGTTTCCCTTTTAGGCAAGCAACACAGTTATCTTTGCAGAAAAACTCCTTTTTAGGCAACCATGTACCAAGTTATTTTTAGCCAATTTATTCATTGTCTTAAAATTTACATGACACATACGTTTATGCCACAGTGTTGACTCATCACCATCAGCTTTGGAAAGAAAGCATGATACTTCACCCATTGGGGAAGCATTGTTCATATCCCCTTTTCTGGGAGATCTAAGAAGCACAAATTCCGGAGGAATTGTCATCCCAGGTTTGAGGATAATGCACTCATGTTCTGTGAAAAACATTTGGTGCTTTTGATCACAGAATTGAGAAACACTTAACAGATTGTGTTCAAGCTGTTTGACAAAGTGAACTTTGTCAACCTTTAATTTACCATTGGATATACTCCCTCTGCCAGAAATATATCCTCCGGCCTCACCTTCAAATTGGACAGGACCTCCATCATAGTTCTGAAACTGTTGAAGAAAAGATCCGTTCCCTGTCATGTGCCTGGAGCATCCACTATCTACAATCCATATATTGTTGTTCTTGTCATATGGATGTCTCTGCACATAAGATGAGATTGTTAGTTTTGTTTGGAAGCCTAAGCCTTGCTGGTCTTGGGTTCTTCCAAAGATAATGGCATAATTGAACCAAATGTTATGCATGGGGGTTCAATAGAGGTCTTTGAAGAAGAGGTTTGGGCTGCAACATCTTCCTTGATCTTCCAGTCAATCCTTTGGTTGATCTTGGAGGATGAGCTTGTTGAAGCTTTAGCAGCATGGCTATCTTCCGAAGCTTCTTTCTTTTCGGAAGAAGTCTTCACCACCTTTTCTTCCGAAGCAGTCTTCTTCTGGGGAGGTTTCAAGGGAACTTTCTTGTTCTTCCGAACCTTAGTAGCTTTTGCTTCCGAAGCCATTTTCCCTTCGGAAGAAGGAGTTTCTTCCAAAAGCAACCTGGCTTCCGAGACTAGCTTTCCCTTTTTCATCACTTGAACCGTTTGAAAAGGTCCAAATATGAAATCTTCCTTGACTCCTTCTTTCCTAACATTATTTGCATAATGTGTGCTTGCAGGATTGTAGTAACAATCTTTTGACATGTGGTTTTGCAGACCACACATTATGCATGCAATGTTAGCTCTTTGGGAATGTGAGGGTTGTTGTTTCTTGGGCTTCTTTTCTTTATTAGCAACTTTTCCCTTCAACTTCTGATCCTTTGGCAGGACAGAAGTGCTGGTATTACACTCTTTCCTGAATCAGAAGTACCTACCACTTGGAATCCAGCTGAGATAAAGACACCCTTCTGCTTGGGGTCAATCTTCAGCTTGGACTCAGCCACCTTCTTAGCAGTTCTCCTAGCAGCTTTAGCTCTACTTCTTCTGGCCTTAGTGGTTAGGATTTGTTCTTCACAGGAGGAGATGGGTACATCTACTTGTTCCTTCCCTGTGGTGACCACTATTGTTGCTTCATCCTTCAACTTTGGTGAGAAAGGGTCAGCAGTTGGAACCTCTTGCTCTTCAGTACCACATCTAGGTTGTCTAATAGACTTATAGGAGTGTGGTGGAGCAATTTCATTGGTTCCCAACCCTCCTTTGTTCTGATTGCAGAGTTTGGAGTGGGTGGATGATACAAGAATAGCTTGGAAGTTTTGCTCAAAGATAGCATGCTTCCTGGCCTGAGCCTCAGTAGTGACAAGCTGGGCTTGAGCCTCAGACAATTTGGATATCAGATCTTTGATTTGAGTCTTGTAGTTGGTATGTTCATATTTTAAAAGAGACAGTTTTCTCCAACTCCTCAATTTTCTTTTGATAGTCAGATTCAGCTATTTTAAAATCAGATTTTAAGATATTTAAAGACTCAATATCAGATCGGATTTCCATATTGTAATCCTGATAGAGTTTAACTTTAGCTATACAAGCTGGAGTGCATAGATGTTCATATACCTGGGCATCATCTCTTCCGGCCATAAGAGCTTGAGCAGGAGTCACATCTTGTACCATAAAGCTCCAATCAACTTCTTGAGCCATTGCAGTTGTTTCAGTTGATTTCTCAGCGGGCTTTGAGGTTGGGGATGCGTGGAGGCCTGTGGGGTTCCCGGATTGGTCTTGGGAGCCTTGCATTCCCTTGCAAAGTAACCCAGTTGGTTACAGCTGTAACACTTTGCCTTGATCTTGTCAAACCCGAACTTGCTGGTAGTTGGGTTTTGAGGGAAATGCCTTCCAGTTCTCTTAAAGAACTTCTTTGCTCTGTAAGTTAAGAGAGCCATCTGCTGGACAATGTCCACGTACTCTACGTCACCCAGACTGAAACACTCAAGATCATCAAAGCAGTATTGAAAATTACCAGAGTGTTCACTTCCTGAGACAATGGCATAACTTTCCTGAAAGCAGTTGTGTTGAGCCTGTTGAGACCTTGGAGTCTCAGGAAAAGTTATGTAAGGTCCAGAAGAGCAGGATGGCTACTGATAATTTAAGAAATGCTGAGGTTGAGGGGGTAATGAGCCTTCAGCAACCATTAAAGCATTGCTAGCAGGAAGACTCATGGGTCTGCTTGTTTGGTGGCCCTTCTTACTCTCCATCTCTAGGCGATATCCAGCAAGGATGCCATAGAGTTCAGTCATGGTGAGAGTGTTTAAGTTTTCTGTCCTTTTGATGGAGACATAGTAGAATGCCCACTCGTTTGGAAGAGCACTCATGAACTTTCTAGTAAGATCTCTAAGTTCAGGAGTGATCTTCACAGACTGAAGAGAAGAGATAAGATCCATGTACCTGAAGTACTGCTCGCTGAGGGTCTCTCTAGCAATATGAGTGAAGTTCTCAAACTGTTGCTTCAGCGAGTCTTTCTTTGAGTCATTGGAGCTTGAGTACATCTGAGCAAGCGCATCAAACAATTCTTTGGCAGTCGTGCAATGCTCGAATCCCACCATAATGGAGTTTGGTATTGCAGTCATGAGAATGGTCATGGCATTGCTGTCGATGTCTATCTTCTTTCTGTTTACATCAGAGTAATCCTCCAAGCCTTTTCTATCATGGCACCGTTTCCATCAGGTGATGCCACCTTTGGTTTATACGGGCCATTGACGATGGAGTTCCACATTTTGCTGTCTTGATATCTGATGAAGCCTTCCATTCTCCTGCTCCAAGACCTGAAATTTTCAGGAGTAATGATGGGAGCCTTTGTCATGGTTCCCATCTCTAGCTCGGACTTGTTAAGGGCCATTAGAGTGAGTGGGTTGTAGGGATGAGTGAAAAACAGGTTGATTTGGATGGTTAGATCACGCAATCAAGAGCCTGAGTAGCTCTGATACCAAAATGCAGGATCGATGTTTGTCACTAAACACTTATGTTTTTCTCTCAAACTCACCTAGAACAATACTCTGGTTAAGATAGAATCAGTAAGAGTTGATCACAATATAGAAAGTAATAAAGAACACAAGAAGTAATTTTCAAGGTACTTTTATATATTGCTTCTCAACTCAATATTACAAGACTCTTACAAGCTGTGTTTTTGATGAGTTACAAAGAGAACCTATATATAATACTACCTACAGCCGGATATACTTTGATACCAGCAGGGATCCTATAACTAAAGTCTATGCTACAAGACTAAAGTTTAAGGTATCTCGGATAAAGTCTTATATGAGATTTGGTAGTCAGGACATGTCCCTAACTTACCTTTTGTCACCAACTAAAGTTGGTAATTTGTAATATCATGAAAAGGTGAACAGTGGAATAAGTATGGTCAACTGCATGGCTCTTTAGGAAGAAACCATACAGTATCAGAGGTCTGCAGCGAAGTGTCAGAGACCATACTTGTGTCCACTGGTTCATAGCAGTGTCTTTCGAAGGTTAAATGGCTTCGGAAGAGTAAGTACTTCCGAAGCCACTTATACTTAGGAAGAGACTGCTTTTTCAAAGGCTTGGAGACTTCTTCTTTTCAACATACTTCGGAAGAGGTCTTCAGCTTATTCTTCTAAGACTTAAACTTCGGAAGTATACACTTGACTTCGGAAGTAGAGTTCTGTCTTCGGAAGTTGATCTTTCACTTTGTCTTCGGAAGAACTCTACAACCTTCGGAAGTTCCATGCTAAGCTTCGGAAGCCTTTGCATGCAGTACCAAAAATTATCTAAGTGAATTAGTTTTGGTTGCATTAGCCTTCTTCTTGATCCAACAGTTGTCGTTTTTAGAAAGGACGTAGCTTACTTCCTTTAGGACGTAAGTTACGTCCTATGCTTATTTTGCATCAATTTCTTCATTTTCTTCATCTCTTTTCATCCACATATCATCCAATCTTTGTGCAACCTTTGAATACATCATTTAAGCTTCCCACACCTACAATTCAAACATAACACAAAGTGATTACGCTCGATAGGAAAATCATGTTAAATGCATACATTTAAACACTTAGAACACATACAAAACATGAACGCATCACAAACCCACAAGGAGAAGGGGCCGGGGGGGGGGGGGGGTAAGAGCGATTACCTTAAAACAAGAATTATTTTTTTCAATCATTATATACTTTTAAAAAGATTTTATTAAAAATAAAGTTAATTACCATTTTTCATGTCTTATATATTGGTCGGTAAATGCGTAGGATCTTACATTGTGTTCTTAGTTGATTCTTGTGTAGGAATTGAGTTTAACAATCACAATAATCAGAGAATCGTGTAAACGTTTTTAAATTGATATTAATCGATGGTTCACTCGAATAATTCAATAGATACTCTCAGATTGAATCAAAATCAATTATGCTTTTGTTTGTGTGTGATTTTGTGAACCAGAAGAAGACGACCAAAAGACATCAATACATTTTATAGGTAGAATGGTTGGAAGCCTGGAAATTATCATTAGACAGTTATATTGCTTAATTCAATATATGCTTAAAAATCACATCATTTTCACCTTGAATTTCACTTTTAGCTCGACATTAGCCTGGGTCTCTGCTATCGCACCTGGATCCCCAAGAAACATTAATTCTAAAACCTGGATATCATAATAAACTCAAATAAATATACACTCAATACCTCTTGATTTGTTTGTTAGATATTATGATCACATTGATCAAATAGTTAATTCATTTATACTAAAAGTATCTAACATCTTATTGGTTCTTTTTTAATTGCTTGAGTCTTATGTTTTTAGTCGGATGGTGTATCGCTGGATCAATGTCTTTCCGTTTAGTATGTTCTTTCTTCAGTTTCTTTCTAGTCTAATAAAGTGGCTGTTTAGAAAGAGAAAAAAATAAAAATTTGTTCTCTAAAACTGTTAATTTTTTTAATACTCAAACTTGATATTTTACTCAAAACACAAAAACACTATCGGTATAATTAAGTCTAAAAACTAAATATTCCTAAAATATTCTAATACCAAATTAAATTTTCAAACCCAGAAAAGTTATCTTAATAATTTTATATGTTTATTGTATTGTTTCTTAAGTTTTCAATATACTTTACATTTAAGGATATTAATAAATTTCTAAACGATTTGAGATTTCCAATACATTGCTATCAGTGCATTTGGTAAATATGTTTTACAAATTTGGTAAATATGTTATACAAATTTATCAATAATCTTAACAAAGATATCAAAAGTACGACTTTACTAATTTATCAATTATATAGTTCAAATTCAACGTATTGATTGCCTACAACAAAAAATAATAATAACAAAACAAAAAATAATAATAACAAATAAAAACCATGTTGTCACGAAATCCTTTTTTGTGATTTTTTTAAAATTTACATCATTTTAGTTTCTTTTAACGGCTAACTAGATCACTGACTAACCATTAAACTAACCGGTTATTTTCATTACTCGAATACACAACCCGAGACCACACTCAAAAACAATTTATCATAGACGAAAAAAACATCTAATCCAACCTGAAAATCTATTTATTATCATAAATGATACTTAAAAGAGAAACTACTCTTATGTTAATAATGTTTTGGGGTGCTAGAAACATTATGAACACAATAAATTTTAACGTGAACGATAAGTATGATTTTATTGATTTCGTAACTTAGATGACAAAAAAATAAGCTACATTAAATTATTAATAAATAAAACATGAAACAAATAAGGCAAAATATTAATTTCAAAATATTTAATTTAAAATACATATTTAACATTAATGACTTCTGAACTGTCAACATTTGAACAAATTGTATATAGAGCTTCATCTTCTCCATTTTCACTACAGAAGACACAAGATAGCTTCCACCTGCCATTGCAACACAAAGGTTCTCTCAATCACTCACCCACACACACACACCGCACGCAAACACACACACACACACACAAAACACAATCTTGTTTTTCATTTGATAAATTGTTTATGTTTTTTTAATTATTATTGAATGTTTAGTATATGTGTTCACACTTAATCGAAGATTTTTACCAGATTGTTTATGTTTGCTAGATTGATTAGTACATCTGTAAGCCTATTTCGTTTGTAATTGACTAATTGTTATTCTGATTTTTTGTATTGATTGGAAGAATGAAATTAGGTTTTTGTATACTGTTCTGAATCAGCTAATTTTGGTGTGCACACTGATAATCATTTTTGTAAGTTTATTTATGGTTATATCTTTTTGTGGGTATGAAATCTTGAGTGATCATTTATAGTTGGTGCCCTAGTTGTGAGAGGAATAACATCTTTTGTACAATTATTGGCATTGAGTTTTGCTGACAATAATTGTACAAGACTTTGTTAATCCGTTCGATACATGGGTTAAGATTCTTTTACAGACTCGAGTAGTTCCACATTCGTTTCCATCCGATGATGCTTGTTTTTAAAAAGTGCGCCTGGGGCGATTGGAAAAACGCCTTAGGGCGTTGGAATAGGGCATTATGCACATTTGGGTTAAAATTGGTCAAAATTAGGGTCTGAAGGAGGCTGATATTTATAAAGAGCGAAATGACGAAGAGGTTATGAATGGTTTACTTGATGAATTGAAGAAGGCTGGCATGTAAATACCATTGATGATTTCTAGTCTTTATAGGAGATTAAAGTTTATGTTATGTAATTATGTTTTTTGAATTTTTTAGTATTATTTGAGGACTAAAAACCAGTGATCTGTAGTAGTCATTGTTTAAGGACCCTATTTTAATTAGTAATTGACTTGTCTAGGAAAAGGTCAAGATGCTTTCAATTTAATAGATACTTTCAAAAACTCCTAATCTATAAATTTGATTTAATTAGAATGATTCATTTTAAGTTACTAATCATAAACATAAGAACTACTGCCTTTTGTCAAATGGTTGACTTTATTCTTCCCGTTTTCATTTTCTTTTCTTCCTTTTAAGTCTTATATCTTATATGTTTATTGAGTAACGATGGATCGAATATTTGATGTCAGCCTAACATGTGTCAAATGGTTGACTTTTGTTCGTTGCAGGATGAATATGATAGCTTTTCATTGTCTCAGAACTCATCTCTTCATATTAGATCTTCATTGCTGCCTCAGAACACCCAGTATCTCAACAGGGCCCCACAGTTGCTTCCTGCAAATGATGTTACCACACGTGGCTTGCGATCAAAGGAAGCTACAGTTTTTCCGAAACTATGCCATGCTATTTCGGAGAAACAATCTTCAAACTCGCCCGTTGCCAAGGCCAAAAATAACAATCCCATAATTGTCATCGACAATTATGACAGTTTCACTTATAACCTTTGTCAGTTCCCCCCTTTTCTATACATCACATATCACTTCTTTCTAAACTGTTTCATGTAGCGGCTTTCTTGCAAACGGCTATTTGTTGATTCTTATAACTTATACTAATGTCTCTCTATCATATGCAGTATATGGGAGAGCTGGGCTGCAAATTTGAAGTTTACCGGAATGATGAGCTTACCGTTGATGAATTGAGAAAGTAATCTTACTCTCATAGTCATAGCTTCATCATCTGTGTTCTTTAATTGGATAACAGTCACCTGATTTTGGGTCTCTAATATTTTTTATAGGAAAAATCCGCGAGGAATTCTTATATCACCTGGACCAGGTAAGATCATGATTATTTCTATTTTGCTTATACTATTTGCCTTCATAACATTGATCTTCTACGTATTGTACGTTTCGCTTTTTATAGGCGCTCCACAAGATTCAGGAATATCCTTACAGACTGTACTGGAACTTGGACCTGATGTACCTTTGTTTGGTGTATGCATGGGATTACAGTGTATCGGTGAAGCTTTTGGAGGTGAGTTTCTTCAAGTTATAGGCATCTTGTATGATCTCTATTATCTTGCATCACATATATGCATCAAACAACTGCTATATCAAATTTCCATGGAATTTTAATATTTTATAATCTTATCTTCATTAGCTACTTTCTTATTCTTTCATTTTTTCTTGCTTTTTGCATAAAAAAATGACAGTCTTGATGACTATACTATTCCAGAGTCTTTTTTCTTTTTTTTTTAGTCTGTGCTAACAAAGTTAAAAACTTTTATAGGGAAAATTGTGCGGTCTCCTTATGGTGTTATGCATGGAAAAAGTTCACTGGTTTATCACAATGAAGGCGGGGAAGACAGTTTGTTTGCAGGCATATCAAAGTATGTTCAGTCAGTTCTAACATTTAACCGGAGTGATTTTTGAGGTCGTATTAAAACTGTAGTTTCTGCAGTATGGTATCTTGTTACTCTAGTTCTAAATGGAATACTAGTTTTTGTTATTGGTGTCAAAATGAGTGGGTTGGGCAGGTTGACCCAAAACATTTTTTCCCCAAATTATATATTTTATCTATAAACAATTAGTTTGTCATATATGATACAAAAGTTATGTTATTCCAGTAAACGAGTTGACATTATGGTTATTACGCTTGCATAGTTGCAAACTCATTTTTCTCTTTGCATATTTTCCAGCCCGTTTATCGTTGGGCGATATCATAGCCTTGTGATCGAGAAAGAAAGTTTTCCGAGTAATGAACTTGAAATTACAGCATGGACAGAGGATGGACTCGTAATGGCTGCTCGCCATAAAGTGTATCGACATTTGCAGGTACTATCCCTTCAACCTGTTATTAACTGAACATGAAGATCATCAAGTATTATTATTGACTTAATCACAATTACACACTACATCACTGATTTATAGTAGTTAGAAGTACTAACTAACTATATACACAAATGATCCCTACACTATGCTATTTCTACAATTCAAGAACAAAACATTAAAACTATACAATACAAAGAATTAAACAACAATCACCCCCTTAATTCTTTTATTGACCCTACTCCAAGCAGCCTTTTCATATCAGTAAATTTTAGTCTCGGAAGAGCTTTTGTAAGAATATCAGCCTTTTGCTCCTCTCCTTAATATGTTTCACTATTACCCAGCCCCTTTCAATACAACTCCTTATGTAATGGTATCTGACATCTATGCGCTTAGATCTACCATGAAACACTGGATTCTTCATTAATTGAATAGCTGATTTATTATCCACATGTATTATCAATATGTTTCACTATTACCAAGCACCTTCTATAGGATAATCTTCACTTTCACCCCCTGAATCCTCCAATCCTTCTCCAGATTCAGAAGTGAACTGATTCAGATCCTGAGAATTTTCATTCTCAGTACTCATATCAAAGTTCTGACTAGATTCAGATGTTTGCACAGTTGATGCAACATCACTCGGACCAGGCAAACTAGAAGACATACCAAATGTTACATACCTTTGGCTGAACACATCCGGATCACTTTTATCCCATTCCCATGCTTTACCTTCCTCAAATTTCACATCTCTACTCACCACTATTCTCCCAGTCACTGGATTATACAACCTGTAGGCTTTAGAACCAGGTTCTATGCCTAGATGTACCATTTGAACACTCCTATCATCCAGCTTCTTTACCTGGTGACTAGGGATCTTTACATGTGCCCTGCATCCAAACACCCTTAGATGCTTTATCTTTGGCTTTCTTTTAAAGAAACTCTCATAAGGGGTCATATCCTCTAGGGCCTTTGTGGGACTCCTATTTAGAAGGAAGACAGTGTCTTACTGCCTCAGCCCAGAGTTCCAAAGGCATATTCATTGCCTTTAGAATAGACCTAGTCATGCCCATCACTGTCTGATTTCTCCTCTCCACAACCCTATTCTGTTGTGGAGAGTAGGGGGCTGTCAGGTACTTCTTAATTTGATTCCAGGCTACATAGCTGATCAAAGCTTTTGGAAGTAAACTCTCCCCCTCTATCTGTTCTAAGGGCCTTGATCTTACAAGCTGTTTCTGTTTGGACTTGGGCCTGGAACATCTTAAATGCTTCTGGTGCCTCATTTTTAGACTTAAGCAAGTATACCCACATGAATCTTGAATAGTCATCCACCAGGAGCATAAAGTATCTGTTCCCAGCAGGTGTAGGTGGATCTATTGGCCCACATAGATTAGCATGTACCAACTCAAGGGGTGTCTTTGCCCTGAAATTGCTCCTATGTTTACCAACCGGCAACTCTCACATAGTTGTGATTTGTGGTTTATCTTGGGCATTCCCCTCACCATATTTGTCTGGACATGCGGTTTATGGAATCAAAACTCAAATGTCCTAGCCTTGCATGCCATGTCCAGCTTGGTCATGCATGGTTGTTAGTAAGCACATAGGGGGCGTGACAATGAGCTTTATTTTGTACAGTCTGTTTTCAGATTTCTTTACCTTCATCAGGGTCCTTCCACTCTTCTTATAAACCCATAGGTAGCTTTATTTCATTAGAATTTTACATCCTACTTCATCCAATTGACCCAGACTAAGATGTTACTTCTTAGAGCAGGTATAAAGTAGACATTAGTCACTACTCTATGTTGAAAGCATATGGATCCCCTGCCTCTGATTACAACCACTGACCCATCCCCAACTTCACCTTGCCGTAATGGCTTCATCAAGTTCAGTGAAGTGGGTTTTAATGCCAGTCATGTGGTTGCTGGCCCCATTGTCAAGGTACCAGGTAGAGATGGGCAAACGGGGTATTGGGCCGGACCCGGAACCGGGTTCAAACCGGGTACGGGCCGGCCGGTTTTTTTGGGACCCGGGTATTGATGAACCCGGTTTGGGTCCGGGTCGGGTTGGTCACCCTTAAAACCCTACCCGGCCTACCCGGTTAGGGTCGGGTCCAAAACCGGCTACAACCGGTTTATTTATTTATTATTATTATTACAATTATTATTATTATTATTATTATTATAACAACATTAAAAAAACATCTATAACTCATTAAATTATTATTTATTTATTAAAACAACTTAAAAAATACATTAACGAATCAATAAAAAATATATAAAATTTTTATTTAACTAATTGACTATTTTCTTCGAGAGGCTTCATCAAATGCTAATTCTTCGTCGGATATACCAGAAGATACTCCTTCTACCTCTTCATCGTGTACTTTAGATTCGATTGCAATTTCGTCTTCAAGATTTGTTTTGTCTTGTATACGATCCATCGCGTCTAAGTGGTCTTTTAAACAAATGCACATCTCCACCGCTTCCGGAGTTAATCTTGTTCTCCGTAATGATATTACCCTGCCACTAAGAGAAAACGCAGACTCCGAAGCTACCGTAGAAGCTTGGACGCTTAGTAAATCACGGGTCATAGCGGAAAGAATTGGAAATTGGGATTCCTTTCCTTTCCACCAAACCAAAATATCAAATGCATGATAATCTTGAGTACTCATAGTTGAAATAAAATTCGTCGTACTATATATACCAAGTTCGCTTGTTGGGGCGTTACCCCTTTGACGTTTAGCCGTCACATCTCGAACAACATTCAACATAGTCATAACGGGGTCTTTAAACGAGGTACTAGCACTTGAGGTTGATTCTTTTGGCGTAGTTATATTTACGTTAGGCCCATATTTATTTAAATAAAAATTATAAATAAATTTCAAACTTTTATTAAAAACTTCTTTTGCCTCGGTTAAAAATTGGGGTTTTCGTCATGTATATCCAAATTGTCATTTATCTCGTCTATTAAACATTCTACTCCCGCAACATTTAAAAAAGGATTTAAAGCAGCGGCACAAGTAAAAACGAGTGGTAACTCAAGAAAATATTTTTAAACTTGTCTTTCATTGGTTCTATCATTTCTCTAAACATACTATTTTTATTTTGAAAATTTTAAAATTCAAAGCCATGAAATATAATTCTTGAAGCACCGAATAACTAGTGGGATAATAAACTCCCGATAATTTTGTAGTTGAGTTTTTAACACCTCAAGAAATTCGGATAAATGTTCAATATTTTTCCAACCCAAATCCAGAAACAGGTCGGCTTCGCAATTATCCGAAAGACTATTATGAAAAGCTTTTAAAGTGCCTTTTTGTTTTAAAGCACAATCAAACATATGACAAGTCGAATTCCACCTAGTAGGTACATCCCAATTAGGCCCTAAAAATCTAAATTCTGTATCTTTACAAAGTTGTTTATAATCTTGATATCTTTTTCTACTTTTTTTAAAAACGTCGTGTAACATAAATCGAAAAGCTTTTATAAAGCTATCAACAAATGGTACGGATAGATCATCTTGTACTACTAAATTAATAAATTAATAATATGTGCAACACAACGAGTATGAAAAAAATCACCGTTTGCAATCGAAAGATATTTTAATTTTAAATTTTCAACCGCGGTTGTGTTGTTGGAAGCATTATCAAATGCCATTGAAAATATTTTATTTTGTAAATTAAATGTAGTTATTACATTATCCAAAAAGTAAAATAAAAACTCTCCGGTGTGTGGATACGGAAATAGATCAAATGCAATCGTACATTTCATCATTTGCCATGAACTGGGATCTACCCAATGAGCAGTGACGCAAAGGTACGATTCGGGCAAACCGTGTGGCGCCGACTAAACGTCACTAGTTAAGTTTACACCGGTATTTATATTTTCAAATAATACAATTAAATCATTTTTTGCTTGCTTCCATAATTTTAAACAATAATGTCCAAGTGTTGTACGACTTATGTGAGTGTAACGAGGTTGAAGCGTCTCTCGAATTAAGTTGGTTAACCGAGGGTTGTCGAAGTGATTGAAAGGCAAAGCTTCTTGAATCACGAACTTTGCCATTCGATCTCGAACCTCATTAACGTTGTAATTAAAGATTCCACCGTCTCCACTCAATTGTGTTTGTTGCGAATCTGGTTTATTTTTCAACGACTTACAAAACTTTTTGCTAATGTGTTTGTTTAAAGTCGTGTTAGAATCTTTAGCAAGTAAAGCTTCACAAAACTTGCAACAAGCCTTTACAGATCCGTCACTCAACTCAACCATATCGCAATTGCACCAAACATCCATGTTACGATTGTGTGGAAGAACACGAACGACGGTTGGAGAGTTCGATGAACCTTGACCAACGGAAGATTGAGAGTGAGCCATATTGAGATTTGAGAGTAAACGAGAGTATTGTTTGCGTATGTTTTTTTGTGTTTGAAGCTTAGGTACCTTACCATATCAACCCACACCTATTTATACTTATTTTAGAGGCAAAAACAACAAAAAAACGGTCAAATTTGGTCCCCAACGGCTATATAGCCGTTAAAAACGGCTACTTAAAAAAAACGGTCGAAACCGGGTCCAACCGGTTCGGGTCCGGTTCTTGAAAAATCCAAAAACCCCAAACCGGGTACAACCCCTCGGTTTTTTTCGGGTACGAACCGGGTACACCCGGTATCGGGTTGTACCCGGACCCGGGTACGGTTCGGTCTACCGGGTCGGGTATGGACCTGGTTTTTTTGTTCACGTCTGGTACCAGGTGCAAGTGTCACCTTCATCTCGCAGATCCTGTGGGAATACACCTTGTTCCTCAAGTAGGCCCATATCATGTTGGACCATCAACAGGGTTGGTTCTTGATCTTCTTGAGTTTGTGCCAAGTGTGCTTCGTGGTCTCCTTTTCTTGGAGCCCGACACTCACTTGAGAAATGACCCAATTTGTCACAATTGAAACATCTCATGTTTCTTTTGTCCTTTTTGGTGGTGTTTGGAGTTTTATCACCACCCTTTATTCTTGATTTGCTTCCCCTGTGTATGCCTTCCCCTTCCTCTTCCCTTGCCTTTGTTTTCCCATCCACTGGGTCGTTGATTCCGAGACTTTGACTCACTCTTGGCCTTTTTTTGCCATTCACTTTTTGTCAAGAGTAACTGAGGGGTTCTTCGCTTGAGAGGCTGGTTTCAACCTTTCTTCGTATGCCTTCAGTCTCCCCACCAAGTCTTCCAAAGTCATAGCGGCCAGGTCGGCAAATTGCTCTATGGCCGCTACAATAGGGAGGAATCTAACTGGGGCTGCCTTCAAGAACTTCCTCACTTGTTTGGTGGCGGAACAGTTGTCCCCAGGGCACTATAGCGCGACACTAATTCACCCATCTTGCCCGCAAATTCATCTATTGATTTAGACTCCCCCATGGACAACATTTCAAACTCGTGATCTAGAGTTTGAATTCGAGCCTGTTTAACTCTGTCCTCACCTACATAGCGCTTCTTCAAGGCGCCCCATATTTCCTTCGCAGACTTGAATGCAACCACCTGCATAAGCACATCCTTCGGCAAAGACTGGAAAATAAAGGCTCTTGCCTTCTTGCCCAACTTGGCATCCACCGCGTCTGAGGTGGGTGGTTCAATGGCATCCCAAAGCCCCTGGGCATCCATGAACGCCTCCATCTTATCGCCCAGGAGGTGTAATTCGTCGGCATAAGGATTGGGATCTTGAATGAAATTGGATCGCTGATGTCTTTCAGGATCACTTGTTTGCTTTGGTCCGCCATCGTAGTGAATCAATGGACAGAGGCGGGTGGGGAATCGGTGTTAATCACAATCGGTGGACGATCGGGGTAATTCGATCAAGGTTCGAAGAGGAAGATGTTGGATCGAGAGCCTATAGTCGCTCTAATACCAAATGTTATTAACTGAACATGAAGATCATCAAGTATTATGATTGACTTAATCACAATTACACACTACATCACTGATTTATAGTAGTTAGAAGTACTAACTAACTATTTATACAAATGATCCCTACACTATGCTATTTCTACAATTCAAGAACAAAACATTAAAACTATACAATACAAAGAATTAAACTAACACTACCGTTGTACCAAACATGTTATTCACAAACTTTCCTTGAAATAACTTGTTTTATTTTCTATCATATATATTAATATAACTGAATTCTTAAAATCGTGTTTTCCTATTCGCAGGGCGTGCAGTTTCATCCAGAGAGCATTATAACGACCGAAGGCAAAACCATTGTTGCTAACTTTATCAAACTAATCGAAAGCAAGGAAGCTGTTTCTCTTTAGTTTGATCACCAACTGCTACAATAGGACCTCTGGTTTTGACATTTTGAGCTCCAAATCAGCATATTTATCTTCGGTCTTCCTTTTTTATTGATCTTATTGTTTTGAAATTTTGGTGATTATGGATCAACTTTGTTTAGGATGTAATCTTTCAATGTCGAAATGCAAATGAAATCAGGGGTCTGTTATTCAAAAAATGGAATTAGCGGCATCAGTTTCTTGCAGAACACAAATATAAACAGGTTTTGGTTTATCATATTTAACTTGTTAAATAAACAAGTCGTGTTTGACTTAACATGTTTAACCCGTTTAATTAACAAGCTGGCTAGTCAAACTTTTCATTAAACAGGTCCACCCATCAATCCGTATGTTTTGATTTATGTAGATAAATTGATTAAAAAGGTTAATAAAGAAAAATTGATCAGACATGCCATATTCTTTTCATGCTTTTGAAGTTTGTGATTTATCAAGGTAAATCGATCATTAACGTTTTAAGAACATACGTGTAGGTTGATGTGTCTCACATGAATAAACACGTAAGCAATGTTTTTCACATGAGTTTAACTTTTAAGGGTATTTGTGTCATGTTGATATGTCTGACATGAATAAACATATAGGTTATGTTCATGTCGTGAATGATTCAACACGCTAACTTGAAACTCAACAAGATTAAAACTCCAAATGAAAGCACCACACTTTTAAATAAACAACTCCAAATGAAACCAGACATACACCTCTAAATACATATAAAAATTAATAACATCTCAACATTGTTTCATATTCATCTTAATCAAACCAATATTATGAACTTACACTAATGCCATCTTCTCCGGTAATGATAAGCGTGGTGGTCACCACTCCCTCAAAACCCGATATGTCTTTTCCGGCAGTTTATGAGCCCTTGATCGGGTATTGAAATACAAATCCACAATGTCATTCATATTATTGGTAGCAAAAGGTTTCCATCATCAGTATTCATCACTTAATCTCATCTTTGAATCATATCATTCATCTTTGTCAGTCTGATCAAAATATCTGATGATCATTCGAGTGTTGGTGTTAAAAGGATGCGTATATAAACGTTATTATTATGTATTAAGAGTGTCAGGACTATCGGATACATACATTTTCACCCTTTGTCATGTCATTTATACATAGTAGTAACATAAGATTCTCCTTGATTTTTTTCTTTTTGATTAATATTAAATAAAATCATTGTATAGACATTAAGACAAGAATGTAACATATATAAAACCAAATAATTAATGTGTTTAACGATCAAAACCTATGAGATATAAACTATATCAAAACCTGTGAGATATAAACTATCTAGTATACCTTGTTAGAAGTGTAACATCTAAACAAGGAGAATCTTTCCACACATTAGAGTGTCTTTTAAGTATCTCCTTAGCTTTTTCCCTTGTGTATGAATGCATACCATTCACTTGAAGCACCATACACAACTTCTCAACGGTCCCAACCCTCACCATCTCCTTAAGCACCCTATCGATCCCCGAGAATCTCGACACCAATGAAACAATCATCAACGCACTCTCGTCAACCTTTCGAGAAACCTTCGCTATCCTTTTCGTGATCATGGCTAGTCCAGCAGCATGACTGAGGAGTTGAGCCCTCCCGTCAGCTGATGAACACAAGTGAACCAACACTGCCATGATCAGCTCGGTGATGGTTTTTTCAGGTGACCTGAGTTCGAGCTCCACGAGCTCGAACACAGCTTCTAATTCAACCATCACCGAGCAGTTCCTTGGCTTCGTGCATGTGGTAAGCATCACATGCAAAAGGTCCTCGACCCCATGTCCAAGATTGTTGATTTCGCGTACGATTATCTTGAAGAAATCTTGGTTCAATCTCTCTAACACGAGTGGTTTCGCGTTGTTTATGATGTCTTTTAGTAAAACTATCGCGTGTAGTTTCATGTTTGTGTTTGTGTTTGTGTTCATATCATCGCAACCATCAAGACTCAAAACCCATGTTAAAGAACTTATTATATCTCCATGTTTCAACAGAATCGCACGCGCTTCATCTTGTGTAACTCGCACAAGATGAAGAACCTCGATGGCCTCTTTCAGGCCATCAATCGCTCGATTCCAATAACACAAAACAACTACACCAATCAAAGCTCTAACAACGCCAATTTCCTTCAAACAAACCCTATTATTTTCACTCTCCAAAGCAAGATTTCGCAAACTTTCAAGCGATTCGAGCTTCATATCTTGCATCTTAAGTTTCTTGATGAGGTTAGAGGCGATGACTTTCATCTCTAAAGATGGTATCTCCGGCGGAGGTTGATCGGAGAGGCTGCAGTACCATGAGTGGATGAGACGGCGGAGGGTGTGGTTCGGGGTGAAAGCGCTGGCGGCGGGCAGCGGTTGGTTGGTGACGGGGCAGGTGGTGGTGTGGTGGTGCCACCGTTGGATGCTGCGGCGGTCGTAGGTGATGCCGGTGGCGACGGTCACCGGATCTTGCATGAGTTGTAGGGAGATTGGGCAGATGAAGTGGTGTGGGATATCACCATGATCATGATCATGATCATGAAGATGAAGATGAAGATGATGATGATCCATATATTTTGTTTACATTTAGATATGAAGAGATGATTGTTGGATGTTTATATGTGTTTGGTGATGGTATAGATAGAGATGGAGAATTGGTAAGAGCTTGCGGCCGTGTGGGACTCTTCTTCAGTTGGGAATGTTATTGGGTTTAAACTTTAAAGCGATGTTTTTAACTTGGTTGCAAAACTCGCTAGGTGTTGCCAGGTCGGTCGACTGGGGAATTGCGAGTACTCGGCTTAGACAGAGAATACTTGAACGTGATAAATTATAATGAAATTAGTTTTTTGAAAATTATAAATATGTTAAATATCATAAACTTAGTAATATTTCTAAAAAATACGTGAATATTTATATAAATAAAAGAATATATGTTCACATACGAAAATATTTCAAAACATAATATCAATTATTTAATATTATGGACGTAGTAATAATTTGATTAACATCTTCCAATGTATTTTGAATGAAAACAAATAATAGTGATAATCCGAGTTGGACTGAGGTGGGCCGAGTTGGCCGAATTTGACCAAGTTTGATCGATTCATAGTAAAGTTGACTGAGTTGATGAAAAGCGCCTCGGCACCTTGCCGAGTACCGAATACTCTGCCGCCTAGGCCAAGTTTTACAATACTTGTTTTTAGAACTGAATCATATAACGAACATATTATCTTGCTGGTTGACTGGTTGGACTGGTTGTATCGGATTTAAAAACAGGATGATATGTTATAATTATATATGTGTATATTAAGTATATTATATATATAAATATTTATATGTGTATATTATAGTTATATATAAATTTCAAAAAGTAGAAAACTTCATTTTATCATTTGTCCTATCCTTTAAACTCACTAAAGTGAAAAAAAACCAAAAAAAATATAAATAACACAATTATACGGTAATTAACATAATTTGCATATATAAAATAAGTTTAGAGAATATACGAGTTAGACATTTTGAGAAAAGTAATACATGTCACATGGTCACCTAGTATAACATAATTTAATTTAATAGATTTATTATTGAAATGACTTGTAATCTACTCCCAACCAACTATATAAACCACCATTATCCAGCTCTTGGATGTCACTATCCCGTAAAGACATGAGCATTTATAGTTTTAATTTTTTTAACCGCGAATGCTAATCTACTCCAAACTACATTATAATTAAATTACACAAATTCAACTGGTACGGAAGTCGAATTTAACCTTAAAAGATAGGGAGCTACATCACTCTAACTTAAAACAACTTTGTTATTAAACACAAACCCTGACCTCTATTTAAGTTTTAACTAAAGGGCAAAATATAACAAAATTCCTCATAATAAAATCTAGAATTTGATCCAACGATATGTCATTGTTCCGTATAACTAAAAGATAGAACGATGGCATAAACAAACACGTCGCACATTCATATAATCAAGAGATAAAACGATCTGGATATAGAAAACGTTTGAAAGTGATTAAATTTGGAATGTTTTTTTTCAAACGTGTCGATGTCAATTAAATGATATATTAAATAACTGAAAATGTGAACAAATGAACATATAAAGTGAGCATAAACTTATTAAATAGATTGTAAATCAACCATGAAAGGTGTATAAACCTTTTCAATAAAACATTTTGCTCTATATTTGAAAAAAATATCATTCAATATCCAATCCACCACTTTTATATAGACACATAAATATAGATTATAAGCGCTCAAATGCATGGTTAATTGGTTACTATGATTGTTTTTTTTTCTAAAACATATCTACTCTTACTTTTAAACTAGATATATAAAAATATAAACTTTTATCTTCTTAAAAAACCTTTAACTATTATCATTTAACTACCTATCAAAATAACATAAATCTTATTACTAATGTATATAATTTTTAACATTGTAAATTCTATTACATGTATTCTATAATCTATACATTCAAGCTATATTCAAATTAAGGAATTTAAATTATATTATTTAATTGTTAGTGGAAGAGTATGATTATGTGTTGCGAGTCAAACAAGAGTTCGGTGGTCAAAACTAAAAAGTGTTGAATGATGGGCTTGTCCCATTACATATGGAGACTTGGAAAATGAGAGTCCACAACTTTTGTCATACTTCATAGTCCACGACTCCACACATACATCTAGAATTTTTCATTATCTTTTCTTTTGAATTATATTTTGAGTAAATTATTATTTTTATCAGGTTTGATGAAAATTACGATTTTAATTTACTGTGTTATTTATACACTATATCGATAGTTTAATAGTTTTAGATTATATTTTAATTTCAGCCAAGACACTAACACTCTTAGTGTTGTTAAATTAAATTAATATAAAAAAACTATAATACTTCTAGATAGAGGTTGTTACCGGTTAATACTTTGTGTTAATTAAAACATATACTAACATTTTTCTAAGTAAGAACCCTTCCTCACCTCTCTCTTCACCCTCTCCCTCTCCCTCTCCCTCTCCCTCTCTCTCTCTCTCCCTCTCCCTCACTCTTTCTTAGGGGTGCAAACGAATCGAGCCAAAACCAAGTTCATTTAGGCTTGTGTTCAGTTTGTTTTGACTTAAAAAAACTTGAGCTCGGCTCCTTTTGAGCTTTCTATCTAAAGCTAAAGCTCGGCTCGTCAAAAAACTTTTCAAACTCGAGCTCGGCTTATTTATTATTTTTTTGATATTATTATATTAAAGTTTTTCCAATACTTATAATTACATATTATATATATCAATACACATATTATTTAATTATTTTATCATAGTTTTATATATAACTTTACTTGTATATAACTCGTAAAGCATGCTTACAAAGCACTACACAACACCATAAAGGTTGATCTAAAAGTCTAATGGTTTAAAATGATTAGAGCACTGTTCGTTACCCTGTCCTTTTAATGTATTGATAATAATTATTATATATATGAGTATATTTAATAAACTAAATTAATAACACATAAATAAAAAACTTGTTTAGGCTGGCGAGCCGGCTCAAGCTCAATATATGAAACTCAGACTCGAGCTTGATAATTTAGTGTGCTTTTACGCTGGCTCGGGCTCGGGTTTTCATCGATCTGATCTCCAACAACTTGACTCGTTTGCACCACTACTCTTTTCCAACACCATAGCCACATTCTACGCCCACAAGGCCACAACCACCATCGATGCTCACCACTGTAACCACCCACCACCACTAACACGCTCACCACCATCCTAGCCCCTTTCTATCGTAGATCGGATAGAGATAGAGATGGTGGGTTTATGACATCACAAGATTTTATAATCATATATAGAGATGGCGCAAAAAAAAACAGGTACGGACCCGATCTAGTGTACTCGACCCATTTTAGTTCCGGGTAGTACCCGGTCAAGACCCCTTGATACTAGCCGGTTCCTCCCCTTTAGACTTAATTTGAACCCGGACCTGGACCCGAACCATACGGTTTGGGCTTGTAAGGATGCTATGGTTTTTGATACTTTTTATCCTATTTATTGGGCTTGCATTGAATTATTTTGGTAAAGCCCAGATTCATTCCTATCTCGCCTTTTTGTATTGCCCAGTAGTTATTTAACCGAGGCCCATTATGTCCACATGATGGATTCCTTGAATGATATTTTTTTGAAATTCACAACTCACAACTAACAATCTTGATCTTTTGGGCCAGGTATTATGATTGTGGGCTCCTATATTTGGGTGTTTGGTTTTGGGTAGAGGTGTGCAAACCGGTTTTTTTTGTCAAACCAGTGTCGTTTTTAAACCAGACTGGTTTTTTTTTAATATGTATGAACCGGTTTCTTTTTCAAACCAGATTTTGTACACCTCTAGTTTTGAGGACAAACGTGGGGTTCACTTTTGGTAAATGTTATTACATACATTAATGCACGATGGAGTTAAACAGTGAAAATATTAGTCGTTGATTGAGTGAATTACTTTTGTTTTCAATTGTTTGTAAAAGTTTGTTTATGGTTTGGAAATTACATTGGGCTAAATGTAATACATTTTATTTGACTGTTTAAAAACATTTCGACATAAATTTAGTTTGTAAATGAGCCGAGTCAAATGTAATTTGTTTCATTCAGTGATATAAATACATTTTGGCATAATTTTTGTTTGGAAATGAGTTGGTTTAAGTATAATACATTTCTGACATAATTTAGTTTATGAATATGTCAAAGTTGAATGAAAGATTGTATCTATGAGAGAGAGTTGGAGCTAAAGTTTCTCAGGATCAATTACTTTAGTTTTTTTATTGTTTGTACAATTTTGTTTACTATTTTGAAAAAACTAGTTTTCTTAAAAAAATGAAAAGATTAAGATACTATTTGTTAACTTTTGAATTTAATAATAGTAGGATGTGTGTGATGAGGCTCGGTTTGGTTTTTACTAAAACTGATTGGTGATTGTATAAAGATCGATATAAAAGATTATGCAAAATAAAAGAAATCAAACTCAAACTAGCCCAAATTTTGTGTGAATTAGTTATTGGTTAAGCAAATCGTTGATTGAATAATTGATTTGATTATTTTGGTTTTCGTAAAGTCGGTTAATTTGGTTAAGGATCGATTAATTAGGTTATTTGCTCACCCTTAAACTTTGTTAATAGTAAGAGAAATTATAAATTAAGGACCATATCCGTAAATTGGAGCAGGATTCAGAATGCACGTTGCTGGTAAAAATCAATGGATAACAGTTTGTTTATAATAATTCTAAATTAATTTTCTTTTGCTTTCGATTTCAACTTTCATCAATGGTAAAAACCGAATTTAGAATGTGTTTAAGGACTCTATGTATCGTTCAAAAACCAAAATCGATACCTGGTTTTACGGGTCACAAACAAATTAAATGTTGGTATAACTTAGTGACTTTGGAGAAGTGAGTGTTTTGACGATCAGTGGGGTTGTGGTGTGACTTTGGAGGGATGATATATGCATAAATATAACTTAGTGACAAAACATTTATAAATGAATTGAAATTTATTATTTATTACGAACTGCTACCACCTCTGACCACTTATCACTGCCATTGCATACCACCGTCTGTTTGTCGCCCTCGTTACCAACAATCGAACGACGAATCAAAGTCGTAAATTTCCTGTTAAATTTTTTTTAACAATACTGTTACGCGTGTTACATGTACGTGGGTTACATGTGAGAAAGGAAAAGTGGAAAACAAAAGAAGAATATATAAAAACTCTTTTGAGAAATTAGATATTAAGTTTGTTTTCCACCGGTTTACACGGCTGTTTACTCCCCAAAATTGGTGTAATGACTAAGGAATCAACTAAACTTTCTTTTCATGATAAAATAATTTTCACACAAATAATTAAACTGAATAAATAATTCATTAACGCAACACACTAAAGAGCCTAAGGTAATACTATCATTAATCCTTTCAAAGGCTAATTTACATAAAAACTCTTTTGAGAAATTAGATATTAAGTTTGTATAAACTAAAAGAAGAATATAGCATAATAGTTATATAAATGTTGAGTCTTCCTCTAGGTCTTGTGATTTTCATCTTTACAGATTTTCTCAAGCTTCACTAGTTAAAATTTTCTTAGCGTAATTTTAAAATGGATATGTTTATGAGACAACAAATGTTATATACTCGCATGAAACCAATGCGTCTCTAAGACAATTTAGTTTTTTTACCTGTGAACTAGACATGGAAAAATAAATCGGCTCAACCAAAAGAGCCGGAATCGGTAAAAAGAAAACCGGTTTGGACCCGACCCAACCCGTTGGTTCCCCAATTGGGTCAACTTTCCAGGACTCAAACCGGTTTCCAAATTGGTTTATAACTTGGTTCATCATCCGAACTAGTTTCCAAACTAGGTTAAGAAAAGCCGTTACCGAACGGTATTATAGCCGTTTTTTGATTGTTTGAGGTATTTTTTTACCGTATTCATGTGTCTCTTTTACCATTATACCCCTTTAGGTTTGTATAAATATGTATTGAATGATTTGGTTAACCACAATAACTTAAAACGCTCTCTACTCTAAAAAATGTAAAATACGTTCAATACTTTCGTGCATTAAAAAAACTCTCAAATGGCATCATCAAATGCTCAATCACCCATTGGTTGTGATGCGTTTTCAAGCAACGTGGTGGTGTAACCCATCCTACGAATAGTAATCCCGAAATATGATGCAATTACGATTTATGTCAAATGGCTAGAGATCTGAACAAAGCTCGTTTCAAATTTTGCAATAAATTTTTCAAAAAATGTAAACAGAATATTAAAAAACCACATGATAAATAATACAAGATGTTGAAAGATAAGCTCTCTTGAGGTCAAGCTTTGATGACAAGCAAATGAAAAGTTTGGGCTTATAATGTTGATGTGGTTCGAGAGCAAATGACGCATTTTGTAATTAAAAAAACTTGTCATTCAAATATTTTGACTACGAGTGTTTGACTCGACTAATTTAACGAACTCTCAACCACGTTATACCAATGTAAGTCGTGCTTGAAACAAATAATTAAATATTAAAAACAAAAAACAAAATAAAAATATATAAATATTTCTTGTAATTATAAGATCATATTTGTGTATTAATTTATCATCTCTCATAGTTTTATTTCTATATTTCATATTTTATATATTAAAAATAAAAACCGAACCGGTTTAATAACTGCCCAAATTAGTTTGTATAGGATCGGATTTTCCAAACCTAAAACTTCTTTGAAACCCAAACTATTTAGCCAAAGATCGGTTTGAATATAGATTAAAAACTCGGTCTGGTTAGGAACCCCAACCGTTTGGAAAACTAAACCAGTTTGTTCACATCTACTATGAACATGGTTGCAAAACTCGCTAGACGCTGCCAGGTCGGTCGACTGGGGAGTTGCGAGTACTCGGACTAGACGGGGTGTACTCGGTGAGTACTCAGACGTGATAAGTTATAAAGAAATTAGTTTTTCGGAAATTATTAATATGTTAAATATCATAAACTTACTAATATTTATAAAAAATACGTGAATATTAATATAAATAAAAAGAATACATGTTCACATACAAAAATATTTCTAAACTTTATATCAATTATTTAATAATTATAGACGTAGTAATTATTTAATTATCATCTTCCAAGGTATTTTAATGAAAAATAATCTTAATCTAACAAAAATCGGTGAAAAACAACAATAATCGGTGAAAAATAATGAAAATCCGAGTTGGACCGAGTAGAGCCGATTTGGACCGAGTAGAGCCGATTTGGACCAAGTTTGACCGATTCCGAGTAATGTTGACCGAGTTGTTGAAAAGAGCCTCGGCACCTTGCCGAGTTCCGAGTACTCGGTCGCCTAGACCGAGTTTTACAACACATTTTTATACCCTATTGTCACCCTACATTTAAAATTACTCACATTTATTTTATAAGATTTCAACTTACAATCATTTAATTGAAAATTATATTTTTAATTTGGCAAAATATATATTTGAAGATAGAGGTCATGTTGTTAACATTTCATTGATTACTAGATGAAAGTAAATAGATTAGAAAATACTCAAAATAGTACAACTTATTATAAGCATAACTTTTATCAGTATACAATTACAAAACACATAAATATGAATGAAAATAACAAGACAAATGTTATGACAAGTGACCATAGGCGGTTTGCCAGCCTTCATATCTGGACTTCCTCACTTTGTGCTAAAATTTTTAACTTCACGAGTAATTTCTTATTTATGTTATTTTGATTCAAAAATGTATTATGGAATTTATGGTGTAGGTTTTTGTTAACGAGTTAGTCATTAATTTGAAGTCTAGACATTTCATTTTTAGAAAACCCAAGATCTAATATTATATATATACTAATTATCATCTTTTTTATGCATTATGATTGTATAACATGATTTAAGGGTTGTATTTAACTTTGTCTTATTCTTTTAATCTTTAACTTTTTCATTTTAACTCAATACTTTTATATCTTTAACAATTTAACCCAAATATCTTTTACACTTTGGTCCCTATACTTTTTATATTTTAAAATTTCCGTTTTATGTTTCGGTCTACATTTTACGAGTTAGCACGTCGTTGTGTGCATGTGTATTTCAACGTTTTTACACTTATTTTTTTCTCATTTAACGGTATCATCGCAACGCACTGGTCCAAGATCGTCTTAGTTATTGTTTTATATGTTTTATGTGTCATCTAACGGTGATATGTCATTGGTTGTATGTTTCGGTTGGTAGTCGCTAACAGTGGTATGTCCTTGGTGCTAATTGGCATGGTTTTACACCCCTCGCAACAACGTGAGGAGCTTAATACTAGTTAACTGCTAAAAGCAAAAAATTCAATATGAGATAAGTTTGATACAAGGGAAGTCACATCATATAAGGTAAAATTAGCCGTCGAGGGGTCGATTTGTTGAAGGGAAGGCATAACGAGTGGGTGCTGGAAACCTAACGATTTATTCATTTATTAATCTATAAACTCTTCGGTTACCGTTATTTATTTTTACCCTTTTTCTTGTTATGTTGTATTGTTTTATAAAATTAAAATTTAGGCAATGACCGAAAAAACTTGTACCAACACACCGACCCCTTCAAAGTTCAAACACCCACTCCTCCGTTGACCGACCTTCTCTTCAATTATTCATTCTAATTTCTAATTTACCATTTCAAACCTCAATTTTGAAGCTTTCCAAATGGTCAAAAATCAAAATTCAATTTTCCACTTTCCTCAAATCTCTGTTCAACATATTATAATGTTAATCATACCATATAACTATACCTTCATCTATTATTTATATTATATACCATTTCAAACCAACTTCTATGATTATGACACCAACTTTTCAAACCTTGAAACCCGCGTTCGCATTTCTGCTTGTATAAATACACATGTTTTTCATTATTTCTTCATCTGCAACACAAATTAACTATAAACCCTACTCATATCATCACAAGAATTTGAAAAAAAATCATATCTTTTTAGTATTATTTGAGTCTTTATAGCAAATTAACGACACCCAGCAATGCTTTCTGCAATTAGGAACCGAAGAGCATCAAGAAACGCTAACAAGATCAAGAAACCGGTGGATATGGAGGTTGATCATCAGGTGACGATACCGGAGCTTTTCCGGTGCCCGATATCGCTTGAATTGATGAAAGATCCGGTGATATTATCGACGGGAATAACCTACGATAGGGAGAGTGTGGAGAAATGGATATATGATGATGGGAAACACACTTGTCCGGTGACCGGTGTGGGTTTGACCAGCTTTGACCCGGTGCCGAACCATACGATCAGAAGGATGATTCAAGATTGGTGCGTGGAGAACAAACGGTATGGTTTTGATCGCATTCCGACCCCTCGAGCCCCCGCTAGCTCGTCTCAAGTGTCTGAGTTGCTAGCGAGGATCGTGTCGATGAGGGGGGAGGGGAATGCAAGAGGTGTCATGGAGTTGGTTGTGAAGATCAAAGATTTAACGAAGGAAAGTGAGAGGAATAAGAGGTGCATTGTGTCACACGGGTCAGGTCGAGTGTTATCTGATACTTTTGAGGCATTTTCTTGTATTGATAGTCAAAAAAACGCCTCGCTGTTGGAAGAAATTTTGTCAGGTTTAACCCTGATATTTCCGTTTGACCAGGAGACCAGGTGTGGTCTCTGGTCAAACCAGTCTTTGCATGCCATTGTAAAGATTATAAAGGTTGGAACTTTATCTGGTCGACGGAATGGAGTTCTTATACTTAAAGAACTCCTGTCATCCGATGACTCGAAACTACAAAAACTTGTGGAGATTGAAGGAGGTATCGAAGCGTTAGCAAAACTCATCAATGAACCAATTGATGCTACTACAACAAATGCATCACTGTTAGCCATTTATCATTTGGTCAATCCATCAACTTCTTTCAACCAAAAGAAAACCCTAATCACAAGGTTTCTTGAAATGGGGTTGCTCGAAAAACTCATAGAAATGCTTGTTGATTGCACGAGAAGTGTATGTGAAAAGGCGTTAGGTGTACTCGAGGGTCTTTGTAACAACGATGAGGGACTTGAGAGAGCTTATAACAACGCGTTAACTGTCCCTGTGGTCGTGAAGAAGCTGTTGCGTGTGTCTGATATCGCGACTGAGATTTCGGTTTCAATTCTTTGGCGATTGAGTAAGTATGAGAAGGGTGTTGGAGAAAATGAAGGTGATTTAGCCATTGAAGCACTTCAAGTTGGGGCTTTTCAAAAGCTTGTGTTGTTGTTGCAAGTTGGTTCTTCTATAAAAACTAAGGAGAAAGTTGGTGATTTGTTGAAGGGGTGGAATTTGGTTAGAGGGAGAGTTGAGTGTATTGAATCTATGGATTTCAAGAACCTCAAAAGGTCTTTTTGAACATAAGAATAGTTTTATACTAATTATATTTATTTGTAATTTATTCATATATACAATTTATTGATTCTATGATCATTATAAAACATATGTTGTAAATACCCAGTTTTCTAATAGTAAATAATAAAACATCTGTTATTAATGTCTAGTTTTCTAGTAGTGAATGGAGTTACAAAGATACTAAGAAGCTATATATGTTACCCTATGAAGCATCATGACATGATGCAAACCACTAACCATCACAATCCATTTGCTTTAATGATACTAACAAAAACTAATTTGTTTGGTTATAAATATATTCGACTCTATTTGGCCTAAAATACTAGCAACTTATGGATCTTATACATTCTTTATGCACTTAATCCTATTTTAGCAACGAGTATTATGATCGTATCATATATAGCTTGTTCATTATATTTCATATTTGATTTTCAAGCATAAATGATGTTTTGAGAAGTCATCAAATCCTCTTGATTTCGTCTTTTGGAACTTGAAAGTTACAAGTGTATATATACTCATATTAAATAATCTCTATCTATTTGATTTGCTTGTATGTATCTTATAATCTTTGATTCATATTTGTTATACCCCACTCAGAAGTCCGAAAGGTATATATAGAGGTGTAAAAACTATTTTTTACCAATTCGGTTTATAAAACGGACCAGTTTTATTGTTATGTGATTAAACCGGTTTTTCTAGTTGAACACTCAAACCCTCAAATTGGTTCGGACCGGTTTTGAAACCGATTTTTTTAATAAAGGTTTTTTTCGTTTTAATTTTTGTTTTTGTTATTTAAACAGACCGGTTATTGATGTCAGACTGCCAAACCACTATACAAAACGCCGATTCGAATCTTGCTGGAACTGGTTTGGCTAAAATCACATTTTTTTCAAACCAAAATCGTTTTTTTGACTGGTTTTTCTCTAAACCGGTTATTTTGCCCACCTCTAGATATATACGTGATTGATTACATACATACTATTAGAAACTTAATTGTTCATAAATTACTTGAGGTTACATATATAGAGGTTAACAATAGAACAAAATTTTAAGGTAAATGTCCTGAGCACCTTTAGTTATATCGTTATAAACATCCTTTATCGGACATTAGCTTACAAGTTCATGAACAAATAATTAAACAAATTGACATGTCTTGATTTTAATACCATCATATAAATTACAAGTCGATCATGCTATTAAATTATTGTAAGATTTGGAAAATATATTTACAAAGTAACTCATAATACTCACACGTCATAACCTATCTTATTGGAAGTTTAATGTCATTTTACATATATATAACTCGATATCGTTGTTATGTACATATTTTTATGAGTTTTTTGTTTTTGTGTAAATTTTGTCATGCAAGTTTTTGCTATTATCAAGATTTCATTTGTAATTCAAATATAACCATTCGACTAGCAAGTATCACAGTTTTAAAAATATTTTATAGAACTCACCTTTGTCAACATTCTTCAGTTAAAATATGAACTTATAACCCACATGAATGAGGAGTTCATAGGTTTGATAACTTGCTTAAACATGATAATGAACTTCACAATTAACTAGATGATGACATTAATGCTTCCTTTTTCACTTTTGTTCTTCTTATTAACAGAAAAACTCGCCATAAGTTATTAATTTAATCCACAAACATGACTAATTATATATATTACTAATTTCTAATTTAGACCATGCATTACGATTTGTACATGATGCTTTGTAGGTTGCATTTTTTTTACTTTTGACCATAATAGTTTTCATCTTTGCTCTCATATAATTTTCATTTTGTACAAAATTTTCGTTTTACGTTTCGGTTTAAAATTTTCGAGTGAATATGCCACAACATGTATATGTGGTTCAACGTTTTTATCTTTATTTTTCTATGTAACAACCATGTTGTGTTTTATCTTTTATGTTTTAGTTTAGATATATTATGCATAGTAAAACGCCGCAACGGTCGTGCATGGTTCAACATTTTTTCGGTGTTAGTGGTCACTGACGGTGGTGTGCTATTGATGTTAATTGATATGATTTTGGTTATATGCCCCCACTGCAACGCAAGTGGCTTAACCCTAGCTAAACGCTAATATATATAAAACTATAGATTGTGATTTAAATATGGTTTTAAAAACCGGACCAGGAATTAGACCCCAATCTGGTCCGGTTCAATGCTTAAAATCGGTTTAGCGTTGAACTAGTAGTGTGTATCGTTGGATCAGTCGAACCGGGAATCGGATCGGTTGAACAGGTTAAAACCAGTGTTTTATATATTTTTAATTTTTTTAGTATTTTTACATATATTCATTAATAATTATTATAATTTTATTCGGTCCGGCTGGTTGAATCGGTCAGACCATTGGAGTAGTAAATGTTGGGTTCACTATCCGATATGGTTTTGAAAACATTAAATTTAAACATACATACTAAGATAGGAGGATGTGAAGGAGTAATGACATGTAATGTAAGTAAAAATTTGCCAACATATTGAACCAAAGAACTTTAAGATGTATGAAAACATATTCTTTTTACATGTATTTAAAAGCTACATAGCTATGAATAGTTATCATCTATTAAAAATTATCACTTTTTATCCTGTTTCTGCTTAGAATAATATAATAACGTGTATTTGTAATGTTAATTGAAACCTTCAACCATCAATATTTTCCTCCTTGGAAACTATTATAGGTTTGATGGAATATTGCACACGTTCACACAACTTGTCAATGTTCACATTCAATCATGTATTGTGAAACATTCTTCAAACTCACTAGGGTCATGATTACGGTTTTATTGGGACTTAAAGCATTCACAACTTATATCCTATTTATATATATATATATATATTATATATATATATATATATATATATATAATATATATATATATATATATATATATTATATATATATAATTACACAACATATTATTATCATTTTTTTCTACTTTTCAACTTTATCATTATTTTTTTTCTCTCCTTCACTTACAACCACTTAAAATATATATTAAAAATATTATAAGGTTTTGAATAGTATTTTCCAAAAATATAAATTAAACAGTAAATTCTCACATCCTTTACTCACAATCATTTATAACCATACCATAAAATATAGAAAATACATTCACATAATTTTAAGAAACGGATTGTAAATGCTCTTAGTGAAATAATTTTCAATTATCCTTAGTCCCGAGTTGTTGGGTTAGTAGGTTTTATCATCTATTGTGAGTTTTATTCTCAGGGTGATTCAGGTTCGAGACTAATGGGGATTGACTGATTTACAAGCTTCTCTTTGAGGATATGCCAGCCTAGTGTCCTAAAGTTACGTATGTGAGTAATGTAATGATTGGGTGGACCAGTTTTCCGTTAATAATCCAATCAACCATTAACAAGAATTCTTAGTGAAACAATTTCATAAGAAAATATTATTTGCTTTTTTAACCGAACTTTAGTTGATACATTATTTATTGAAGGATGACGCGTTTTGTAGAAATGTCACAAATAAGTACATTAGGAGGAAAAAACAATCATTTGTAAACGGTTGAATGATATATTTTCTTGAAAAGAGTGGATCATACGCCATCAAATATATTATAGGGAAAATTCGAACTTACTTATAGTTATGATGAATTGATGATATATAATCCAAACAAATTGAAGACTAGTTTTTTTTCCTAGCCACACATCGTTCATTTTGTTTCGTTTTCTTTGTGTTACGTGCCATGAGTTTTCGTGTTATTGTCTCGGCTCATTGAAAACAATAATAACGAATATTGAAACTCATTTCGTGAGTACAAATATCAACAACAATGTATTTTGCTCATAATTGTTTCGATTAGTCATGATACTGTAACGGTAATTGCACCTGTTATAGCATATGGTACCATAAAGTACCCGATTTTAAATAGAAATCCGTTTCCAAAAGAATTTAATAATACTAAATTATCAACTTTGCTATGTTTAGTGGGTTGTACAATATGTTTATTTTTTAATATTTAAATTTTTTCTTATCTTAATCTTATACTTTTATACTTTACAATTTGACCCCAATATTTCTTTTTACTTTTAACATTGGTCTTCTATACCTTTCATATTTTATAATTTTTATTTTACAGTTCAGTTTAAATTTTATAAGTTAACCATCGTAGCGTGCATGTGTGGTTCAACATGCTTACCCTTATATTTTCCTGTTTTGCTACCCGTCACAACGCGTTGGTTTTAGATCGACTTCCTTATTGTTTTACATTCCGCTTACGCGGTTTAACATCTTTTACACATACTTTTCTTTCGTTGTTATTTTTACTACAGTTTTATGAATGTTAGTGGTCACTTGCGATAGTGTGTCATTATTACTACTTGTTATAGTTTTACACCCCTTCACTGCAAGACAGGAGGCTTAGACTAGTTATATTGAAATGTCAACAAGAAAAACTAATCAAAGATTGTTGTACATTTTAAAACTTTTGTGATAAAACCAAACTTTTATGACAAAAGTTAAAGACATCAAAAGTATACTATTGTCTAAGAAGAGATCAAAAGTATAATGAAAAATAGGAGATTAGTTTGTAAATATGATAATAATCTATGTGACAAAGAAATAAGAAACAATCATTAACTTGTGAGAGAATCAGTAACGTCTGCCCATCTTGGAAAATATAAACCCCAATCCGAATTCGTTTGGGTCAATTTTTGAAAAAAATCAAATACGTTAGTTAGAAATTTAATTTATTTTAATCCTTCAAAAACATAATAATACTATTTATTCAACTTCTATTTATTAAATTAATTCATGGTAATTTCATGATTTATAGAATAAAATTTAATAAATTCATGAAGTTTATTGTCATTTATGAGTTTTGATTATAAAACTAAAATAAAGAATTAAAGTACAAGATCATTATTTTTATAGATATGTAAGGTCTATAAAATGTTATTAATATTTATAAGATTTTAAATATTAAATTAAAATAAATAATCAAATTAAAGATGTTATTAGATTTATAAAGTCTACAAAGATTTAATGGAAAAGAAGTGTTAAATTAAAATTAATTTTTAATAAATTTAAAGTTTAAATGTAAGTATTCTTTTTTTTATTTAAATTATTTAATTTTATATTTATTTCAAATTTCAATCATAACCCCTTTTTAAAAGACTTATAAATCACCATTAACACCATTCATAACCTCCTCCTAATCTCAAGTATAAAAGCAAGACTTAGGCCTCACTTTTTATTTGCTTATTCTCTAAAAATCTCACTCTCATATCTTTCTTTCATCCATTGGTTATGATCAATTTGCAGAATTTTATTTTACAAAAAATTTCAAGAATTCTTAATACTAAAGTAATCTTTTATTGCTTTTATATTATATATTTCAATCATCCTAACATCCAATTATTCTCATGATTTTATATTCTTACTATTATTCTTTCTTCTACCAAATCTTTTTTTATTTTAATCATTATCATTTGATCATTAACATTTTAATAATCACTAACTTTATAACAATTATTAACATACCAAAATTAAGCTAACAACACACTAAAATAAACAAAGAATCCCGTTTGCATAAGGACGGTTATGCCGCCGCATTCGATTATTCCACAAGATTATTATTCTAAATGATGGCTATTCCAAAGTCTTAGAATATTTTTATAACTCAAATGAATACTTATATACCATATATTGACATAATAAAATGTTCTAACCCGTTTCATGCTTTAACGATTTTAAAAGTGCACATAAGTGCCTTACTACAATTCTGACAGAATATAATCTTACTTCAACCGACCATAACTTGATCATAAAAATCTAAATTTAAGTAAACTCAGACTCCAATGTTAAGTTCATTTAATTACCTTTTCAACGACAGTTTATGCGTCTTCAAACTCAATTGGACGACTCAACAATAGCTTTCATAAGATAAGTGGGCATTTTAGCACCTTCTGTCTTGTGTTGCTTGTTTGACCTATTCAAAGATCTTTTCATAAAATTATTTCTGTATGAAAGTTGTCCGGGATACTTTGAACTAATCAAGTATAAATTTTTATAATTTTATGAAACCGTTTTCTATTTTTAAAACCTGTTCAAACATATACCAAATATTCTGTCCAAAATCTAAAATTGATGCAATAATCTTTTTTCAATCTACCTTTCGTTTTTTAGCATTCTCTAAACATCCTAACTTCTTGTAATGAATTCCAACCTTATGTTATTGTTCTTTTTATCATTTAGGACATCACCTTTGACTCTTGACATTCAAGTTTTCTTACGTACTCTACAACCATCACTATACTTGCGAGTTTTTCATGTGAGTATTTCTATACCTCTTTTTCATATTTTCACACTTTGGGGTGAAACATGTTATCTTATAATCGTTGCACTTGTAAAACGTTTGATTCTTGTAAACTTATGACAATTCATTTGTATGTTGTGGTTAGTTGATATTTGTAGCTACCATGTAATGTCGATTATATATACAATCATTAACTATTGCTAGTCTGGCGACATCATAGATCTATGGGCCTGACAAGCCTGCTTGGTTGATCCAAGTACACTTAGTTAATCGTATATATTTGTAAACGTTTGAGACTTGTAAAACTGTCAAGGTTTGATTGTGCATTCTGTCTTACATCCCTAGTTATTTTGTTCACTAATTTCATAACATGAGTTGCCATCTTTTATATACTTATGTATTTGAAAACTATGAAAATCTCACCAACATTATGTTGACCCTTTATTTTTAACATGTTTTAGATTTAATACTTGAGTTTTCTCTTCGTGCTCATATAAAACTTAGACCTAGTTTAACTAAATATGTTATTTCATTGTTTGAACCTTTTGTATTGTATGGACTTATTTGTCTTGTAATGTTCAATGATTAATGATATTTAATATTATTTCAACTTAATTAGTTCCATGTGCTATGAACAATCGTTTCACATTCGTCCGCCCTGGTGATTCCGCCGTCGGTCGGGGTGTGACAGAATCAAATCAAAGAAATCAAACCGACTACTTGTCAACTCGTTTAGTTATCTGTTCTTGTTTGTTTATCCTGTTGGATCACCAAAATCCCCTCTAGAATCCCCCATAAATCTCCAACGTTAGAATGCAAGGGCGTGCTAATAATATGATTACACTCATATGGATCCAAGCTCTTCTTCGCGATATTAATGCTCGACTTCCTGTACGCTAATAACGAGTTTCTATCGAATACATCATAGAATAAAACCATCTCCAACTAAAGAATGATCTTTATGTATATCTTTTCGTCATCATAATAATTCTTGCATTTGAGGTTTGATATTTTATGTTTTCACGTAATATTTTATATCGTTACAATCATTCATATTTAGTAATTTATACCATCATATTAATAACTAGTTTTTTAAATATTACTAAACTCTAATGTAAGTCTTCATAGAAATAGAGAAAATATGGTGGGGTCAGTGTTCAATTAAGCTGATTAAGTCGTTCACGTTATCACGTACTTGTGGAACATGAAATAGAAAATTTTGAATGTACGACAAAACTTTTGACACTTTCTGGTCTTTATTTAATTTGTTATACACTTGCACTCCCCATCATAATATTTTATTTTCTTAAGACTAGTCTTACTCATTTGTGTTTTAGTAATTATTTTTATAAACAAAACAAAAATAGTTTTTATCAATCACGTACAATACTGTTATAGACTCGTCTTCACAGTCCGTGAAAGTATACAGACTTAATTCGTGCGCCAACTTACAACTTTTGTTCTCTTATCACATAATATGCAAACTAGAGTTACATAAATCAAAGAGATTACAGTAGTAGCGTATTTTAATTGAAGAACACACAAGATTTGCATGAATATTTAGATGATTGAGGTCTATGAACAATGTTCTAATACAAAAATTTCCGTTGTATGAATCTGTTTTGAGGATACAACAATCAACCAAGATGATGTTCTTGATTCTGTCGAAACTCTCTATATTATCTTATTTGACGAATATGCAAGTGTTTTCTCTGGTGTTCAATATTTTATCAAAAACATCATTAACCGGAGGAGACTAAAGAATCGATTAATGAACCGTTAAACCGTTTTAAAGTTAAAAATAGTTAATTTTGTAATTAAGAATTAAAACAAAAATAATCTAATTGGTGAGAAGACCCAAAGACCCATTAAATTATATTGATTCAAGTATATTTAGTCCAACTCAACACCATACGCTAAGCCCATATATTTTGAATAAATCCTAAAATTAAAGGGTTGTTTTCAAGTATCTGAATCAACTCTTAATGTTTCAGATGTTTGAATAGTTCAGAAGTTTGAATGATTCAACACTTAATGGTTCAGATTGTTTGTTTCACGAGCAAATGTATGAATGGTTCAGACATTTGTCTCTGAATGGTTAAGCTTTATACTAATATTAAATAGTTAAGAGCTCTAATAAATGGTTAAAACATCTTATCTCCTTTGAATAATTAAACGATATACTAACTTTTAATGGTTCAAATCTTTTAATTGTTCAACATTTAATGACTCAGACCTCTAGCTCATTTACCATATCACTAAGGTGTTGTTTGTTTTTTTACAGGAAAACGTCTGCAGTCTACGGACCACATCTGCAGACATCTGCAGCAAAAGAGGTGAACTAAACCTCTGCAGTCTGCAAAACAAAGACTGTTTGTTTTTTAATATCTGCAGACTGTTAAAATATACACTCCTTCACACCTCCCTCTCATATTAACAACTCTCATCCTACTCATCTCCACCACCACCACCGCCACCCTCACCTTCAAAGAAGCACCCAAATTCTACAACTCCCCAAACTGCCCTCCGACGGACGACCTCTGCTACGGAAATGGCGTCCACGTGGCGATGACCCTCGACACTGCCTACCTCCGCAGCTCCATGATGGCGATCCTCTCCGTCCTCCAACACTCTTCCTGCCCGGAGAACATTCACTTCCATTTATTCGCCTCCGCCTCCGCCCACACCGATAATATCCACGTCACCATCGCCACCTCCTTCCCTATCTTCGTGTAAGGCCCCATTTTCGGGACGCTTATAGTTGGATCCTCATCGCACATAAAATATATAATTACATTTGTATTTCATAAAGCATCGCAGCGAAAACGTTTAAAAATGACATTTCATTTCAATATAGTAGTTTTTGCAAAATAATACATCATAAATCAGTTACAAAATACATTGTTGCATTACATCACAAAAGAGTTATATAAATGGATGCCATCCCAAAAGAGCTGAGTAGCCACCTTGTGCCACCCTCAGCAATCATTACCTGCCAACTGGAAACACATCAAAGTCAGCGTTGCTGAGTGAGTTCTAGTTTTATAAAAATAAAACATACTTTTCTTTCGTTAAAACCATTTTTTACTTTCATGTGATCATACAACATACGTACACATAGATAATATCATTATTATCTTCTTCATTCGTTCATTCATCTTAACATCTTTTCTTGCACATCTGATATCTTTCATACCAATACCATGTGCTACACCCCGAACTATATGGCTACTGGGCCGAAGTCTATAAATAGACAGCTAAACATGGTGCCGTAGTACCAGGGGTAAGCGGTAGAGGTTCTATACAAATAGTCGATCACATAGAAGGACCCCGATGTGCATCCTCCCGGGGTAGCGAACTCGCACACCGTTGGGCTAACACCTTATAATTGGCGTGTCCCGATATCTAATGCTTGCAAGACTTCATTACTTTCATCATTCATTAATGCACGCATTCATCATGTTCCACTTTTCATTATCTTCCACTTTACGTTACATAATACTTTCATTTCATTCATTAACATAACACGCAAAGCCACATGAAAGATAAACATACATCATAATAAAGAACATAACATACATAGGCATCAACATCATACAGGGCAACATCATACATACATAACACGCATAATCATGCAACATCATCATCAACATGCCCAACATGCTCTCTAAGGCCTCAATCGTCATCTTACATGAACTTATGGGAACCTTTACATCAAAACTTACATCTGCACTTTCCCCGAAGGTTAGAGGTTAAACTACACTTCTCCTCGGGTGCAACAGCCCTATTCGGGCGAATGGACACCCTTTAGTCGCATGGCCTCCATGCGACTGAACATCATGCGAATGAACCAATGCGGATGAACACTCATGCGAATGAACACCCAAACGTGCGAATAAACTTAATGCGGATGAACCTCATGCGGATGGAACTAATGCTGATGAACACTTATGCGACTGGACCCTCAGTCGCATGACTCCCCATGCGACTGGCCCCAATTGTGCGAATGAACTCTCAATCATGCGAATGGACCCCATTCGCACCTCATTCCGCCGTATGGCCTTCATTCGGTCGCCTAGCCCTAGTTGGTGCAGAATGCAGTTCATCCCAAACCTAATTTGCCATTTTCGACCTCCAAGCTCATCCAAACTCATTCTAAGCCCAAATCAACCATCCTAAACTTTAGGAATGCATACCACAATACCATTCAAGCACACACAAGCTCATAAACAAGGTTCAAACGTATCATACACACACATACACAAGCACAAACAGGTCAAACATGCACACACTAAAAGAAACCCGATTTTCAGATGTGTTCCAGCCCCAAATCATTCAAAAACGTTTAAAGGAGGGGTCCTAGAACTCACACAAACGACCACAATGAGAAGAGCTTCGATTTGACTCGCTTCACGACGATTTTGCTCACTCGAACAAACTTTTCTCCATTTTTTCTTCCTTTCTCTCTTCTCCTCTCTTGTTTGGCTGAAATATGAGTGTGGGGAGAGGGTAAGGGCTGCCCTCTCCCTTTATATACCCCCTTTCACCCGTATTTCTTTCGTTGGCGAGTTTGGTCCCTCGACTTTGGACTTTATTTCTTTTCTTCTTTCGCCGGCTTCAAAATAAATAAATAACCGGGTGTTATAAGTCCACCCCCTTAAATAGGTTTCGTCCCCGAAACCTGTTATTACTCGAACAAACGTGGGTAGTGATGCCTCATTTCTTCTTCAGTCTCCCACGTTGACTCGGATCCCTTCCTGTGCTTCCACTGTACACGCACAAGAGGAACCATTTTATTTCTCAACCTTTTCTCTTTTCGATCAATGATTGCCACTGGTTGCTCCACATAATTGAGCCGTTCGTCTACTTCGATATCTTCCAATGGAACAATCATATCTTCGTCTGCCAAGCACTTCCTTAGATGAGATACATGGAACGTCGGGTGAATTCCACTTAACTCATCCCGTAACTCCAATCTATAGGCCACCTCTCCTATTCGAGCAATGATTCAAAAAGGGCCTATATACCTTGGGCTCAACTTGCCCCGCTTCCTGAATCGGATAATACCCTTCCAAGGTGAGACCTTCAACATAACCCGGTCACCCACCTGGAACCCAATCGGTTTGTGTCGTTTATCAGCATACGACTTATGTCTATCTTTGGTAGCCTTCATGAAGGATTTGATCTTCTCAAGCTTCTCAGTAGTAGCCTCGATTACCTCGACGCTCCCCAATTCCTTCTGACCAATATCACCCCAACAAACTGGTGTTCTGCATATCCTACCATATAGCATCTCATATGGTGGCATACCAATGCTGGCATGATAGCTGTTGTTGTATGAAAATTCAGCTAGCGGTAGGTGGTCATCCCAACTCCCCCCAAAATCAATAACACATGCCTGAAGCATGTCTTTCAATGTTTGAATGGTCCTTTCTGACTGACCATCAGTTTGGGATGATAAGACGTGCTAATATGTAACCTCGTTCCCATGGCGTCGTGGAATTTCTTCCAGAATTTGGATGTAAACCGGGTGTCACGATCAGACACAATGGACACCAGCACACCATGACGAGTTACAATTCCTTGATGAATAGATCCGCCAACCTTTCAGATGAATATGTCTCGTGGATCAGTAGGAAGTGAGCACTCTTCGTTAGACGGTCCACAATCACCCATATGGCATCATACCCTTTCGGAGTACGCGGCAACTTTGTAATGAAATCCATGGTGATGTGCTCCCATTTCCATTCCGGTATATCCAAAGGTTGGATCTTCCCATACGGGTTCTGATGCTCGGCCTTCACCTATAGACAAGTAAGGCATTTACTCACATACTCCACCACGTCGCGTTTCATGCCCGCCACCAGTAATCCTTCTTCATGTCTTGGTACATTTTCATGGCACCTGGATGAATGGAGTATCGAGTCTTGTGAGTTTCATCCATGATCTTCACCCGTGGATCCCCAAAACAAGGAATCCACACCCGTCCAAATCGGTTTTTAACACAAAGTGTATTTTCACCCAATTCCCTAACCAGACCTCTCATTCTTTTAGAGTTAAGATGATCTTCCTTCAATGCCTCATCACATCAGAGGTTATGATCAACTGATATGATTTCACCTGAATCGGCTCGGGCCTCTCTTTTCGGCTAAGGGCATCAGCGACCACGTTAGCCTTGCCCGGATGGTAATGGATCTCACAATCATAATCCTTGATAAGTTCTAACCATCTCCTCTGCCTCATGTTCAGATCTTTTTGCTCAAAGAAGTACTTAAGCTCTTATGGTCAGTGAAGATGGTGCACTTCATCCCGTACAGATAGTGCCTCCAAATCTTTAGTGCAAAGATCACGGCTGCTAGCTCCAAGTCATGAGTAGGATAATTGACCCCATGAACCTTTAACTATAAGGATGCATAGGCTATAACCTTCCCTTTTTGCATTAATACACAACCCAACCCCGAATAAGAAGCATCAGAATAAACCACCAGATCTTTGCTTCCATCGGTGTAACATCTCGTATTTTTTTGTTAACTAAAAGTTAATTTTGTTAGTTCTTGTAAGGGCCATTTATGCTATTTATGAAACTTGGTGGGCTATTTATGTATGATTTCTTATTTAATTTAAAGTTTATAAATATTATATGATAATAATGTTAATATTAATAAAAGTATAAATACTATTATGTAAAAATAATATAATAATAATAATAATAATAATAATAATAATAATAATAATGATAATAAAAATAATAATAATAAGTTATCAAAGTTAACAAGTTAAAACTTAATTAAGTTCAAGGGGGCCTAATTGTCAAATTAGAAACTTGAAATATTAAGTTTGGGCATAGAATAATAAGAATTCAAAGTTGAGGGACCAAATGTGTAAATAACTCAAAATCCGCCCCTTACCCCGTAATTCCGGCAGGGACTCCGGCCACTCTCCGGCCGAAGTCCGGCGAGTTCAAAACCGCAAAATTCTTCGTTTTTGTAATCTAAAAACCGTCCCAAAACCTCCTGGAACCTACCTCGAACTTGAATGCAACTTGTAATCGAGTTAAAGCATCGGTTACAAAGCTCAATCGAGAGCATAACCGAAGCTTTAAACACCATAGCCGTTCGGGCATTTAATCTTAATAATAATCTAATTAAACTAACCTGCGTATTCATCTAAGGAATCCTAAGTATTCAGAATTCTCAATTCATCGGTTAAACTCATTTCGTTGACATTCGAATCATCATCCTCGTCGCGACCTGCTACATAGTGAACTACAACTTTCGTTCGATTATAACCAAAATTGGATGAGGGCTTTTACTTAACAACATCTTTGGAAACTTCTGTCGTGACGAATTCGTGTTTAATCATCATCATCTTCTCGAACCGGATTTACCATAGTCGTGATTGTTCTTCATCTTGTTTTCATCGATTTAAACTTCAAACCAGGTAATTAATTGTACCAATACACTCGGTTTTACGTGGGGATCAAAAGCCCTAAGGTGGATTTCATTACCATTCGTGATTCGGTGTTCAATTTGATCGAATCTATTTCTAGGGTTCATGTGAAATTTGGGGGTTTGTTTAAGTTTGTATTTAACAATTAAAACATGGTTTCTAACGCGGCTGGAAACCTTTGGTTCACTGGTAAAACATATGACCCCCTAAACAGGAGGTCCCCGGTTCGAATCCGGGGGACCTCATGTATTTTTTTTAAGCCTTTTTGGCCTTCGAATTTAATATTAAAAATTCCTAAAAATTATGAAAAATCATTTTCATAAACTTTATTTCTTTTAAAGCTATTTAATCATTTTTTTTCTTTTTTCTGTAATTTATTTATAAAAATACCTTTACATTTTTTTATTTAATATCCTAAAGATTAATAACATAACTAGCATATTTCTATAAAATTTAGAATCTAAAAAAAAAAAAAATAGTTTAATTCACACAAACTATTATTGCAAGCATTGCCTTTAAAATTATTGTTTAATTTGTATTCATTTTTTTATTTAATTATAAAATTATTTAAACTTTATAAACGTTACAAAATTATTATAAAGGATATTTTAATCTATATATATATTTATATAAATTATAAATAAAATCGTTCCCACGAAAATATAATTGAGATCTTATTTAACTATAATAATTAACTAAACCCCAAACATCAAGTTGATTTTCTTAGTCCTTGTTAAATTATTGTAAAGCTTTAATCTTATAAATATATATATTTAGGTGTCTTGTGACGATACACTTGGAGCGACGCTTGTTAATATTATTATTAAATCGCCATTATATATTTATTGTCAAGTGAGTTTTCCTTGCCCCATTTTATTTTATTTCACACTACTTTGGGGTGAAACATGATTATCTATACATTGTACACTTATTAATGTTTGAGACTTGTAAGCACATGCAATTCATCTTATTATTATGTCATGGTTATTTGTGTAATGTAAGTGTTTATATGAGATACATAGTTTGTTTACAATTATTAACTATTGCTAGCCTGGCAACGTCTTAGATCTTTGGGCCTGACAAGCCTATTTGGTGCTAAAGTCGATGTATTGCCGACTCCTAGGAGCCGTATGCTTGTGCACTAGGGAACCAAATACACTTAGCCAATCTTTTATACTTGTAATCAAGTCGAGGTTTGGTTGTAACGATGTGTGTTCTATAACCTTACTTGCTTATGACCTATGACATGAATTGCTACTTGTAACTTTATCATATTATGTATAAAAACCTTGGAAACTCACCAACTATTTATAGTTGACCCTTTTATTTTTATCATGTTTCAGGAAATCCCCAAGTTTAAAGTGGACTTTTGAAGCTTGGAAATAAAACTAGGACTTGGACCTAGTTAAATAAATAACTGTTATGCTACGTTTTGTTTTATTTGGGTTATTTCATGTTTTGTGACTTATGTTTGTATTGACTTTTGAAACTTATAATTTTAATATTTACACTTAATTATAGCGTTATGTGGCTGTGAACAATCTTAACCCTCACATCTCGACGATTCCGCCGTCAAGGTTGGGGTGTGACAATCGGGTAATGACAGAACAGGAGCTTGAGTCAACCTCGCCTTCAATTCTTCGAATGCCTTCTCTTGAGTTTGACCCCATACAAACTTCACATCCTTTCGGGTCAACTTGGTTAGTGGAGAAGCAATCTTAGAAAAGTCTTGGATAAACCTTCTATAATAGCTCGCCAAACCCAAGAAGGTACGAATCTCGAATGGCGTCTTAGGAGACTTCCATTGCATCATTGCTTCCACCTTAGCCGGGTCCACCATAATCCCGTCAGGATTCACCACATGACCCAAAAATTGAACCTCGCGCAACCAAAATGCACACTTGGAGAACTTGGCGTACAACTTCTCCTTTCTCAACGTCTCCAGAACCTCCTGAATGTGACCGGCATGCTCATTCTCGCTCTTTGAATAAATCAGGATATCATCAATAAACACAATCACTGATTTATCCAACATCAACCGACACACCCGATTCATCAGATCCATAAAAGCAGTTGGCGCATTGGTCAAACCAAAAGACATGATAAGAAACTCATAGTGACTGTGGCGCATGCGAAAAGCTGTCTTAGGGATATCTTGTTCCTTCACCTTCGACTTATGGTAGCCTGATCGAAGGTCTATCCTTGAAAACCAACTGGCACCTTGAAGCTGATCAAACAAGTCATCAATTTTTGGTAAGCAGAGGGTTTTTGGTATTCAGCTTTTACTCTTGAACAAATATCACATTTACCTACAAATTCTCCAATTGATTTCTTCATACCTGGCCACCAGTATTGACCTTTCAGATCTTTGTACATCTTGTTATTTCCTGGATGTACAGAATACCTTGATTTATGTGCTTCTTGTAGAATAATTTTTCTAAGTATAACATCATCTGGTATCCAAGTTTTTCCTTTGAATTTCAGAATTCCATTAGTATATTCTTCCAAATCTTTTATTTGCCCTTTTATTGTTAACTTATCTTTTTGCTGAGCTTCCTGAATTTGACTTATCAATTCGGAACGTAATTCCATTCTCAATGCGTGTACTCGTAATGGTTTTAAGCATCAGCTACTATATTTTCCTTTACTGGATGATACTTGATTTCACAATCATAATCACTTAGTAATACTACCCATCTCCTTTGTCTCATATTCAACATTTTCTGATCAAATATATACTATAAACTTTTATGATCTGTATATATTGTACATTTTGTCCCATATAGGTAATGTCTCCAGATTTTAAGTGCAAATACTACTGCTCCTAATTCCAAATCATGAGTAGTATAATTTCTTTCACTTCCCCTAAGTTGTCTAGAGGCATAAGCTATTACCTTATTTCTTTGCATTAGAACACATCTAAATCCTTGACGTGAGGCATCACAATATAGAATAAAGTCGTCAGTTCCTTCTGGTAATGCTAAGATAGGGGCACTGCATAGCTTACTTTTTAACAACTCAAATGCACCTTTCTGCTTTTCTCCCCAAATATAGGGTTTGTGTTTATGAGTTAATTCTGTAATTGGCTGAGCTATACTTGAGAAATTTTCTATGAATCTCCTATAATATCCTGCCAATCCTAAAAATTGGCGTACCTCTATTGATGTCTTTGGATCTTCCCATTTCTTAACAGCTTCTATTTTTGCTGGATCAACCTGTATCCCTTGTTGATTAACTACATGCCCTAATAATTGTACTTCGCTTTTCCAAAATTCACACTTTGAGAATTTTGCATACAGTTTCTCTTTTTGTAAGAACTCTAAAGTCATTCTTAAGTGCCTTTCATGATCTTCCTTACTTTTTGAATAGATTAGGATGTCATCTATGAAGACTATGACAAATTTATCTAGGTATGGTTTGCATATCCTATTCATTAGGTCCATAAATGCTGCAAGAGTATTAGTTAACCCAAATGGCATTACAAGGAATTCATAATGATCATATCTAGTTCTGAATGCAGTTTTTGGTATGTCCTCATCTTGAATTCTTAGTTGATGATATCCTGATCTCAAATCAATTTTTGAAAAGTAACTAGACCCTTGTAGTTGGTCAAATAGATCATCTATCCTGGGTAGGGGATATCTATTCTTTATAGTCACTTTATTGAGTTCCCTATAGTCTATACACATCTTGAAAGTTCCATCTTTCTTTTTAACAAATAGAACTGGTGCACCCCAAGGTGATATACTAGGGCGTATAAATCCTTTGTCCAATAGTTCCTGTAATTGATTCATCAATTTCTTCATTTCTGTTGGTGCTAAACAATATAGTGCTTTAGCCATAGGAGCGGTTCCTGCTACTAATTCTATTTTGAACTCTACTTGACGATGTGGAGGTAAAGTAGGTAATTTATCAGGATATATATCAGGATATTCATTAACGATAGGAACACGTTTTAGGCTTTCTTTATCTACTTTGGTGTCAATAATATGGGCTAGGAAAGCTAATCATTTCTTTCTTAAATATCTTTGTGCGTTCTTATAGGAAATTATCTTCATGGCACCTCTAGGTTTCTCACCATATACACAAAGTGTTTTATTTTCATTGATCAGAGGTATTCTTATCATTTTCTTGCCACATACAATTTCAGCCTGATTTTCACTTAACCAATCCATTCCACAACAATATCAAATCCTCCTAGATCAATAGGAATTAGATCTATATCGAAAAAATATTCATCTAAATTTATAGTACAACTAGGAATGATTTCATAGGCTTCAATATGTTACCATCAGCTAATTCTATCATATATTTTTTATTTAACTTTTCTGAGGTTAGGTTAAGTAGTGGTCTAAACGTGTTTGAAACAAAACTACGAGTTGCTCCCGTATCAAATAGTACAGTAGTGTACTGATTGTTTATAGGAAACATACCCGTTACAACCTCCGATTCGTGTCGAGCTTCTTCAGTTTGCATTACAAAAGCTCTTCCTTGAGGGTTGTTTTGGTTGACCGGAGCCTTACCCTTCAGTTGTGGACATTCGTTTCGAAAGTGGTCTTCGTTTCCATATTTTTTTAGCAGACTGGTTTTGGGTTAGTGGGGCTCTTACAGTCTCGGGATATATGTGCCTTTTTCTTGCAGTTGTAACAGATTACCATTGCGCAATTACCCTGATGACATCTTTGACAACTACTGCACCATGGCTGGTTTTTGGTTTGTGGTTCTTTTCCCATGTCATCCCTAAGAAGTTTCGGGTGGGTTGTCGGGCTATCCTTTTCTGGGAATTTCCTCTAAACTTCCCTCCTGAGTTATCATCACTCCATTTCCTCTTCTCTCCTGATCTGGGGTTAATTAAGGATCCGTTTATTATCATTTCGTCAGTCAAGCTTACTAATAGGCTTACGGCATCTTGTAAAGTTTTAGACATAGCAGATTCCACTAGTCCTCTTATTTGTGGTACTAATCCCCAAATATATCTTCCTATTCTTTTTGCTTCTGGGGTCACTAAGTGTGGTACTAGCCTTGAGAGTTCATTATTGTATGTTAAGTGTTAGTTAAAATGCTATTAAAAATTAATTTTTTTTAAATATATATTGAATACAATTAACTATAGAAAATCAATACCGCCAAGAAGGAACACACAGCCCTTAAGAAGAACGACGCGAGTTGGACGACCTAGAACAAGGCTCGGAGAAGAAACTCCTGTAAACACAACCACCAATGAAGATGATAGAATCTCACGATTAGTAACACAGCAGATAGAGGCTGTTATACCCATACTAGTAACCCAACTTCAACAAAACCTAAACCTTGGAACTGCAACACCAGGTAACGAAATACCCGTCAACGCCACTGTGAGAGGACAACTGGAAGAAGGAACTATAACTGAAAAAGGATGCTCCTATAAAGCTTTTATGTCATGTAGGCCCCGGGAATTTGATGGTAAAGGGGGAGCTGTACAAGCCCTACGCTGGTTAGACGAGATGGAATCAACCTTGGAAATCAGTAATTGTGCCAACAACAACAAAACCTTGTTTGCTTCATATTCACTAAAGGGAGAAGCATAATCCTGGTGGAAAATGGAAATGCAAACTAAAGGTAGGCATGTCATGAATGGATTAAGTTGGGATTAATTCAGAGGTTTAGTAATAGAAAAATATTGTCCCTATAATGAAATAGAAAAGTTAGAAACTGAATTTTTAACACTAGAAATGAAAGGGGCAGCACATCGAGAATACATTGACCCCGGCGTAAGCGTGAGATGCTTTGGGTGTGACTTGTTTGTTCAGAACTCATTGATTAACAGAGTTTATCAGATAGCACAGTAAAACAAATATACATAACTTAATTCATAAGATAATATTAAAGTTAGGATTACATCAAATCATAACAGTCAAAATTTGATCTAAATATAATCCTATTACAAACATATTATCTAACTGCTACATCTTTAGTAACGGTGGAAATGCACGTCCACCGATAGGCTGAGATCATACATGTTCACAGTTAGATTCACACAGACTTTTCCTATTATTTCTCCCCAGCCGTTGTACACATCAAAAGAGAATATTAAGTTATTAGTCATGCTGATTTCCTGAAAAAAAACATACTCAAAATAGTCAACATAAAGTTGGTGAGTTCACAGGTTTATCTTAAACAAAATATTATTGATGCATCAAATACAACCAAACCTTACTTAATAATCAGATCATCCATAACTATCATAATATAATCATAAATTAGATAATATAGCATCACAACACTCATCCTGTTGGTGCAAGAAATATTTTCCTAAGTAGCGCTACCTATATTATCCAACAGCCGAATTAATGGTTGTAACATAAATGACAGTACATCTCAAAAATTGTATCAATCATAAAATCAATAGTATGTTTTCCCCCAAAAGTTTATAAAATAAAAATAGGGTTATGAATCTCACTTTTATTCCAAGAGATGACCTATAAAAATAATATTCAAAGTTTAGAAAATATATATTTTTTCTTCAAAATTTTCAGTACCTCATATATCATGAAATTTTTTACAATAAGTGGATCCATAAATTAGACATAACATATTAAATTTTCTCAAGTCCCAAATTTTCTCAAGTCCCAAAATATATATATTTTCTTCTATGATTTTTATCATTTTTATCATTATTCAGTAAAAATATCAAAACATACCCAAAAATTCTAATTTTTATACAGACTTTTCTATTCAAATTTATATACTTTCTGTAAATTTTTCATAATTTATTTCATAGTTTAAGTGCTTTTCCCTATTTTTAAATAGAAGAAATTTCTAAAATTCATAATTTATTCATAACTTCGAATTAGGTCACGAAACTTTTTCTGAAATTATTATAATTCATAAAAGTCGACATATAATTCTTTCAACTATTTACAGGTTCAGTTCTTCTGTCATTGAATTTTCTTTTAAATATTCAAATAATTCATATAATTTATTTTACTTGTAGTAATAGCCTTAAAATTTACAGAATAATATTTCCTAATATTCCAAACATATTCATAATGTTTGTTCCCACAATCATAGTCAAATACGTACCACACCGAATTTTGTAAGTTGATACATAATTTTTCAACTTTTTATTAATAGTTTCTTGTATATAGCTTTTCATGACTAATATGCATCCATTATTTTCAAGTTAAAAGACCTTCTTCTTTTTATAAAATTATCACGTGTGTAAGATTATGTGAAGAACTTATGAATTCAACCATAAGGGTTGTTTATATGTGTTGTTTAGACACATATGTATATTTTGGTAAATTCAACTAGTTATGGTTTAGGGATTATAACCTTGATTTAGATAACAAGAGAGGGTAATGATAGCTAATGGTAGCTTTTTTCTTCGATGGATCGAGTTGGGTGATTGTCTTTGAGTTTCAAAGTCTTGTTCTTCTTGCAAACCAATGATAAGCACTTCTAGATTACGGATGTGTTTGAAACCGAAACAAAGTGTAGGAAATGATGATGATGATAAACGATGTTTATGGGTGGAATGATTGTGGTGTTCGGTTATGATGGTGGTATGAAGGTAATCGTGAGTTCTAAAGAGAAAGAGTGGTGGTGTGTGTGTTATGGTGATGACCGAAAGTTGAGTTGATTGTGGTGTGTGGTTTGTTTGAGAGGTCGATGGTGCTTTGTGTAAGGTTCTCGCCGATGGTCATTTAATGAAGGAAATCATGATGTCTAGATCTAGGATAGTGATTAGGCTACATAGATTGTATTAGTTGGCTTCCATAGGTGTTAAGGTGGCGGTTTGCTGGATGTCTCATGAAGAACCGACTATGTCACACCCCGACCGACGGCGGAATCATCGGGGTGGACGAATGTGAAACGATTGCTCATAGCACATGGAACTAATTATTTGCAATAATATTAAATGTCATTATTCATTAAATATTACAAGACAAATAAGTTCATACAATACAAAAGCATCAAACAAAGAAATAACATGTTAAGTTAAACTAGGTCCAAGTCTTATATAAGCACGAAGAGAATCCACAAATAGTAAACCTGAAACATGTTAAAAATAAAGGGTCAACTTTGAAAGTTGGTGAGATTTCCATAGCTTTTATACATAATTATATAAAAGATGGCAATTCACGTTGTAAGTTAGAGAACAAAGTAACTAGGGATGTAGGACAGAATGCACAATCAAACCATGACAAAGTTTTACAAGTCTCAAAAGTTTACAAGTATATACGATTAGCTAAGTGTACTTGGATCAACCAAGCAGGCTTGTCAGACCCATAGATCTATAACGTCGCCAGGCAAACAATAGTTAATGATTGTACATATATTCGACATTACATGGTAGCTACAAAGTTCAACTAACCACAACACACAAGTAAATTGCCATAAGTTTACAAGAATCAAACGTTTACAAGTGCAATGGTTATAAAGTAACATGTTTCACCCCAAAGTGCGAAAATACGAAAAAGGGGTATAGAAATACTCACGTGAAATAATAAGACGATAGTAAGAAATTAACGATACTCCAACGATTCCTTTATACAAGATACCTAACGTATAGATATATTCCAAGGTTAAGTTTAAAGGTAAGATTAATGAATAAGTGTGAACTAGGGTTTCAATTGAGAATTTGGGGGTTTAAATAATTAAATAAAATAATGGATCGCTTACGTTTTAGTTTAATAAAGATGGTATAAATCAATTAAGACCAGTAATAATTAAAAATGATTCAACAATTTAGTTTATTGTTTTAAATAAAGATTAAGTATAATGGGTGAAAAGAGATAATTAATTATTATTTGATAAAGAGAATTAATTCAATATTTATTTTAATGAGTTTAAAATTATTTAAAATCATTTTATAAAGTTTTGAACTTTTAAAATTATTTATTATAACACATCTTATAATACAAGATTTTAGTAAAAATGAAGTATAATCTATTGTTTTATAGGTTTTAAGAGTTTAAATAAAATTTTAGAGAATATCAACTAAATATGATATAACATGATTAAATGGATAATTAATTATTTAAATATTTATTTAAATAATCATTTATATGATTAAACATTTAAAGTATTTATAATATGTAGGTTTGAAGTGTTTTGAAATAATCCAAGTTTGGACTATAATATATTTGTAATATATAAAAGACTTAATAATGTTTTATAGCCTTTTTTATTATTTAAAAGTTTATTAAATTTATGAGTTATAAGTTTATAAAACCTTTAAAAGTTAATTTAATAATTTTTGAAATATTTTTGTTAATAAGGTAATTATAATTTAATTAAACAATATATTAAAACTTTATGTAATTAAAAAAACTTAAAAAATAAAGATAAAAGGGATGAGGTTACCCGGGGTCAAACCCGGGTCCCTTGTGTATAAGGTAACCGTTGTAACCAGTTGGGCCAGAGCTCAATCTTGTTACAAATCCCGCTGTAAATATTTAAATATATTTATTTAAATATATTTATTCAAATAACCCTCAAATCATCAAAAACCCTAGAATGATTGATCCAAAATTGATCATCAAAACAATAATGATTACTGAAATAAACATAGGGCTTTGATTCCCCTTGTAAATTCGAGTATGTGGGTGTGTATAACTTACTCGATTACTCACGTTTTGACGTAACTATGCCTGCTATAGCTTCGACCCACTCGTGATGAATAGGGGTACTTAGAATCAATGTTTGAGCGGATTTTCGAGCAATTGAAAGTATTGAAAGTTGAAATAGATCGAGTGGAACATTTCCCCTCTGTTAATTAGCTTCGATTCGATATGGTGCCACTTAGATGAATTCAGTTTTGATTTCGGTTGTTTCGAGTATCGTTCGACTATAATTACCTGGTGTTAACATAATTAGTTGATATTCAAAACTCTCAAAGGAGCGTTTTTTATCAATTAATTTGCTTAATGGTATTAAAGAACGCGGTGAACGATTTCGGTTTTGAATGTAATGTTCCGGTTTCAATAATAACCCCATAACCGTCGAATAACTCAACTGAAACGGGTCCTTGAGTTTGAAGTAGTTCCACGAGCGGTTTAATATAGTTTAATTGTGTTTTAATCGAACGCTTTTGGTATGGAAATGTCGCCGGAGACGGCCGGAGACCGGCCGGAGACAGAAAGAACCGACGGGTAAGGGGGCGGTTTGGGTAAATTTGAGGTTTTAAAATAAATTTACACTTTGGTCTCTGATGTTTTAGAAAACTTACATTTAGTGTAAATAGTTTGTAAATTAATTTTTTTTAATTTACAACTTAAACCCTAGTTTTAAAATTAATCCACGTTACTTATAAAACTTTTATAACTTCATAAGTTTGTTTAACTTTGAAATTTAATTCTTTATTTTTTTTAATTTAGTTCTTAAAACACATGAATAACAATTAAAACCTCATACATTTATAAAACTCTATTTTATAACTTATAAAATTAATATAAATTGTTTAAATGATTTTGATAAATGGAAAATTAAATAAAACTATTATCAACTTTGGTTAAGTTGTACATTTGATGCATTTAACCCATTAGAACTATTAAAAATTTTAATAACAAAAGTTCAAAGTGGATACGGGTTTAGGTTTAAGTTTTGAAAACGGCGGATGTTACAGTCTCCCCTACTTTAAGAAATTTCGTCTCGAAATTTAATCACAAGTAGACTAATTTAAAGGATCTGAGGAGACTTGGATACGATTTCACGTTTCCACGTGAACTCTTGGAAGCGTTTAAATTCAAAAAGATTTGTTATGCTTAAGTTTGTTAAGTTTCATAATTTATTTTCATGTGTTTCTTGACAAACGATACAAGATTATTAACTTAAAATTTTTAGTTGATAAAAGTTTGTATTTTAAATGGTTCAAGACGGTTAAAAAGATTTTGTCATGAGTGAAGCACTAAGTATTAGTGTGATACGAGGCTCGGAGATAAGTTCACGATGTTTTTAAATGGAATAAGGAATTCATAAGAACTTCTCAAGGAAACAACTTTTACGAGGTTTCTCTGTAACACCCAAATATTTATTATTCTGAAGCCGGTGAAGAAATAAAAGAAAATAAAGTCCAAAAGTCGAGGGACCAAACTCACCAACGAAGAAAAGTTGGGAAATGTGGTGATATTAGTAGGGAGAGGGCATCCCACTCTCCCCACACACCCCATATTTCAGTTTCATAAAGAGAAGAAGAGAGAAAGAAGAGAAAAAGAGGAAAAGTGCCGGTTCGGGTCGGTTCGGGTCGCCATCGTCGTGAAGCAAGCCAAATCGAAGCTCTTGTCGTTGTGCTCGTTTAGGTGAGTTCTAGGACCCCTCTTTTACATGTTTTTGAATGATTTTGGGGCTGGAACACATCTGAAAACCCTTTTTCACGTTTTTGGGTGAAAACCCATATGTATGCGTGTATGTATGCGTAGGACCCGTTTGGGGCTTGATTTCTTGCTTGGTTGTGCTTGAATAATGTTATGGTATGCATCCCTAAGGTTTAAGATGGTTGATTTAGGCTTAAAATGGGTTTAGATGAGTTTGGAGGCCGAAAACCCTCGGTTGCAGCCGGGATGAACTGCATTCTGCATCAGTTAGGGCTAGGCGACCGACTGGAGGCCGAATGGAGGCCATACGGCCGATTAGGGTGTGATTGGGGTCCATTCGTACGATTGGGGTTCATTCGCACAATTGAAGGGCGAGTCGCATGGGGGTCATGCGACTAAAGGTCCATTCGCACGACTAAAGGTCCATTCGCACGACTGAAGGTCCATTCGCACGACTGAAGGTCCAGTCGCATAGGTGTTCATCCGCATTGTCCATTCGCACAACTGGATGTTCATTCGCATAGGTGTTCATCCGTATTAGTTCATTCGCATGATGTTCAGTCGCATGGAGGCAATGCGACTGAAGGGTGTCCATACGCCCGAATAGGGCTGTTGTACCCGAGAAAGGTGTAGATTGACTTCTGACTTTTGGGGGAAAGTGCAGATGTAAGTTTTGACGTAACGGTTCCCATAGAGTTTGTAAGATGACGCTCGAGGCCTTAGAAAGCATGTTGGGCATGATGATGATGATGATGTTGCATGTTTAGGCTTGTCACGTATGTATGATGTTGCCCTGTATGATGATGACGAATGTGTATGATATGTCCCTTAGTATGATGTATAATATCTTTCCTATGGCTTTACCTATTATGATGAATGAACGAAGTATTATGTAACGTAAAGTGAAAGATAAAGAAAGAGGAACATAATGAACGAATGTATGCATTAATGAACGAATGAAAGAAGTCTTGCAAACATTGGATAACAGGGTCCTTCTTTGTGATTGACCAAACGTGTAGTGCCTCTACCGCTTACCCATAGTACTGTGGCATATGTTTAGCTGTTCATTTGTTGACTTCGGCCCAGTAGCTAAGACTGATGGTTACTCCTAGTACCGTGGCATACGTTTAGCTGTTCATTTGTTGACTTCGGCCCGGTAGCTACGACTAACCGGGGTGTAGCACATGGTATTGGTATGGATGATGTCTGATGCACAAGTAAAGTCATAATGAACGAATGAATGAATGATGAAGATAATAATGATATTATCTATGTGTACGTACGATGTGTGATCATGTAAAAGTAAGGAATGGTTTTATATGGAAGCAAAGTATGTTGTATTTATAAAACTAGAACTCACTCAGCAACGCTGACTTTGATGTGTTTCCAGTTGGCAGGTAATGTTTGTTGAGGATGGCACGGGCGACTACTCAGCTCTTTTGGGGATGGCATTCTTTTGATTAATGTTTTTGCATTGTAATGCGAACAAGCTATTTTGTAATGAATGTTGTATTAACTTGCAAAAGCATTTACATGGAAATGAAAGTTTGTTTTAGTTTTCCGCTGCGATTTATGAAATACAAATGTAATTATACGTTTTGTGTGCGATGAGAACCCAGCTGTAAGCATCCCGGGAACGGGGCCTTACAAGTTGGTATCAGAGCCAAAGTTTAAGTGAAATGGGTAAATTTTCAAAATAAACCTAATCTTAAACTGAGAATGGGACGGAAAGGGAATGGAATGCCAATCTGAGTAGTTGTGTGCCATCAGGTATTTTCGTAAGGTTAACCGGTTTTATGTGCGCATGGTATATGGTTATGTGTTGTATGTAGATTTAAATACTGATGTAGTCAGGACAGGTAATACTTGGGGTATGAAGAGTAAAGTAAGTGGCTAATCACAACTGGCCACTGTAATTAGGGACTTACTATACTTGACATAAACTGAGTTGTTTCCTTGAATGACCGTGTTGGTGTTTGAATCTTTCAGTGTGCGTGTGATGGCCGGAGGTAGATCTTCGAAATCTTCTAGGGGTGGAGGTCACAGTGCTGAACCGCAACCCAAGAGAGGGAGACCCAGAGTTGAGAGGGTGGTTCATGAAGAACCAGAGACCCCTCATCCGGAGGGTGGTGACGAAAGCGCCAATCTGAGAGCCTCAGTAAAGGAGGCTGTTGTAGAAGAAGTCCATCAGGTCATGCAGACAATCTTACCGTCTGTGGTGACTGAAGTTATTAAGGCTGTACGAGAAGGGGAAGAAAAGAAAGAAACAGATCCTCTGGAGAACGGGAACAACCAGAGCCGAAAACGGTTCTATCTGATGACGAAGAGGAAGAAGAAGAGCCTGCGCCGGAGACGGCACGAGGATGTAATTATGGGGCTTTTATGAGATGCAAGCCCCCTACTTTTGATGAAAACGGCATCGCTGCAGCTGCTCACCGGTGGGTGAGGGAAATGGAGGTTGTTCTCGATATCAGCGAGTGCCGAGAGGACCAAAAGGTGAAGTTTGCTACCCACTCGTTTGTGGATTCAGCTATGTGCTGGTGGGACAACATTGTCCAAGCTGAGGGTAGTAGGGCCATTGGGAAAATGAAATGGCCTGAGCTGAGAAGGTGGTGATTGAGGAATTTTGTCCTCATCGGGAAATGGACAAGGTCGAAAGGGAGTTCTGCAGTTGGAGGCTGGAACCATGACACACCAGCAGTATACCACCAAGTTTAATGAAATGGCACGACTCGTGCCTGATCAGGTGACGCCTCTGTCTCGGAAAATCAAGAGGTACATTCAGGGTTTACCGGTGGATGTTCGCCGGCATATGATCGCCGCCCGGCCAAGTACGTTTAGGTCGGCGGTCGATTTGGCCGGAAGACTTTATGATGAGAGGGAGGTGGTGGTGGTCGAAGCGAGCAAGAAGGTTGGTGGTGATCGGAACTGGAACGGGAAACGGTTTGGTCGGGGTGATGCCTCGACGGGTAACAAAAAGGCACGGGTGGATGACCGCCGCGTGGCCACATCGGGAGCGGGATCAAGGAGGTGTGGTAAGTGTGGAAAGGAGCATGCGGGAGAATGTAGGCTGGGTTTGAACGTGTGCTTCAAGTGTGGGAAGACAGGGCATATGGCGAAGGATTGCCTGTCGGGCAAATGTTTTAACTGTGGGGAAACTGGTCATATGAGCAGAGATTGTAAGAAGCCGAGGACTGAGGGTTCAGGGGTGAGGAAGACGGGAAGTGAAGGACCGAGGGCGAGCGCCAGGGCCTTTACTATGACACAGGAGGAAGCTAGGATAGACCCTGATGTCGTGTCCGGTACGTTTCTGGTGAACCAAACTTTAGCTTCTGTGCTATTTGATTCTGGTGCTAGTAGGAGTTTTATTTCTGCTGCTTTCTATGCTAAGTTGCCTGTTAGTAGTAGGCGTGTTGATGCGCCCTTTGAGGTAGAAACTGCCATAGGTAAGTCTATCAGGATTTCGGAGATGATAGAAAACTATGAGGTGGAGTTAGAAGGTCACAAGTTTCCTGTTAGACCGTTCGTGATGACCTTGGTGGTTTTGATTTGGTTCTGGGATGGATTGGTTAGCGGACTTCGAGGCGAACATTGTGTGTCGCAAGAAGATGATTCGATTGACAGCGCCTGATGGAAGTTTGGTAACGGTTTATGGTGATCGGGTTACTACAATCCCAAAGGTGATCTCAATGGCGATGGCGGGAAAGTGTATGAAGCGTGGATGTAGCGCCTACTTGGCTTATGTAAAGGATGTAGATGTACCAACACCACAACTGCCTAATGTACGGTTGTGTGTGACTTTCCAGACATGTTCCCAGAAGATTTACCAGGGGTACCACCTGACAGAGAAATTGAATTTCAGATTGATCTGATACCGGGTGCCCAACCTGTTGCCAAAGCACCGTATCGGTTGGCTCCGACGGAGATGAAAGAGTTGATGGAACAGTTGCAAGAGTTGCTTGATAAGGGGTTCATTAGACCAAGTATCTCTCCTTGGGGTGCTCCGGTCCTGTTGTAAAGAAGAAGGATGGTAGTATGAGGATGTGCATTGACTACCGTGAACTGATAAATTGACGGTGAAGAACCGCTACCCCTTACGAGAATAGATGATTTGTTCGATCAGCTTCAGGGTGCCAGTTGGTTTTCAAGAATAGATCTTCGGTCTGGCTATCATCAGTTGAAGGTAAAGGAACAAGATATCCCTAAAACAGTTTTCCGCACACGCTATGGTCATTACGAGTTTCTTGTCATGTCCTTTGGTCTGACCAACGCGCCAGCTGCTTTTATGGATTTGATGAACTGTGTGTGTCGACCGATGCTGGATAAATCAGTGATTGTGTTTATTGATGATATCCTGATTTACTCAAGGAGCGAAGTAGAGCATGCCGGTCACATTCGAGAGGTTCTAGAGACGTTGAGAAGGGAGAAATTGTATGCTAAATTCTCCAAGTGCGCGTTTTGGTTGCACGAAGTTCAGTTTTGGGTCATGTGGTGAATCCTGACGGGATAATGGTGGACCCGGCGAAGGTGGAGGCGGTTATGCAATGGAGGTCACCAAAGACGCCATCCGAGATCCGTAGTTTCTTGGGCTTGGCGGGCTACTATAGAAGATTCATCCAAGACTTCTCTAAGATTGCTTCTCCACTAACGAAGTTGACCCGAAAGGATGTGAAGTTTGTATGGGGTCAAGCTCAAGAGAAGGCGTTCGAAGAGCTGAAGGCAAGACTGACTCAAGCTCCAGTACTGTCCCTACCCGATGGAAATGAAGATCTAGTGGTTTATTATGATGCTTCCTACTCGGGGTTGGGATGCGTGTTAATGCAAAGAGGAAAGGTTATAGCCTATGCATCTCGACAATTGAAAGTCCATGAGGTTAATTATCCCACTCATGACTTGGAGCTAGCAGCCGTGGTCTTTGCACTAAAGATTTGGAGGCACTATCTCTACGGGGCGAAGTGCACCATATTCACCGACCATAAGAGCTTGAAGTATTTCTTCGAGCAGAAGGATCTAAACATGAGGAAGAGGAGATGGTTGGAGCTTATAAAGGATTATGATTGCGAGATCCATTACCATCCGGGCAAAGCTAATGTGGTGGCGGATGCCCTTAGCCGAAAGGAAAGGCCCGAACTGATTCGGGTGAAAGCTTGTCAACTAATCATGACCTCTGATGTGATGAAGCAAATCAAAGAGTTTCAAGATGAGGCATTGAAAGAAGATCACCTTAACTCGGAAAGAATGAGAGGTCTGGTTGGGGAATTGGGTGAAAACACACTCGGTGTTAGAACTCGATTCGGTCGTGTGTGGATTCCTCGTTTTGGGGATCTACGGGTGAAGATAATGGATGAAGCTCACAAGACTTGATACTCCATTCATCCTGGTGCCACGAAAATGTACCATGATATGAAGAAAGATTATTGGTGGCCGGGTGTGACGCGTGACGTGGTGGAGTATGTGAGTAAGTGCCTTACTTGCTTACAGGTGAAAGCAGAGCATCAAAAGCCGTATGGGAAGATCCAACCTCTGGATATACCATAATGGAAGTGAGAGCACATCACCATGGACTTCATTACGAAGCTGCCACGTACTCCGAAAGGGTACGATGCCATATGGGTGATAGTTGATCGTTTGACGAAGAGTGCTCACTTTCTACCGATCCGCGAGACGTATTCATCTGAGAGGTCGGCCGAACTGTTCATCAAGGAAATTGTAACTCGTCATGGTGTGTCGGTGTCTATTGTGTCTGATCGTCACACTCGGTTTACATCTAAATTTTGGAAGAAATTCCATGACGCTATGGGGACGAGGTTACATATTAGCTCGGCTTATCATCCCTAAACCGATGGTCAGTCAGAAAGAACCATTCAGACACTGGAAGACATGCTGCGGGCATGTGTGATCGATTTTGGTGGAAGTTGGTATGACCACTTACCGTTAGCCGAATTCTCATACAACAACAGCTATCATGCCGGCATTGGTATGCCACCATATGAGATGCTATACGGTAGGAGATGCAGAACACCCGTTTGTTGGGGTGATATTGGTCAGAAGGAATTGGGGAGCGTCGAGGTAATCGAGGCTACGACAGAGAAGCTTGAAAAGATTAAAGCCTTCATGAAGGCAGCCAAAGATAGACAGGAGTCGTATGCCGATAAGCGACGTAGGCCAATTGAGTTCCAGGTGGGAGATCGGGTTATGTTGAAGGTCTCACCTTGGAAGGGTATTATCAGATTCAGAAAGCGGGGCAAGTTGAGCCCAAGATATATAGGCCCTTTCCGAATCATTGCTCGAGTAGGGGAGGGCCTATAGATTGGAGTTGCCTGATGAGTTAAGTGGGATTCACCCGACATTCCATGTATCTCATCTGAGAAAGTGTATAGCTGATGAAGACATGATTGTTCCATTGGAAGATATCGAAGTAGATGAACGGCTCAATTATGTGGAGCAACCAGTGGCAATCATCGACCGAAAGGAGAAAAGGCTAAAGAATAAAGTGGTTCCTCTTGTGTGTGTACAGTGGAAGCACAGGAAGGGATCCGAGTCAACGTGGGAACTGAGGAAGAAATGAGACAGCATTACCCACGTTTGTTCGACGAATAACATGTTTCGGGGACGAAACCTATTTAAGGGGGGTGGACTTGTAACACCTGAATATTTATTATTCTGAAGCCGGTGAAGAAAGAAAAGAAAAATAAGTCCAAAAGTCGAGGGACCAAACTCGCCAACGAAGAAAAGTTGGGAAATGTGGTGATATTAGTAGGGAGAGGGCAGACCCTCTCCCCACACCCCATATTTCAGTTCTAAGAGAAGAAGAGAGAAGAGAAGAGAAAGAAGAGAAACAGAGGAAAAGTGCCGGTTCGGGTCGGTTCGGGTCGCCAAAATCGTCGTGAAGCAAGCCAAATCGAAGCTCTTGTCGTTGTGCTCGTTTAGGTGAGTTCTAGGACCCCTCTTTTACATGTTTTTGAATGATTTTGGGGCTGGAACACATCTGAAAACCCTTTTTCGCGTTTTTGGGTGAAAACCGTATGTATGCGTGTATGTATGCGTAGGACCCGTTTGGGGCTTGATTTCTTGCTTGGTTGTGCTTGAATAATGTTATGGTATGCATCCCTAAGGTTTAGGATGGTCGATTTAGGCTTAAAATGGGTTTAGATGAGTTTGGAGGCCAAAAACCCTCGTTGCAGCTGGGATGAACTGCATTCTGCATCAGTTAGGGCTAGCGCGACCGACTGGAAGCCGAATGGAGGCCATACGGCCGATTAGGGTGCGATTGGGGTCCATTCGTACGATTGGGTTCATTCGCACGATTGAAGGGCCAGTCGCATGGGGGTCATGCGACTAAAGGTCCATTCGCACGACTAAAGGTCCATTCGCACGACTGAAGGTCCATTCGCACGACTGAAGGTCCATTCGCACGACGATGAAGGTCCAGTCGCATAGGTGTTCATCTGCATTGTCCATTCGCATGACTGGATGTTCATTCGCATAGGTGTTCATCCGTATTAGTTCATTCGTATGATGTTCAGTCGCATGGAGGCAATGCGACTGAAGGGTGTCCATACGCCCGAATAGGGCTGTTGTACCCGAGGAAGGTGTAGATTGACTTCTGACTTTGGGGGGAAAGTGCAGATGTAAGTTTTGACGTAAAGGTTCCCATAGAGTTTGTAAGATGACGCTCGAGGCCTTAGAAAGCATGTTGGGCATGATGATGATGATGATGTTGCATGTTTAGGCTTGTCACGTATGTATGATGTTGCCCTGTATGATGATGACGAATGTGTATGATATCCTTAGTATGATGTATAATATCTTTCCTATGGCTTTACCTATTATGATGAATGAACGAAGTATTATGTAACGTAAAGTGAAAGATAAAGAAAGAGGAACATAATGAACGAATGTATGCATTAATGAACGAATGAAAGAAGTCTTGCAAACATTGGATAACAGGGTCCTTCTTTGTGATTGACCAAACGTGTAGTGCCTCTACCGCTTACCCCTAGTACTGTGGCATACATTTAGCTGTTCATTGTTGACTTCGGCCCAGTAGCTAAGACTGATGGTTACTCCTAGTACCGTGGCATACGTTTAGCTGTTCATTGTTGACTTCGGCCCGGTAGCTACGACTAACCGGGGTGTAGCACATGGTATTGGTACGGATGATGTCCGATGCGCAGGTAAAGTCATAATGAACGAATGAATGAATGAAGAAGATAATAATGATATTATCTATGTGTACGTACGATGTGTGATCATGTAAAAGTAACGAATGGTTTTATATGGAAGCAAAGTATTTGTATTTATAAAACTAGAACTCACTCAGCAACGCTGACTTTGATGTGTTTCCAGTTGGCAGGTAATGTTTGCTGAGGATGGCACGGGCGACTACTCAGCTCTTTTGGGGATGGCATTCTTTTGATTAATGTTTTTGCATTGTAATGCGAACAAGCTATTTTGTAATGAATGTTGTATTAACTTGCAAAAGCATTTACATGGAAATGAAAGTTTGTTTTAGTTTTCCGCTGCGATTTATGAAATACAAATGTAATTATACGTTTTGTGTGCGATGAGAACCCAGTTGTAAGCGTCCCGGGAACGGGGCCTTACATTCTCGATGCTCGATTTGTGTTTACTTATGTCATTAGGGTTTCAAATTTTTATTAGTGTTACGCTGATACGGAATCGGTGTTTGTTATGATTAATGTCACACCCCAACCTTGACGGCGGAAACGTCGAGGAGTGAGAGTTAAGATCGTTCATAGCCACATAACGCTATTATAATCCAAATATATTTTACGTATAAATTTCATTGTCACATTACAAATATAAGTCTCAAAGGATAAAAAGACATAACATAAAAGTAACAATTCATCCTATTTTATTATTAATCTAGGTCCATTCTAGATGTGCAAGCTTCAATGTGTAGATAATCAAACTTGGGCATTTCCTGAAAATGTTAAAAATAAAGGGGTCAACAATAATGTTGGTGAGCATTCATAGTTTTAATACATAGCATTTATAAAAGATGGCAATTCAAGTCGTAAGTTAGTGAATAGAGTGATTAGGGATGTTATGAACAGTGCAACAATCAAACCTCGACAAAGTTTTACAAGTCTCAAACGTTTACAAATATACGATCAGCTAAGTGCACTTGGATCAACCAAAGCAGGCTTGTCTTGCCCATAGATCTATGACTTCGGGGCTAGCAATAGTTAATGACTGTACATATAACGCCATAACATGGTAACCACGAAAGTTCAACTAACCACAACTTTACAAGATGAATTGCCATAGGTTTACAAGTCTCAAATAAGTTTACAAGTGCAATGGTATAGGTTAACATGTTTCATCCCAAAATGTGAAAATAAGAAAAAAGGGGTATAGAATACTCACATGATCAAATAATATATATTTGATGATTAATAATAATAAGCAACGTTTCAACGTGGTCTTTCACAATGCACCTAAAACAATTATATGTTACAAGGTTACAATAATAATTTAAGGTTAAACGAGACTAGGATTTCAAATTGGTATTTAAGAATTTTAATTTGATGGCTTTGATTAGTGAGATCATATATATGTTTTAGTTCAAGACAAATATCATGTAAAGAATTTTAAAGAAATAAAAGCCTTTATAACAATTTTGTAAAATTTTAACTTATCAAATATAATTTTCTATAGTAGCCATGATTGATCTATAAATATAAAATGTTTAGTGAACAAATAATCATTAAATGATTTCAAAGAAAATATTATATAAAGTTTATTTTTACATGATTAACTAGGAAAATATTTATTAAATTTTATTTTATAAAAAAATTGTTAAGGTAATTGTAGAAAATAATAGAATAACTTTAAGAATTTATGAAGTTTACAAAACTACTTTTTAATATTTTTTAGAAAATTTTCAATTTTTTTAAAGGCTAAAAAAAAACTAAAAAAAATAGGTTGAGGGTGCCCGGGTTCGAACCCGGGACCCCTAGATTGGCAACCGAGTGTGCAACAGTAAACCAAGGCATCCAGCCGCGGTTTACTTTAGTTTTAGAACTTAAAACATAATCACAAGAAAAACCCCCAAATTACATAAACCCTAGAATCAAGCTTTGATCTAATTCAACCTTAGATGATTCTGTTAACCTTTATAATTATGGGGCTTTTGTTACCCGTAATTAAACGAGTGGGTTTAGGTGATTAATTACCCGGTTGATGACAAATCAGAGGTATTCAACACGAAGAACAGGTCGCGCACTTCCTGTGCCCAATCGATGATCAAACGTTTCTGATAATCTAATTCGTTGCACAGGTAGCTTCAAATGATCTCTGAGATGAAAAGCCCTCTGCCAATTCGTAGTTAGCGGCCTCGTATGGTGGTGTTCGAGTGGTTGCAGGTTCGCGGTTAAAGTGAGAGTAAATAGGATTGTTTAAGTGCGATTCAGGTAGAATTATGTTGCATAGAAGTTTAGGTACGATTAGACGATCATGTAGGTGCAATTAATTTTATTATTATTGCGTTTTAGATGTCGAACGGCTTGATGATTTAAGAATTGCCGGCTACTCGGTTAATTGGTTTGTAACCGGCGTTTAGATGAGTTTAAGGCCCATAACGGCTTTCGAATCATGTTAATGATGCGTTTGAGATGATTTGGAGTATGATTAAGGGCTTTTTGTGGCGTTTTAAGCCTCGCCGGAGCCGGGAACTCTGCCGGCGACAGCTGCCGGATTTACGGGAATTAAGGGGGAATGGGTTGGGTTTTAAGAATTTGCACTTATGGTCCTTGAAGATTCCGTCTTTATTATTTTCCGCAAAAACTTCCTTTTTTTTTCTTCTTTAAAGTTTACAAAATGACAACAAGGCCCCCTTAACTTTTAACTCAAGGTTATAACCATCTTTTAACTTAAAAATTTTTATAACTTATTATTATTATTGTTACAATTACTCTTTTTATATTATTATCATTATTATTATTATTATATAATCATGTAACCTTACAAATTAAGAGACCAATTAAGGTAATATTCATAAGCAACCCATAAGTTTCATGAATGACACAATTAGTCCATGCAAGAATTTAACAATGTTAACTTTACATTAACCCAAAATTTCAAGATGTTACAATTAAGGATGCAGTTTAGAATGAGGGCATCATTGCAATAGGTTTCCAGGATAAGTACGGTTTTGAGGGGAAGGCATTCGGAAATATTATTAAGGGTCGTTAAGAGATTTGGGATAGTGAGTTTAAGATTCAAGGGAACAAAATCAATGAAGAGACGAGTCAAAATAACAAGATGTTTCAAGTGTAACATTCGGTTTACAAACCAAAACATTACGTTGACTTATCAAAGTATTATGTCAACTACAACCTTAATGAATACATGCGTACCTAAAAGCAGACACTCACTCCAAGGGTTCCCAGGTAAGGTAAACGGATCCATCGGTTGATTTGGATTTATATGAGTACCTTGCCTAAACAGAACACCTCGAGATACAGGCATCCCACTCTTCCAGCATTACATGTTTCAAATTATAGGACATAGACTTTGACGAGACTTGAAAACCATGAATAACGATTCAAAGCTCATTTTGAAAACCATTTGATTTAGGCATATAATGCCTTATAATATGATTTAAGATTCATGTGTGCATTGATAAGAATCAAACTATAAGAAGAATCACATAAGGCACATAATCACATAATCAAATATAAACATATAAGGCACATAAAATCCTATCTAAGCATCTAAAACACATGAGAGGACGCGTGTGTAAAGGTACTTAGTTATAGTATAGGTCATTCCATTTCTAATAACCTAAATCCCTATAACCATGGCTCTGATACCAATCTGTCACACCCCGACTGACGGCGGAATCATCGAGGCGGACGAATGTGAAACGATTGCTCATAGCACATGGAACTAATTAAGTTGAAATAATATTAAATGTCATTATTCATTAAATATTACAAGACAAATAAGTTCATATAATACAAAAGCATCAAACAAAGAAATAATATGTTAAGTTAAACTAGGTTCAAGTCTTATATGAGCACAAAGAGAATCCATAAATAATACCTGAAACATGTTAAAAATAAAAGGTCAACTTTGAAAGTTGGTGAGATTTCCATAGTTTTCATACATAAGTATATAAAAGATGGCAATTCACGTTGTAAGTTAGAGAACAAAGTAACTAGGGATGTAAGACAAAATGCACAATCAAACCTTGATAAAGTTTTACAAGTCTCAAACGTTTACAAGTATATACGATTAGCTAAGTGTACTTGGATCAACCAAGCAGGCTTGTTAGGCCCACAGATCTATGACGTCGCCAGACTAACAATAGTTAATGATTATACATATATTCGACATTACATGGTAGCTACAAAGTTCAACTAACCACAACACACAAGTAAATTGCCATAAGTTTACAAGAATCAAACGTTTACAAGTGCAATAGTTATAAAGTAACATGTTTCACCCCAAAGTATGAAAATATGAAAAAAAGAGTTTAGAAATACTCACGTGAAATAAATAAGACGATAGTAATAAATTAACGATGCTCCAACGATTCCTTATACAAGATACCTAACGTATATATATATTCCAAGGTTAAGTTTAAAGGTAAGATTAATAAATAAGTGTGAACTAGGGTTTCAATTGGAATTTGGGGGTTTAAATAATTAAATAAAATAATGGATCGCTTACGTTTTAGTTAATAAAGATGGTATAAATCAATTAAGACCAGTAATAATTAAAATGATTCAATAATTAGTTTATTGTTTTAAATAAGATTAAGTATAATGGGTGAAAATAGATAATTAATTATTATTTGATAAAGAGAATTAATAAATACTTATTTTAATGACTTTAAAATTATTTAAAATCATTTATAAAGTTTTGAACTTTTAAAATTATTTATTATAAAACATCTTATAAACAAGATTTTAGTAAAAATGAAGTATAATCTATTGTTTTATAGGTTTTAAGAGTTTAAATAAAATTTAGAGAATATCAACTAAATATGATATAACATGATTAAATGGATAATTAATTATTTAAATATTTATTTAAATAATCATTATATGATTAAACATTTAAAGTATTTTAATATGTAGGTTTGAAGTGTTTTGAAATAATCCAAGTTTGGACTAATACATTTGTAATATATAAAAGACTTAATAATGTTTTATAGCCTTTTTATTCTTTAAAAGTTTATTAAATTTATGAGTTATAAGTTTATAAAACCTTTAAAAGTTAATTTAATAATTTTTGAAATATTTTTTTAATAAGGTAATTATAATTTAATTAAACAATATATTAAAACTTTATGTAATAAAAAAAACTAAAAAAAATAAAGATAAAAGGGATTAGGGTACCGGGGTCGAATCCGGGTCCCTTGTGTATAAGGTAACTCTTGTAACCAGTTGGGCCAGAGCTCAATCTTGTTACAAATCCCGCTGTAAATATTTAAATATATTTATTTAAATATATTTATTCAAATAACCCTCAAATCATCAAAAACCCTAGAATGATTGATCCAAAATTGATCATCAAAACGATAATGATTACTGAAATAAACATAGGCTTTGATTCCCCTTGTAAATTCGAGTATGTGGGTGTGTATAACTTACTCGATTACGCACGTTTTGACGTAACTATGCCTGCTATAGCTTCGACCCACTCGTGATGAATAGGGGTACTTAGAATCGATGTTTGAGCGGATTTTTGAACAACTGAAAGTATTGAAAGTTGAATAGATCGAGTGGAACATTTCCTCTCTGAATTAGTTTCGATTCGATATGGTGCCACTTAGATGAATTCAGTTTTGATTTCGGTTGTTTCGAGTATCGTTCGACTATAATTACTTAGTGTTAACATAATTGGTTGATATGATCAAGTTAAAACTCTCAAAGGAGCGTTTTTTATCAATTAATTGCTTAATGGTATTAAAGAACGCGGTGAACGATTTCGATTTTGAATGTAATGTTTCGGTTTCAATAATAACCCCATAACCGTCGAATAATCAACTGAAACGGGTCCTTGAGTTCGAAGTAGGTCCACGAGCGGTTTAATATAGTTTAATTGCGTTTTAATCGAACGCTTTTGGTATGGAAATGTCGCCGGAGACGGCGGAGACCGGCCGGGGAGACAGAAAGAACCGACGGGTAAGGGGGCGGTTTGGGTAAATTTGAGGTTTTAAAATAAATTTACACTTTGGTCCCTGATGTTTTAGAAAACTTACATTTAATGTAAATGGTTTGTAAATTAATTTTTTTAATTTACAACTTAAACCCTAGTTTTAAAATTAATCAAGTTACTATAAAACTTTTATAACTTCATAAGTTTGTTTAACTTTGAAATTTAATTCTTTATTTTTTGTAATTTAGTAGTTAAAACACATGAATAACAATTAAAACCTCATACATTTATAAAACTCTATTTATAACTTATAAAATTAATATAAATTGTTTAAATGATTTTGATAAATGGAAAAGTAAATAAAACTATTATCAACTTTGGTTAAGTTGTACATTTGATGCATTTAACCCATTAGAATTATTAAAAATTTAATAACAAAAGTTCAAAGTGGATACGGGTTTAGGTTTAAGTTTTGAAAACGACGGATGTGCAGACTAGGTGGCGGTGTAAGGGGGGGTGTTCCAAAATTGCAAGGTGGCACATTATGATGATTCATGATTCATCAAGTCATAGTTACAAGTTTTACTAATGCTTTAGTTGGTTAATCGGGTGATTTAGTGTTCTAATGACCGGTTTAGAGCTTTGATTATGATTATGTTGAGGTTTAAGTATTTAAGGTCTATTTAGATTGCTTTTGATACCAAGTTTCTTTGATGTTGTATTGTAATGTGGGTTTGGTTGGGTTGTATTTCCGGTTAGTTTGGTGTATGTTGGGTGTTAAAATGTTAAATTTATTGATCAAATAATGTTTGGTATCTAAAACTTATGAATATGGATGCGTGCATACGTAAAATTTGTGCATGCATGCAACCATGCATGTAACCATGCATACGTGCAACATATATATATATAGGGTTAGTCAAATAATTATTAACATGTAGAAGAATTTATTTATATGTTAATTTTGTCTAACCTTATATTTTAAAATCATAAGTTTAATTTTTCTAAACATTTTGATAAACGTTAATAGGCTAATAACCTTCAAATACTTCAAATATAGAAAATATTATCGCTATTAATATTTTTATGAAAAATAGATTTTATACCTGGAGAAAAAAATATATTATTTCAAAAATTTTGAGGAAAAATCGTTTTCTATATTAAGAAATCCCATGAGCATTATAGCCCATCACAAATCGCAAGGAGATATGGGACCTTGTCATTACACAAGCGATTTTTCAAGTAAGAAAATAAATGGATTTCATTTAAGAATCTGTTTATTTTGCGTACACCACAATCATGTATGTATAAAATACTCATTAACATTATCGACGTAAACAGTGGTGGAGCTTGAATATTTTCGTGTGGGGGTGAGGGCGAAATTAATTATTTTAAGTGAGGCGAACTTGATATTTATATAAAAATTTATATTATCGGACAAAAAATTTAACACTACCAACAAAAAAAAGAGGTCCACTATCCTCCGCCCATGGACGCAAACACATTAAAACATGTTTCAAACATTCAAGCACCATTACACAAACACACATACACATACATTCTAAGACGACTACTTCAGACACTTATTCTCAAGGTTGCTCCAATTCCGTCATCGTAACATTGTCTTTGAAATCAATCCAAGTCTGACCTCACTAACAAGATCATCTCTGAACGATATAACACCACACAGAACACATCTACACTTATTTAAATTGTGTCTATAATCACATATTATAAACAAGAAATGATCATAAATCATAACGCCAGGTTAACTCTAATCGAGTTCATAAACAATTTACCCCCTCGATAATTCTACAAAACAAGATTCCCCATGATTAGACTCAACCTTAATTCTTAATCTCTTATCAAGACACTAACTTGTAGTACTCTCAAACCTCAGGGGGCTAATACGCAAATAACTGAACTTCTAGCAGCCGTGTTGACCGATGACCACAGAGTCAACCATCTTCGTCAATGCTCCAAACAACGAAGACCACCATTAATATCACACAGTACACCATAACATCAAAATTCAATAATCAACCACCAATCACCACCACCACCACCACCACCGCCACCACCATCGCCACCACCTCCACCACCGTCATGTCCACCACCAGCCCCCTCATCATCATCATCTTCCTTCACTTAGCTTTTCATCCAACAAACGCCCAAATCGGAAACGATACAACTTCATCATCAACCTCCGATTTCCCATGGAGTCCGTCGGAAAACCGACGACTCATATCAAACAACTCCGTCTTCGCCGCCGGCTTCCTCCGGCCACCAAACACCACCGACCGCTTCATCTTCTCCGTATACTACGCCAACATCACCCAAACGACCACAATCTGGTCGGTCAACGCCGATTCGCCGGTCAACCGATCATCCTCCCTCTCAATCACCGCCTCCGGCGAGCTCCGCCTCGCCGGAGCCAGCCTCCCCGGAGCTCCGACGTCCTCCGGTAACAGTTCTCAGATCCTCCGTCTCTCCGACGACGGAAACCTGTTGTACGGTAACTGGAGTAGCTTCCAACACCCTACGAACACAATCGTTCCGAATCAGAACATCACCGGAACGATTCTCTCTGTGAAAAACGGAACATTCCGATTCACCGGAAAACAACTGATCTTCAACGGAAGTTACGATTTGGATCCAGAAGCTTCGTATTATACCAACGATAACGCGTTTTTAAACCTAGATGACAACGGTAAGGTTCAATTGGAAAACGGAAATTCGTTCATCACCTCCGACTACGGTGATCGATCGTTGAGGCGATTGAAGCTCGACGACAATGGCAATCTGAGGATTTACAGCTTCGATCCAATTGTTCATCAATGGAACGTTGTGTGGCAAGCGGTGCCGGAGTTGTGTCAAATCAAGGGGACTTGTGGCCCTAATTCGATATGTATGTATGGTGATACTTACGATTCTACTGTTTGTGATTGTCCGCCGGGGTTCCGGCGAGTCTCCGGCGACGGCGACGGTGGTGATTGCCGGAGGAAGGTGGAGATTGTTGATGGTGGGAAGTTTCTGCAACTGGATTATGTGAACTTTAGTGGCGGGTCGGGTCAGGGGAGTCAGCGCTCTATCCCGGCTTCGAACTTTTCGATGTGTGAATCCGCGTGCTTGAATGACCCGGAGTGTCTCGGGTTCGGGTACAAGTACGACGGTCAGCGGTATTGTATGCTCGTGAGACGGTTATACTATGGGATCTGGTCTCCCGCGACCGAAGCTGTTTTTTTTCTTCGGGTTGATAAGTCCGAGACTGATAAGACTACATTTACGGGCTTGACGAGTATTCTCGAGACGACATGTCCGATTCAGATTAGCCTTCCGTTGCCGCCCGACGAGTCGGACTCGACGACGCGGAATATTGCAATTATATCGACTTTGTTCGCGGCTGAGTTGATTAGTGGTGTGGCATTCTTTTGGGTGTTTTTGAAGAAGTATGTGAAGTATCGGGACATGGCTCGGACGTTTGGGCTTGAGTTTTTGCCTGCTGGTGGGCCGAAGAGGTTTAGCTACGCGGAGGTTAAAGCAGCTACAAATGATTTCTCGAGCGCGAATGTTGTTGGGAAGGGTGGGTTTGGTGATGTGTATAAAGGGGTTCTGAGTGATCATCGAGTTGTCGCGGTTAAGTGCTTGAAAAACGTTACGGGTGGGGATAATGAGTTTTGGGCGGAGGTCACGATCATTGCTCGGATGCACCATCTCAATTTAGTCCGTTTGTGGGGATTTTGTGCCGAGAAGGGTCAGAGGATCCTCGTTTATGAGTACGTGCCAAACGGTTCATTAGACAAGTTCTTGTTCCGTTCGGGAAAAATCAACTACTCGGAAGAACATGAAGATGCCGAAGGGGGCAAGTTGTTGGAGCGAAATCCCATGCTCGATTGGGGGATTAGATATCGTATTGCTTTAGGTGTAGCAAGGGCAATTGCGTATTTGCACGAAGAGTGCCTAGAATGGGTGCTTCATTGTGACATCAAACCGAGAACATACTTCTCGGAGCTGATTTCTGCCCGAAGATATCAGACTTCGGGCTATCAAAACTAAGAAAGAAGGAGGATATGGTTAGTTACTCGAGGATGCGAGGAACTCGTGGATACATGGCACCCGAATGGGTAAAAAGTGATCAAATTACACCAAAAGCTGATGTTTACAGTTTTGGAATGGTGTTGTTAGAGCTCGTTACCGGGGTGCGTAACTTTGACATCCAGGGTTCGAAAATGGATAGCGAAGAGTGGTACTTCCCTCGATGGGCATTTGATAAGGTGTACAAAGAAATGAATATCGAGGATATTTTGGACAATCAGATAAAGAACTCATACGATAGTCGACTCCATGAGGACATGATCACACGAATGGTGAAGACCGCGATATGGTGCCTCCAAGATCGGCCGGAAATGAGACCTTCGATGGGGAAGGTGGCTAAGATGCTCGAGGGAACAGTAGAAATCATAGAACCCAAAAAACCCACAATATTTTTCTTAGGTGACGACTAAATGCTTATAAGAATTTAAGTGTGTAAGTTTAACGTTATATAATTGTTACCATTATTATTTGTCGTATAAAAATAAAAACTTTGTTGTTTTTTGATTCACTTTATATCAATTCCCATTGCACATCCAAAGAACGATAAAAGTAACCAAGCTAAGTGAGTTCAAGTTTATCCGGATAAGCATTCTAGATGGTAATTTTATATTGTTATCACAAACAACTACGATCGGGTTTTAATTCGTCTAAGAAGTTCTAATTTGGTCAAAAACAAAGGTTTTTCTAACAAAGAAAATAAATACCAAGACTGTTATGAGTAGACTAAAATGGATTGTATTAGCGTAGTTATATTCTTCTATTCTACCAATAGCAATCGTAGTTCTTTTATATAGTGGGGTAGATATTTACCGGAACGAGTCAACTAAATACACCTATGTAAAAATTATAGTTTACTCTCTATTTCTTTTATTTCAATATGTTGTTTAACATTTGTCCTTAAGAATGATCTCAGACATTTGAATTATCAAATTAAGCTCATGCTATAATATGAAAACAAATGTTGGTTATGGAGTCTAAATAAGGATCACATTTGATGATTGTAAATTGTTCTCAGGGTTTAAAGCTCAAGGTTTATGGCACTAGTAGGCATATTTAGTGGCTGTTTGAAATCTTTCACTCGGCTCGGTTAGAAGATAATGACTGGATAAGAGTTCGTTTCAAAACTGACCGGGTAAAAAAATAGGTATAAATTAGTGGTGTCGGATTGGATCAAATGTCAAAAAGTAATAATCAAATACGCTGACCGGCCAAAATGTTTTACCAAATCAGAAACAAATCAAAACGCTAGCTTGGGAGTTTCACCAAAAACAACTCTTACTCTGGTAAGGCATTTGTTAGTTTTACGGTATGTGTTTTCATTGTTTTGTCTCCTTGTTTTCTGAATCGATGCTTTAATTTGCTACAAGATTAGATTGAAAAGTGGTACACATGTCATTTTCTGTGTATATTTTTAATTCTATATTATACTAGAATATGTGACAGTAGTATATTTATAAAAATCAAAATACATTTGTATGTATGATATATATCTCTATAAGATCACATCCACCGATAAATGAAAGCTTGTTGAAGTTACAATAAAACGAGTTTGTTTTTCAAAAATATGTAATAACAAAACTTATTTACTAAAAAGAGTTTGGTTTAAAAATATTTATCAAAATGATGTATTGTGTATGAATTAATAAGAAATCTTATTTTTCTCACTTCTCATTGCATTGGATAACTTCAATTGATTAAATAATTGTTGTAAACTAATTGGAATTACATAAGATTGACAAACAATAAGAAGTTCATGTATGATTGTATTAAGAGAATCAAATATGATTACAAAAGAAAAGTCTCTTCATCAATAAACCCTAACACTATTTATCCCTCAAATTGGACCGTTACCAACCGTTAACCAGTTTAACCAATTAGACAGTCACTAGTACAAATACAAACATGAAGCAACAAGTTACAGAAATAACCCCTTGAACTTGCAGACATTGACCTTTAACTCCACAATAATAATTAATTTAAATATTTGATTATAAACCGAATGTTTAATTAAACATATATAACATAACTAAATATTCCATTGTTTCATTAAAACGAATAGATTAAGTTCACATGTTTTCACAATTTAAATACTATATATTAATATTGAGCCCGTTAAAATCTAGCCCTTCCAAAACAATATAAATACATACGTATACACATACAAATTTATCATTTTTATTAGATAAAATTACAAAAAACATCTTTTATGTTTTTATCAAATTTCACAGTACTCCTTAATGTTTAAAAGTAACAGTCTCTATTCTTTATGTTTGTTTTTGTTTCAGATTAAATCCTTTATAGCTAACTCCGTTAAATATTGTCATTAAGTCTTATCACGAGTAATTTACGTGATGGGTAATTTGGTAATTTAACCATCCCCCCAAATTGAAACTGACGGCCACTACGCTCCTTCGCCTCTCCACCCTCTCAATCAAAGGCGTCTTTGAATCTCCGGCACCGACTACCATTACACTCATTCGTCTCTCTGCCACCGACCTCGACTCTTTGCGATTCTTTATCGATATCACTAAATTTAACTTTGCCGATTATGTTCTAGGAAATCTCTCCACCTCCTTCTCTGCCTGCTTAATCGAGGTTCTAGCATCCACCTGCGACTTAGTTTTCATAATCATGTTTTGTGATCGGACAAACTCATCATCAACTCCGTCTACCGTTGTCTGCTTCACATCCAATAACACTTCCACTAGTATCGTTAACGATTCTATACTCGAATCGACTTCACTTCTTTTATGATTAGTCTAAGATTAAACCTATTTTCTTCTAAACGTTCTGAGTAATATGATTTAATTTCAATTTCAATATGACCGGAGAGCAAGCAACAGAGAATAACGAACACAATTTCAATTAGAAAAACAATGTGTTGATTCAACACGCAAGACGAACATGCAAACATATACCCATTGGTTACTTTAAAAATGGTAAGAAGGTGACTCGGTCACTATGAAATCAACACAACGACAATAAAAACTTCGATCTTTTACATTTTGGGGGGTGCGGGTGCGGGTGCAATCGACTATAACAGTTTCAATTTTGAGGAAGATGAGATTAAATGTGTGATTTGTAGAAGTTGAGGGAGGGGGTTTAATTTACCAAATGCACATCACGTGAATCACACATGATCAGACTTAACGGCAATATTTAACGGAGTTAGCTAGAAAAGATTTAATCTTATATAAAAACAAACATAAAGGATAGAGACTGTTACTTTTAAACATTAAGGACGTACATTGAAATTTGATAAAAATATAAATGACGTTTTTTTATAATTTTGTCTTTTTATTATTAAACAGTATTATTCTGAAAAACATTTTTGTTGAACTGTATTACTATTAAAAAGTATAATCTTAGTGAGTAGATTTGATTTTATATTTACCAGTAGATATTAAAAGTAATATGCATATTTTACTAGGCTGTATTATTCAAAAAACTTCATTTATTTATTTATATTTACCAATACGATTAAAAACAAAAGATTTGTTTAAAGTTTGTGTTTTCTTTTTATCTACATTTAGAATTTATAATTAAGAATTTTGATATTATATATAGGGTCGTTTAAGAAACTTGTAACATGAAATCAGTTTAGAAAAAACTCGCTCGTAAAAGAACTTGACATTTTATCTCGTTAAGATAAATGAGTCGAGTCAGCATTTCCAATAGATTAGATGACTATGTTAATAATTCTCTATATATTTCATATATTTCAAAAGTTTTCGTTATTAAATTATAACAACTGAGGTTTTTTAGAGATTTCAAAAACATTATTTTGATATATATTTTTAAAACTACACTTTTTTATAAATAAAAATTATAACGTTAACAAAAAATTCAATAGAACTAGTGATTACAAGATTAGATACCATCGTAATATCGTATAAAACAAATAATATCTTTAAGGATTTAAATGATGACATATCTTGAAGTTTAAATACTTTTTCATTCGTTTTAAACGATAATATCTCAATATAAGTTGAGAATCATAGGTATCTAGATCTATCACATTCGTATATATATGGAATCAATTTAAAAGCCGTATAAGTAATCAAAAATAAATCTTATCCAAATTTACCACATTTGTAGGTCGAAAACACACAAAAAAGATTAATCACATGCGGCACTAAGTGATCAAAATTCGAAACAATAAGTACACACACTTCCCCTATAAATACATCACTCACATCATACTTTCAATTCAAGTTTCATCAGTTTCTAGTTCAAAAAGTTCAAGTCACGTCTATGTCTTCATACAGTGTTATAGTCCCGCATTCTCGGCTTCTAATCAACGTGAACGCGCAACTCGATGATCATCATGCGATTCATGTCGATCGAGTATTGGTTATCACCCTATCTGCAACCGACTTAAGTATAAAGATCCAAGAATACGAAGAACATATGCACTCAATGTTGCTTGATGAGTGGCATGCTTATAGAACCATATGTATGGAGTTCACTGCTGATCACAAGTCAGTCACCACGGCTAGACTCTTGGGTGGATCACAATTGTTTGGCGATGAGCGGGATGTTGAAGGGGTTATGATGATCGCGAGGCTTGTAATGCAGTATGTGTGTGGTTGTACAAATGGCGTATCGGATGAAGAGATTCAAGAACATTCGGTTGAGATTCATGGAAAGGATAACGAGGCGGAGGAAGAAGAGATTTGTGTGATTTGTCAAAAGGAGTTTGAAGCGGGCGAGATGTGTGAAACACTCGAATGCGGCCATTGGTATCATAAAGAATGCATCGACGAGTGGTTACGCCACGCCAATTTTTGCCCAATTTGTAGGGAGACAGTTTTTTTTATCATAAATTTAGATTGTTTCTTAGTTTTGTAAGTATTTCATTAAAGTTACCAAATCACATCCTAATTTCATAGTTTTTTTAATTATCATATATATAGATCGTGATCGCAATATGGTATGCATAATATCACATTGTAAATCAATCCTATAATTGTAATGACCAATATGGTCCACATATGTATCAACTTTGTGTCCTCTTATATTTATATCACATTGTAAATCATACATAAAAAATTATTACTCCCTCTTATCTCTATATTATACCGTACTTCAAATATCAAGATCGATATTCAATGGAAAATATATATTATATGTTACTTTGCAGAACTTTTATCAAATGTTGGAAGTACTTGGTGTTGTTGACTCTTTTTCTTTTTCTTTTATATTTTTTAATTTTTTTTGTTTTGAGCACTTCTGTTGTTACAAACTTTGATCCTGGTAACGTCACAACATACTATGTATAATATTATTTTCTACGTATTAATAAACGTGTTTAATTGTTTCTTAAGAAAGAAAACATAAAAAGTTTAAAAAACAAAAGTTTAAAAACTTGATATTATTGTTTATTACTTATGATCATTACTCATACGTAATTCAATCATATTATATATTAGAATATTGTTTTGCAATTAATAAATTTAATATTTTATTTATTTGATCCGCGTCATATACGAGTTTACTAACCTAATATGATATAAATCTATATAAGATTACATCCACCGATAAATGAAAGTGTGTTGGAGTTACAATAAAACGTACTAGCGATTACAAGATTAGATACCATCGTATCAAACAAATAATATCTTTAAATATTTAAAATGATCACATATCTTGAATTTTTAAAAAAAAATTCATCCGTTTTAAAAGATAATATCTAAATTTAAGATGATAATCAATGGAATCAGAGGTATCCAAATCTATCACATTCGTATATATATGGAAACAACGTAAAAGCCGTGTAAGTAATCAAAATAAAACTTACCCGAATTTACAACATTTGTAGTTCGAAAAAACTCAAAAAGATTAATCACTAGTGGCACAAGTGATCAAAACAATAAGTACACGCACTTTCCCTATAAATACACATCATTCAAGTCATACTTTCAATTCAAGTTCAATTAGTTTCTAGTTAAACAAGTTCAAGTCTCGTCTATGTCTTCATACGGTGTTATAGTCCCGGATTCACGGCTTCCAATCAGCGTGAACGCACAACTTGATGATCATACGTTTCATGTCGATCGAGTATTGGTTATCACCCGATCTGCAACCGAGTCAACCATAAAGATCCAAGAATACGATGAATGTGTCCACTCAATGTTGCTTGATGAGTGGCATAATGCTTATAGAACCATATGTAGAGAGTTCACCACTGATCACAAATCGGTAGCCACATGTAGACTCTTGGACGGATCACAATTGTTTGGCGATAAGCGGGATGTTGAAGGGGTTATGATGATCGCGAAGCTTGTAATGCAGTATGTGTGTGGTTGTAGAAATAGCGTATCAAATGAAAAGATTCAAGAACCTTCGGTTGAGATTCAATGGAACAAGTATCGTTAAAGCTCATATATACCTTAATTTTAGTATAAGGAACACGTAATGAATAAGTTATGATTATATATGGTTACGCTTATGTTATGATTAATTTCTTCCTCTAAGCTCTTACACATCGTTTTTCAGTCTACAGTTTTGTATAAGTAATATCTTAAATAAATCAACAAATAAAGAATAACAGTTATATAGTCTCTCTTGTCTGTATATCTGTATTATTTACTAGGGTACAGCCCCGTGTATTACACGTGTTGAATAAAAAAATTAAATAGTTATTAATGAATAATAAGGAAATATAAAACATTATTATTTTGATATAAGATATAATTGAAATTACGTATAAGTAGTTACTTTGATTAATTGATAAAATATATATATTATTTCGAAAACTTTCGTTATAAAATTTTTATTGTTTTGATAAAAGTTTTATTTTTATCTTGTCATTTAAAGACTTCGGGTTTGTTTTGTAAAATTATTTTATATATAAAAGAATGATTTTAAAATAATTTCATTATTATTAAAAGTCTCGTTGTTTTAAAAAAATCATAGTTTTAGAAATTTTTGTTTTTGAAAACGCTGGAAAATAAATGAGAGAGTGAATATGGTAATAACATGTATCAAAAAGTGTAAAGGTTTATTAGTATAGACTAGGTTAGAGATATTTAAATCATTAGTTTTATGAATATTTTATTTTTTAAATGTTATTAATCATTGATAAAATAAAATATAATGATATTTAAAAATTATAACACATAATGAATTAAAATTATTACTCTATATTTAATATGTATTAATAATTTATTAAAATAACTATATTATATTTTATCATTTAGTATTTTAGTTTACTTATTTACAATAATTATCATTTAATATGAGAGAGAAAAGAAACACAAATATAAATATATTTTTTAAACATATTTTAGTTAAAAAAGAAAGTCAAATTAAATGTTTTTATAATTTTTTTATTTATTATGAGAGAGAGACGGAAAAATAATTTTTTTGATATGCTAGTTGGATGACACGTGTCATATGATATGCTTGAATGATGACACGTGTCTTAAAAAACTTTTTCTTATTATAGGTTATAGATTATAGAGGTAAGTTTATAGATAGTAATAAAGTTTTGAAAATATTTTAATTAAATCACTTAAGATTAGATAATGATACAATTAATTCAACCAGCTTTTATGTTTTATTTAATTTACATGTTTTAACATGTTTTTAACTTGTTTTCTATTTCAATTAGAAGTACTTTTTTTATTTTTTTTAATGTTGACATGGAGTCGTGACGTGGATTTTAAGTATTATTTTTATATTTTTAACATAATTATCATTTTTTTTCAATATAATTACATATATTAAAATCCTGACCTCACATTTCTCCTCTATTTCTTTCTTGATAAATTTGTTTTTGATGATTATTTGATGTGGTAGTTTAGTGATTCAATTGGAACATGTATGTATAGATGATGTAATTGAAACGTTTTTTAAAGTTAATTTCTATCTCTAATATTTTCCTTTTATTATATTGTATAAAACATTTGATACAATTTGGTAATTTCCATTCCATCTAAAAACACTTGAGAAAATAATTGTAGTCTTTAGTATAACTAGTATGTATCACCCGCGCTACGCGCGAGAACAAACTGAGTTTTAACAATATTAAATGGAAACGTGGACGGAATAAATAAAAAATAAATAATATTTGACTTGTTCGATATTAATAAAGTTTATATCAAAACATAGACACAAATAAATATTTGTTTGTATTCGTAATTATTTAAAAAATTTGTCGAAATAAAAATAAAAACAAACACTCTAGAATGAGATATTTTAAATTTAAAAAATACTATATTTTAAAAGTTATAATAACAACACAAAAGATATTTAAGACTAACTATAACAAAAATATGAAAGCAATAAAATATTCAATGAAAACTATTTTAATCACCAAAGAAAATAACAAAATAATATGAAATGGTTATTTGTGTATTAGATTATTTTGAAGGAGGATTATGTAATTAAAATACTAAAGTTTTGTGGTCAAAATAAAATTTTACTAAACTATATTGTAGCTACCTTTTCTATTTTATATAGATAGATAATTGTTACTTCATATACAAGTTGTCATTTACAATTTTGTTCCTGTGATGTTTTAGTTGGCGTAGAGATTATAATGTTTTTTTCCGAATAGATTTCATTAAAAACGCATTCGCGTAGTCTTTTTGGTGCAAAAATGAAAATATAACTTCAAAACACTTCTCAAATCTTTCTGAACCCTTATGACAAAACCCTTGCCATCACCCCTCACCATCAGCCTCCCTCCTGACGGCCGCCTCCCTCCTGACGGCCGCCTCCCTCTCGCCGGCCACTTCCATTCGCCGTCGCCTCCGCTCGATGTCGCTTGCCGCCCCATCTCGCGAACACGTCGCGCAGCTACCATCTTGCAATCGGCTGTCACATACCTCCTAGATATCAGGCAAAACACAAAACAATATTCTTTTTTTGTAGATTGTAGAGATTCGATTCAGCTTTTTTTCTACAGACTGTAAATATGAATCGCACACCGTATATATTTTATATTTACAAAAACAAACACGTTAGTGTTTATATATCACATGGGCCAAAACAAGAAAGCTGAAGAGTGTTCGACAACTATAAAAAATCCATGATAGCTAAAAAGTACTTGCACTCATGTGTGCTGGTTGTGCGTAGTGCTATGTATTTTTTTACATTGTGAAAAAAAAGTTGATTTTTCACCCTTTGTTTTATTGTTAAAATTGTAAGGATCTCGTTTCAGTTTGATTATTCTGTTTCAACTTCGGTTCATACAGTTTGGTTTGATCTCGCTTCACCGGTTCTAAAATAACAGTTCGGCTCGATAGAATCTGACTAAATACATGATAACCGGATCAATGACATTGTCGATTTTCGGTTAAAGCGATTGTCGATTTTCGGTTAAAGCAATTGTCGATTTTCGGTTAAAGCGGTTAAACTGCCAATCCGGTTTAGGGGCTGTTTGTTTCCGGCTGACCGTCTGACTCAATCAGCGGGTCAGCCCGTTCGAGTCATCGGGTGAGCTCGTTTGATATCGGCTTCGAGGCTAGCTGACCGGGTCTTCATTGTTGACCCGGACCTAGAAACAAAATAAATTGACCGGCTGACCCGCTCGCAGGCACCGCCTTTGCCTGCACTTTCGGCCTTCGGTACCGCCTTCGCCTTAGGTTTCAGTTTCGGCCTTCGACCCGCAAGCACCGCCTTCGGCTTCGGCCTCACGACCCGCAGGCATCACCTTCGGTGGTGGTGGTTCGACGAACGACGGTGGCGAAGGGCGGTGGATTGATGTGGTGGTTGGAATGTGTACGGTGACAGTGGTGGTTCCAACTGGTGGTGACTCCAGTGAATTTTGTTACTTAAATACTGAATCGGTTTGGTTGCAGTCCAATACTGAATTAAACAAACAAACTTTAGTAAGATGCATACCCAGTCAAAACTTCTAATTGAATTAGCTTCTGACTTAGTTAGATCTTACTGATTCAGTGTAATCAAACAACCCTTAATTTTCTAAACATTATATGTAAGTAAAACAAATGATCAGAATTGTCTCATTATATAACACGAGTATATATTCTTAAAGAACTCGTAACACTTTCAAGTTTTATTACTTCAACCCCTCAAATGTGAGGGACACATCAACGTAAAGTCTTATAATAAGGTTTAATCTAAACATATAATACTACTAACCAACAAGAAATTAGTCATCAAAGAATGTTATTACAATTAAATTTCATTATTATCAAAATAGCTCCTTAAAAATGGGATTTTTACGTTCACACTATTTAATATAAAAAAATTACGTCATCAAGCTTATGTTTCAATCCGTACAAAATTTTCATCCCATTTCATCCTTTACTCTTTGTACCAAGCTTCAAAAGCCCTTATAAAGGTTACATCACCATCATCATCATGTTTAGAAGCCTTTTTAATATATGGATAATTTTCTTAGACTAGAAATATACTCTTTTAGCACCGTTTTGTTCGTAAAATACTTTATAAAGAAATTAAAAATGAAGATAAAATTGGAATCTTGCTGATAACATGTTTGTTTAGTTAATTTTGAGTGAAATTGAAATGTTAATTTTGAATACTTTTATTGCATTGTTAAACGTTTCATGTGTAAGTGAAAGAAATGTGAAAAAAATCCAATTTAATTCATCTTTTTATCAATTAAACATGATTATGAATAGAAGATTTTTTTAATTCTAATCCCAATTCCTGATAATTTTTGTGAACCAAATGAACCCTTCGATTCTGTTTGTTTTTTTTATAATAAAATGTTTGTTGTCTGCGGACCACATCTACAGAAGAAAAGATAGACCAAACCTTACAATCTGCAACAAAAAGACAGACTGCTAAAATCAACTAATGATAGGTGATAGTGTTAATCCTCTACAAACTTTAGAAAAATTTAGAAGTGGTTATGCTAAGTCTGTATGATATAGACCTTGCGCAGATGTTTTTTAATGAAAATTATTCTAAAAAGCAAACACTCTACAGATTTCAACGTCTACGCATAATTTGCACGACGCAAACAAAATAAGTCAGAAAGGTCTTTTCTATAAAAACAAACACCCCCTTAGTATCAAAACCCTTCAGGCTTTAACAATAAGTCAATGACAAATAAAACTCCAAATATCAGGGCATTCACAGTGAATTTTTTATTTTTATCCATATAATTACACTAAAAGTCCCTATATTTTCTCTATCATTTTCAATTATATAATACTTTTTATACACTTATCATTATTTTTTTCTCTCTCATCCACTCACAATCACTTTTAAAAATATTAAAAAATTTATAAAATCACAGCCACTCAAAACCATTTTATATAATATACAAAACACATTCATATACTTTTAAAAATTTCATGTACTTTTAAAACTTCATTATGAATGTTATCGTATACTAAAAAAAAACACAGGGACCAAAACATACATACAAGTGACTCTTGTCCTCAAAAGTGTCATTCCTCATACTTTTGCACCGCAGCCTTTTAACCCTATCACCTTTCAGCCGCCTCACACATCACACTCCGATCACCTCCACCACCACCATGCAATCTCCGGCCACCGCTCACCGCCACCACCTCACCGGGGCCACCGCTCATCGCCACCACCTCGCCGGCGCCACCACCCCCCTCCGCCGCCCCAAACCCAGCTCCCCCTTCACCGTCCGCATGTCCCTCCAAAAAGACGCCCCATCAATCGCCGTCGTCGGCGTCACCGGCGCCGTCGGCCAAGAGTTCCTCTCCGTCCTCTCCGACCGCTCGTTCCCCTACCGATCGATCAAAATGCTTGCTAGCAAACGCTCCGCCGGAAAGAAGTACACCTTTGAAGACAATGAATACGTTGTTGAAGAACTCACCGGAGATAGCTTTAAGGATGTTGACATTGCGCTGTTTAGTGCTGGTGGGTCGATTAGTAAGGAGTTTGGGCCCATTGCTGTGGATTGTGGGACGGTTGTTGTTGATAATAGTTCTGCGTTTCGTATGGATGATGGGGTTCCGTTGGTGATACCGGAAGTTAATGGTGATGCAATGTCGCATGTTAAATTGGGGATGAAGAAAGGGGCGTTGATTGCGAACCCTAATTGTTCGACGATTATCTGCTTGATGGCTGCTACCCCTCTTCATCGTCGTGCAAAGGTGAGCAGTTTTGGTTTTTGTTGGATAGATTGTATTGATTTTGATCGAATTGAAGGTTTTGGGTGATCAATTTTGCTTTTTGTTTGATAGATTGTGTTGATTTTGATCGAATTGAAGATTTTGGGTGATCAATTTAGCTTTTTGTTGGGTAGATTGTGTTGATTTTGATCGAATTGAAGATTTTGGGTGATCAATTTAGCTTTTTGTTGGGTAGATTGTGTTGATTTTGATCGAATTGAAGATTTTGGTGATCAATTTAGCTTTTTGTTGGGTAGATTGTGTTGATTTTGATCGAATTGAAGATTTTGGGTGATCAATTTAGCTTTTTGTTGGGTAGATTGTGTTGATTTTGATCGAATTGAAGGTTTTGGGTGATCAATTTCGCTTTTTGTTGGATAGACTATATTGATTTAGATCGAATTGAAGGTTTTGGGTGATCGATTGCGCTTGTTGTTTGATAGATTGTTTAATGATTTTGATTGAATTGAAGGGGTTTGGTGATGGGTATGATGGCTTATGTGAGGTTCTTGATTGTTGCAGGTGGTGCGTATGGTGGTTAGTACGTATCAGGCTGCTAGTGGTGCTGGTGCTGCAGCAATGGAGGAGCTTGAGTTGCAGACTCGTGAGGTTTTGAATGTTATTTTGGTCAATTTGGGTTTTGTATGTGGTGTTGATGAGAAGTATGTTGAATTTGATTTCTTGTTGTTGAAATGTAGGTGCTTGAAGGGAAACGGCCCACTTGTAATATCTTCAAACAACAGGTTTTCTTCTGTTAAACTGTTATGGGTTAAGGGAATAAGATAAAGATAGACTTTGAGTGCTGATGAAACGAGGGCGTGTGTATAGGTACATTGTTTTATCGCTGGATTGGACATGAAAGGGCTGAGAATTTCATTAGATTTTGTACTTTTTCGTCGTTCTAGCCGGTGGAGAGTACATTTTCTGGTGAAAAGGTACATAATCAAGCTTTCGCCCTTTTCATGCCCAATCATGTGAAAAAATGATCGTTTGGTCCTATGGTCTGTTTTTGTTTTGCTGCAATATCCAGTGAAATTTAAGTCTTGTTATCATGTGTGCTCATTTTTAGTATAGGGGTGTCGGTTGCGTTGGGTTAGTGGGTTGAAAGATTTCGGGTTAGGCAGGTTGATGGACTGAATAGGTGAACCCAAACGTGACCTTTTTATTCATGTCAAAGACATCAACCATACCCGAACACCTTGAAGCTGTGTTTGTTATGTTTTTCTAGACAACCCACTTAAATGTTTACATTTCTTTAAATTTACATTTCTTTAAATAGTATCTTAAAAAATTTAAACAGAAACTTTTTCAAAAACCCTTATACTTAAACGTTTTAACAAGTCTTGTTCGGGTTAACTTGTTTAATATATGTGTTATATTAACCTACATTTGACTGAATCTCAAAATATGTTTAGGATTCTTAAAAAAAGGCCAACAATGTTTATTTTGGTGATTTTCCATGAATTTTAACGGGTTAATGACTTAATTTTGTTCTTTAAATGCAGTATGCTTTTAATCTGTTCTCACATAATGCACCAATTCTCTCAAATGGATATAACGAGGAAGAAATGAAATTAGTGAAAGAGACAAGGAAAATCTGGGTAAGTGTTTCTTTTTTATGCTGAAAGATGTTAAGCGAATATAATTTAAACTCATGTTGTACACTCAGAATGACAAGGATATCAAAGTGACTGCCACATGTATACGGGTTCCAGTTATGCGGGCCCATGCCGAGAGCGTGAACCTACAATTTGCGACCCCGCTTGATGAGGTACCCTTATGTCGTTAATCATTACTGCTAACTTCTTATTGTGTTTATGGTTGTGATTATAGTGTTAATCTATTCTTGTGTTTTTATGTAGAATGAAGCAAGGGAGATATTGAAGAAAGCCCCTGGTGTAGTTGTTATTGATGATCGGGCTAGCAATCGGTTCCCTACTCCTTTGGAAGTTTCAAACAAGGATGATGTTGCTGTTGGCAGGATCCGTCAAGACGAGTCTCTAGATGGAAACCATGGGTCTGTACTTCTTGAACAAATGGCTCAGCTTTTCATCTTATTATGTGTGTTTGACACATAATTTTGTGTTCTTTTTGATACAGATTGGATATCTTTGTTTGTGGAGACCAAATACGCAAGGGGGCCGCTCTTAATGCTGTCCAGATTGCAGAGATGTTGCTGTAACCAAAGTATGTAAATTCATTCAGGTTTTATTTCTGATTTTGACTGATTTTTCTTTCTTGTTTTTGAACTTCTAGATGAAATTAAGTTAAAAAGGTCCAAAGGGATTATGAGCAAGGGTACTTTGATCATTTTACTTTTTTATGAAGTTTTTTATTTAGGAGTCAAGCAAGCATTTTTATATAATTTTCTAATTTAGGGATCAATTAATCATTTTATATTGTATTACATGTGCTGCAATTTTGTAGAAGTAGTTTCATACGACTACGAGCTAAAAGAATCATTTCAATGGGTGTTCTATGGTCCTTGGAACATGTTTAAGGTGTTACCTGAAAATAAGTTATGGCTTTTCAAGTTTCAAAAGATATTCAAAGATACCCTGCTGGTGCTTACAGTTTTTTTATTAACAATAAGAATTTGTTACCGGAAAATTTACGGGATACCATCAATACCCTGCTAACCAATGGGACCAGGTAAAACGTAGCTTTATGTTGGGTATTTAATCTTCAAGGGATACCATCAATACCCTGCTAATCAATATAAGCTTTCAGTTTTAGTTTTTTTATTTTACATGCGGATATATCATGTGACCCGTAGTTTATTTCTGTACAGTTTCGTGTAAGTTAAATGAAAGAACCAATGTGAGCTGAAGAAGATGTTGAACGTAGCTGTTGAAAGACGAACCACATTCTTTTGAATGTTTATGGATGGTGTATGTTATGATTACCAATAAACATGCATGTTTAAATGAACTGTATCACAATTTTGATAATAGAATTGGCTCGGTTAAGGCTTTAGTTTGAGAGTTCTGTTGTGAATTCGGGTTAAAGACGTGTTAACAATGATCATCAGTTTGTATTCAAGTTTTGGCTTTTCAGTTATGTTGCTTATGAACAGATGGTAACCACCCACATGCATGACATAAAGGCTTCATGTGTACTGCACGCCTGCAGTCGCAGTCAGTCTGGACCCAAGGTCAATCACTCGGACCAGTTTGCATAGATGATCAAACTACACACATGTGCTTGCAGTTGCAGTCGGTCTGAGCCCAAGGTCGGTCCCTTTGGACCAGTTTGCCAGATCAACTGATCATATACGCAAACCGGCTACATTGTGAAATACTCGAGTCTTTGCTTCGACTAAAGTCATCATCTTTCTCAAGATTGTTGGACAAGTGTTCCCGAGTCATCCTAATAATTTTCTATTATTTTCAGACGGGTCAAATAAGTTAAAAAGAATAAGATAAGCTTTCTTATTGTTTTTTTATTGCGTATACAACATAAATCGTTTTCAGATGTTGAAATAATATAATTTTGTAACCACTAGTTGTCTATAATTTGGGTTTTTTTATTTTGTTATTTTATAACAATTGATATGTGATGATAGAGTATTAGTTTTCTAGCAAGTTACTAAAACCAGACTAACCATTTGATTTGTTTTCTTGGATGTAAATATGTTTACAACTTGTTTAACTCCGTGTATAACAACCAACTTGTTTTAAATGCTTACAACTTGGTAACAATCACTAATCAAGTTAACTTGTTTAGATAATGGATTAATAGGGTCACGTTTAGAAGTTGCGAAGTTTGAAACTTTTTATTTTCAGGGGGCGAAAGTCTCAAGACCCAAGTTGGGGGACTCGATACGTATACAATTTTTCGACGAAATACACATAAATTTGCACTTCTGAGCATAAAAATAGGACGGTGTCGGGGGGGCTAGCAGAGATAGACATATGTATTGTAGAGGGGTAGCCTTCGCTACCTTTCAACTTATTTCAGGTAGTGTAAAAAAACAAAACAAAAAAAATATGATTTTACGTTACCCTGAGATAAAATTATGTTAACTTTAACTTTTTTATAAACTCAACACTTCATACAAAATTTTAAATATAATAAAAAAATTCTTATAATTTATAATAAAAAACAATACAGTTTATAAATTGTGGGCTTAAACCAAATAATAAATACCCATTATGCCATTGATCTATTAATGACCCATTAGTCCATTACCAATAATATAAAAACACAAAATACTCATTACCAATCACCCAATACAATAATAAGTCCAGAATAAAAATATAAAATATAAAATCATGAAAAGAATGAAAGATCGAGCAACAACATCACCCAGCAATTCAGCAACATCAAGCATCACCTCACCTCTCAACTGTTACCAGTGCACCGCCCACTTGCGCGACTACGCTACTGCCACCTTTTTCACCGGCCACCGGACCACTCATCTTCGTCACTAAGTTCACTCAAGGTAACAATATTTACTTTATTAGACTATGAAATTGAGAATCTAGGGTTTGTGATGTTTAATTTCTAATAATTTTTGTGTTATTTGTTATAAAAATTTAGGATATAAATGCTTCGTTTTCAAGCTATAAAAAACCGAAGATGAGAGTTTTGAGATCTTTTAGGTATTTGTTCAACTTTCCTTATTATCATGATTTTTCATTTATATAAATGCACGATTATAAAAATTTTACATACCTCTGAACGTGTCTTTTAGATCCACCATTGGCCCCCTAGGCCCCAAGTATACTTCGCCCTTGACGTTTAGGTTACAAGATTTTAATTATGTTTGTGTTAGGGTTCATTTTGACAAAAATGCATATATGGAATTATGCATAATGTTTGCGAACAAATATTCAACCTATCAAGGTGACACTATTGACGCCGCTAATTTTCTTTTTCCCTAAAACTGATTAATGATACACTCATGGATTGAGAAACATGATGCTATACATCTTTGATACAACTTGATACGTCTATATAATAAATGAAAATGAAAATAAAACTCGTGGTCTAAAAGCATGGTGTTGAATCTAAATAACTATATGATGATCATTGCTAGTATTTTCATATGGTAAGGAAAATTATGTATGTGCATGCAGGTTGTGCCACAATTAATAATATATCATTCATCATTCATTTATATTTTAATGTGTCATTTCATATGCTTTTATCTCATACAATATGTACTTAAATAATTCTTAGAGATCACAGGGCAAGTTCGAGTCAAATCACCAAATCAGCCTCCAACTACTAAGCAAGAAACATGAGTTCTTATATAGCTCACCTTTTCTCGAGTCAGCTCGTAGCTTAATGAGTTGTCTTGATTTTGTAAGTTTAGGAAGAGTTTTTATGTTTTTTTATAAGAACCTTAAATAAAAGGTTATAAAAAATAATAGAGTATCAAACTATCAATATACAACGAAAAAAACAAAGTTATACGAGTCAAGTTACTTCAGTCAAATTAACTCATGCGCAAAATCAGCGTTAAGTTTTTATACAAGCAAGCTAACTTCGCCTTACACATTGATGCTAGCCAGGGAGTTCAAGCCAATTTCACTATACTTTTAAACAAGCTAATACAAGACATGAACGAGGTACGGGACATGAGCTATTTGGAAATAGAGAAATGTACCACTAGAATTCTTTTTTACTTTATCTATTCATTTTTTTATGAACAACCAATAAAAACTTTAAGCCCTGTCATCCGGGTAAACCTATTGACGAAAGGTCACCCATGATAGTGAACACAAATAGCGTTGGTGGCCAGTCTCACCCACCGTTTCAGGGAAAACCCTCTACATAAAGGTCCACTATAATAAAACCTATGATCCATTTGAAACATATTACACCAAGTGAAAGTCAAACACGTGACATTCACTTTTGAAAATCTTGAGATGTCTCCTTACAAACGAGTTGATTTAGGATTTATTGACACTTTAACTATTCAATTACGATTCTCTAGTTAAAACTTGCAAATTATTTTATTGTATCCAAAAAATGAGTTCAAAAGTTTACCGGTGGTAGTGGAGTTCATGAATAGAGTTGCAAATAAAACAAACCGAGATCGATCCCACTAAACTCAAGCTCTAGCTCATTTAGTTTGACAAAGTTTGATTTTGAGATTGACTTGTATCAAGTTATATAACCCAAGGTCAAGCACGACTTTGTAAATAAATTTTCAAACTTGAGATCGATTGTGCTCAAATTCTTTATTATTAATTAATTAATATTTTATTACATGCATACTCTATATACATATAACATAAAATATATAAAGCAATAGTAAAATTAGATAAAATTTATTGCATTTATATAAATAAAAGCTCGTTTAGATCATGAGCCTAGTCAAACTTAATATATAAAACACAGTCTTAGCCTTCTTCATCAAACAAGCATCGACTTACACTCTAACCGGATTTGAGTTGTTATAAGACGATCTTAAATAGCTTAACAATGATGTGACTTGTAAATTTTTCAAAAAAGAAAATCTTAAAAAATAAGGGTTCTAGATATCTAAAAAGGTTGTAAATTCATACATTTATTATTGTGATTATGTAAATTCATACATTTATTTACCATCATGCCCTTTGATCAGTGTTTACCTAATTTACAAAGCCATCTTTTAATTAACAAAGCTACTATAGAGACTAAATAAGATAAATCAAGAATCCAAACACGTTTCTTACTTTATTTTACTTTTATACCCATACACAACAAGACGAATGTGTACAAACTAAACATACACAAACAAAAACACGTTTTTATTATAAAAAAAGTGAATGCTACAATCACGTTGACATATTCATCTTTACCGATTTAAACTTTAATTTAAATTAGTTTAGTTACCAAAATATTATGTATTATGATTTGTATCATATGCTTAACTAGTTGTATTTTTTAATCTTTATTTTTTTTATTTTAATCCAATAATTTTACATCTTTTATAATTTAGTATCAATATTTTTTACTTTAGTCTCCTTTAATATATAAAAAAAATATTCATTACTTTTGAGTATAAATTTTACGAGTTAAAACAATACAACATGCGTATCTACTTTTATATTTTTAATTCCTCTTTTAATGATCTCATTACAACGCGTTCTATCTAGTTACAACTAAAAACAATATCATTTCATAAAAAAACTCACATTGAATGTAATAAAATTATGATTTTAGGAAGTTGTACGTACGACTCCTCAAGTCATTTTCATGACAATTTAATATGTATTTGCCAATAAGGACAAAACTTTCATGGATTTTCTTCCCCTAAACTGTTATCAATCTTATGATTATCCTCTCATTTCTTTAATTTCATCACCAATCTTCGTTCTTCTTACTACTCTCATACTGCAAAACACATTCAATTCATCCCCATCATCGATCACACGCTCACACCCACAATTCAATTCCCAATTTCCCCTAATAAATACACCAATTTCTCAATCATTACTTCGTTTTCACCACCAAAAGCAACGATTTTTCTTCAGTAAACCCCGAGATCTGCTCCAAGCTTCGAGGGTTTTACAGTTTTAGTCGAATAATTGTTTGATGTTATCGTTCTTGTGAGTTTTGCAAAGGGAGAAACGAAGTGGGTGTTGCTTTGATTTTGATATTGTTGGTGGTGGTGGTGGGTTTAGGTATGACGACGGGGAGCGGGTTCGGGTCGGGTTCGATGGCTTGTAGAGGTGAAACGGGTGTTTCTGATCAGTTTCCGGTGGGGTTGAGAGTTCTTGTGGTTGATGATGATGTTATTTGTTTGAAGATTTTGGAGCAAATGCTTAGGAGATGCTCGTATTATGGTTAGTAGTTTGCATTTCGTTGTAATTTGCCTCTGTTTTGTTGGAGATTGTGTGTTTTTGCTGTTTGCTGATGTTAATTTGCAGAATCTTGCTATGATTGATGAAGTATTCTACTAGATTAGCTTCAATTGTGTTTAACATGAGCATTTTTATGCTTTAATATTTGACATGTTGCAGTTTCGTTTCAACATATCACTGGTTGAAAATGGTCTCTATATGAAGGTCGTTGAATTGTGATTAGGGTTTTAGTAATATATTTGTAGAAAGTAGTTGGGAATGAGGTGAGATGAAACCAAAAAATTGTTAAAATAGGTTTTTTTTGTAACTTGTATTCTGAATTTGTAATTTCGACAGTGTTATTTTGGTTTGGATGTTGTGAAGCTTCGTTAACCATATGAGGTTTTATGACCTCTAAGTCAGGTGAAAACGGCAATATTTAGTTGAAGAACATGAGAATTCGCACAAAAGTTATTGTTAGTGGTGAAATGTACTTGCAATTGTGTCAATTTCAGTTATATTATAGGTCAAATGGCTTAAATTGAGTAACTTTAGTAAAAAGGGAACACGTCAAAAGTCTCCCTAAATGTATTGTAGCGCATACAATTTCCCGAATCGCTTTATTAAAAATTAGATTGTTGCAATAATATAATTTTTGCAGTTGTTTTGAACAGATCAGTTATATATAAAAAGCCAAAAGTTTGGACAAAAAGTGTTTGCAGTCAACCAATCGCGTTCCTACGTACCTTGACTTGTTAACCAACTTGATGGACCTGCTTCTTTAGCCAATAGCCACCTCTAGTAGTTAATGATGATACTATTCAACGTTTAAGTTTACCCTTAAAGATCCCTTCATTTTTGCTAGCAACTTAACCTTGCCAGTTTTTATGTTTTCTCTTCTGATATTCTTTCTTAGATTATATACATACACATGTGCACACATCTACACGTATATCCATTAATGCATTATGCATACATACATATACACAGTTACACACACAAACACACATATACTCATGTATACATATACACATGCACATGTAAAGATATACATATATACACATGGCTTAAGCTCTAAACTTCTCAAATTTGCTTGAATTTTGCAGTTACAACATGCTCCCAGGCAACTGCAGCTTTAAATTTACTAAGAGAGAGAAAAGGCTGTTTCGATGTGGTACTAAGTGATGTGCATATGCCTGATATGGATGGATTTAAACTCCTCGAGCTTGTAGGCTTGGAAATGGATCTTCCTGTTATAAGTACATATTTTTTCTTTTATTTCAACTATTTTTAAATCTTCTATTTAAATAATTTTTTTGCAATTGTTTTCTAGTAACAAAACTTGGTTTTACGATTTGCAGTGATGTCAGCAGATGGAAAGACAAATCTTGTCTTAAGGGGAATCAGGCACGGGGCTTGTGATTACTTGATTAAGCCTATACGTGAAGAACAGCTGAAGAATATATGGCAGCATGTTATAAGAAAAAAATGGAACGAAAATAAAGAACTTGAGCATTCTGGAAGCGTGGATGATAAGGACCGCCATAAACGAGGTGGTGATGATACTGATTATGCCTCTTCTGTTAATGAAGGAGGGGATGGGATTTCTACATCTCATAAGAAAAAGAGAAATGTTAAGACGAAGATGATTGTGAACTAGAAACAGATGAACCAAGTGGATCAAAAAAGGCGCGTGTTGTGTGGTCTGTGGAGCTGCATCAGCAGTTTGTTAATGCCGTGAACCAACTTGGAATTGATAGTATGTCTTTCTTAATGTTTTAGTACTTCAGTTTTACATTTGTTATAAGAATTTCATACATTCGTTTTTAGTTGTAATATCATGCACTAATGTTCTTGTTTCTTTCTGTTATTTATTGTTCTTTTTCAGAGGCGGTACCAAAGAGAATTCTTGAATTGATGAATGTTCCAGGTTTGACCCGAGAAAATGTTGCAAGTCATTTGCAGGTATTTATGGACTCAATACCTGAATATATAAGAATAACTGAAAAACATTTTAAGGTATTTTTAATATAACATATGTTTGACTATGCAGAAATTTAGATTATACTTGAAGAGATTAAGCGGTGTGGCACAGCAAGGAGGGGGTCCTAATGCATTTTGCGGGTCTATGGAACAAAGTCCAAAACTAGCTTCATATGGGAGATATGAGATTCAAGCATTGGCGGCCTCCGGCCAAATTCCACCTCAAACACTGGCGGCACTTCATGCAGAGCTTTTAGGACAACCAACCGCCAACGCCTGCTTGCCACTAATTGACCACCCACCGTTATTGCAACCATCTAAATGCACTGGCATGTCTTATGGTCAAACTCTCCTGTCAAATATTTCAAAACAAATTTCACAACCCAACGTTGAGGATGTTCATTCGGGATTAGGAGCATGGCATTCTAACAACATGGTTGGAAATTACAGTCAACTGGGTGGTCAAAACAAGCATAACATGTTATTTGGTATGTTACAAAGTCAAAGTCAAAGTCAAAGTCAACAGATGCAGAAACAATCAATTACTGTTCAGCCCTCTCGTCTTGTGGTCCCGGCTCAATCTTCTGCTACTTTTCAACCGGTAAACAGTGGCGTTTCAGTAAATCAGACAACAAGCTTTAATAGAAGTTCTATTATTAACTATGGAATTGGTCAAAGATCCGAAAGAGAGATGAAAATGACAGGTTGTCCAGTAGATGTCGAGAACCGGATTGGTGGTCAAAGTTTCATTTCTAATCTTCCCGTTAAAGAAATGGTCGAGAACCAAATTTCTTTTGGCGAATCCGGACATGTGCTCGATCAGGGACCGTTGAGGAATCTTGGTTTTGTTGGTAAAAAAAGTTCAATTCCAAGTCGCTTTGCAGTGTATGAAGCCGAATTGCCAACTAACAACTTGAACTATGGGGATAATACTGGTGAGAAGAGAATAAAACAGGAGCCAAATAGCCCCGTCACGCATCGCATCTCTCAAAATGATCTAATGAGTGTCTTCTCTAAATAGGTACATTTTGACTTTTATGATCATACAAACTTATTGTTGACTTCAAATATGATGCTTAGGCATTAAATCTTGAACTAAAACCAGTGACCCCATTTCAAAATACCAATAATTAACAACTGATAAAGATTGATTTATGATAAGTGATAGCATCAATATCAATTATGAATCTTGAAAACTATAGGTTTGACCTTAATAGTCACTGAGAATTATTGAATGCTCAAGATGAGGTTTGTTTACCTGAAACAGGTTTATTTCATTATGTGACATTGGGAATGAAGCATGAAGGTATTATGATGATAGTTGGGAAATCTGTTGTTAGGTAGGATTATTATTGAATAAATTCTATCAACACTCAGTAGCTGTTGATCCTGAAGTAAGATCTATCTATATCTACCTCATTCATTAGCAGTTAATAGATATATTTAGTAATGATTATTATGGTTAGTGTTTACTTTTCACTTTAGATGATATTTTCCCAAGTATGAATCATGCTTTCATTGCATTGATGCATGAATGATACTCAATGAGTGATCTTGTGGGGCATATGTTTAAAACTTTTGAGTGTGAAGGTCAACTAAGCTTACCTTCTATTTCACAATGGTTACATATACGATCTAGCATTCTAGCTCAAAGTTTTGATACCATTACAATCAGATCATGGATATGATGCAAGGACTTCCAACATGAATTTTATATAATTGACTATTTCTAGTTCATAACTATGTTAAACTCATACATGGAGAGAACGCCATGTACTTGTTCATAGATCACGGTGATTCAAAACATCTTGTCGTTAGAACCATAACATCAACACGACTCCAGATTTTCAATGATTGTTACTATTTCAATACTTCCATACCTTTTTGCGTGTTTAGGGTGATAACATGTGGAAGTTATTTTCATTTTATTAACTAAACGATTGATATCAACAATAAAATGGTAACATTGTAACTTTTAGTGATTGTGTCATGAAGTTTTCCCACTAGAGGCGTGGGGGACCAAAAATAATCACTTTAGAGGAGTTTGTTATACGTACTTTGTCAAATGCACAATAAAGGATTTAATTCGGTTCTTTCATCACGCATCAGCTTCTCTCTCCCCCTCCAATATCCTCTGTGACTACCATCACTTTCTCACATCAAACGAGCGCCCTCACGGACCTTGTGTTTAAAAAAGGTCTTACAACTCTCATGACCAATAAAGACCAAGACCCATGACACTGACCAATGTCCTGTCTTGATGACCAGACCAAGCTAGTCCCCTGGCGTCCAGTGCTTTTGAACATGTCAAAGTTCGAATTACCAAGAAAAACCACCTCAAAAAGGTTATTGATCAAACGAACGTGATAGCAACACCTCATAGGCCACAAACAAGATACAAGTCATATAACAGCTACATCAAAAAAACATAAAGAATACAACCCACGATTATAGAAGCACTGCGACTAGAACTCTTTTTTCCTTTCACTTTCTTCATATGATTAACAATATTAACAAACCTGGATGAAATCACCAGAAGCTGCAATTGCAACTGCAGATAACAAAATAGTGAACTGCAAATCCCAAGTTGGGTCAACCGGACCCGTTTCAACCCACATACCAAAGCTACCTATAGTCCTATACAATCACACAACCAATTGCTGGAAGGTAAGCTCATGCTTACGGCCCCTCCACTTGTTTATCTGCTGATTTCTACTGATTAGTAAGCCAGCATACCGTATTCAGCCCCCACCAGATGGCTGTTTCTGCAACTCCAGTTTCTTTTAAAATTTTCACGGTACTTGGAAGACACCAGGCATTGGTATGATAAACACAAGTTGAAATCCATCTTTGATAAGAGTGAAATGATAAGAAGGTTGAGGAAAAACAGACCCGTTACATCTTTTGTAACGTTACTGGGTGCTCCTTGTTAACCCACCTCGTGCCACATTTCTACACGTAGATAAATAAAGATCTCTAATTAGAACTGCCTGATTCCATACAGGTAACGGGTTTAGCTCTAGAAAAGTAGAAACAAAATCAGAAGGCCTTTCTAATAATAATTTAACATCGAGAAGCGTGTTGGTCATGTATACTGATTTGCAATGGCAGTATTAAACTAAAACTAAATGAAAAAGTATGCTGTAAACTGAATTTTGAAGCTTATATATCATGCAGACAACCTAAATCGCCAATTTCTTTGTGCATTTATAATCAATATATGTACCATTAATATTTGTATATAAGCCATCTATGTACCTCGCTGGATTTACTTGAGAGCTATTCATAGAACCCTTGGAGCTCCCAAACCGTTTTGCCCTATTGTCTTGTTCTTTATGGACACGCATAGCAGCTACCTCTTTCTCCATTACAGCTACCTCCCTTCTCATCTTTTTTGCCTCAACCTCCATAGCCTTGGTTAATGTATCTACTTTCTTTGCTAGCATCTGAAACCAAAATAATAATTAAAATACAAAATAATGACTTTATGAACAAATAATAAGAATAGATAAAAAGAAAAAGATATTGACCTCAATGGCATCATCCTTGTCTTTGAGGCTTTGGTCCTTCTCATGTCCAGATTTCCTCAAAGAAATCACTTCTTTTTGTAGCAAATCATACAACAAACCTGGTACAGTATCTTCATTTCCAGTTCCTGGGAATTCACTTGGTTTTTCATCAGATTTTTCCATCTGGGTTTTTTCATGGGATTGATCAAGGTTAAAGGTAGGACTGTTGGATCCACTTGAATTAAGTTTACTTCTGTCGAGTGATCTTGTACCACCATCAAATGACTTTGATGTACCTTTTGCATGTCTTAATATAGAGCTTGAACTAGCAGAAAGTGCAGATCTCATCTGAAAGGATGGTGATCTTTTATGTAAAAACCCATTGGAGGGCAATTTGGCAAAGTTGTCTGCTCCACCTAAAGACTGGCGGCGTGAAGGACCATTGCTGATGCCTTTTCCATCAGATGAGCTGATACGATTGATGGGATTGGGTGACCTTAAAGTATCTTCCAGCACTCTAAGTCGCAATTGATATTTTTCCTAAGATTATACAGAAATAAATTGAACTTCTTGGTCATCATTTGGTATAGATAGTGTTAAAGGAAGCTAGAGGTGGCAATTTCAAGTTTTCAACCCATTTAATTGGGACGATTTGGTCAAATGTCCCAAATGAAGAAACATCATAGGAAGATAAATAGGTTGGTCCAACAGGTTGAAAATCACTCAAAAGTATATCTCTAATGCACACAACCCCTAAAACATTTTATTCGAAGATTTTACTTTTAGCTGTAAAGGTATTGTTTCTTAATCATAAATGACAAATAATTATTTACAAGAATATAAAAGTGAGAAAAAAATATGTTTGTGGCCGGTGGACCAAACCCAACCAAACCCAAGGGGCATTTCAACCCCTATTAATAATGTTCCTTTTTTGTTTGATATATTACCAAACGCGCCCATTTTGCAACCTCTAAGAAATGGTTATAACTTATAAAGACGTAGGTACCTTTAATTGTGCTTCAGATCTTGCAGCACGCTCAGTTATAGCTAGCTTATCCCGCAGCTGTTGCATCTCACTCTGTTAACAAAAGAGTAAAATAATCAGATCTAGAGATTGTCAAGTCAATAAATAGAGAAAAAAAACCTTAAGGAATAGAAGGTTCCAGAACTATAGTTCCATCATACCTGCAAGAACCTTCTTTCCTCAAGCCATTGTTTTACTGGCATCACTTTGTCATTAGCATCTTTCCATTCATTAGCCACTACAGTTGCCACTCTATTAGCAGTAACTTTAGCACGAGCTAGCTCTCTGTCAAGAGTTTTTCTCTCCTCCTGTGGTAAAATACAAACAATTAATAAGGAAATGTAACATCAGTCAACTACAAAAATAGAAATGTAATTTGTTTTACATTCATCTCTTGAACTTTCCGTTGGTAATCCCTCACTGCATTGGCAGCAGCACCACCAGCAAGAACAGCTTCTTCAAGCTCACGTACAGATTGTGTAAGCTTTTCCACCTCAGCAACCTTTTGGCGATGCATTTTATCCATAATTTTGTTTTCCTCCTAAAAAACAAATACCACTTAATGGATGGATAATATTTTTTAAAGAACTTAACACGACAAATTAAAACCACCATACCGTACCTGGCAAATTTCTATCTGTTTAATCAACTCCTGGTTCTTGTTCTGAAGATCATCTACCATAGAAGCCTTTGCCAAAGCAACCTGAACAGTCCTCTCTGCATCAATTAAAGCAGCCTCCTTTGACTTGGTCAATCTATCTAATGCTTTGTTGTCATCCTGTAGCTTTGAAATCTGAAACCCAAAATTGCAGCATGAAATGTATAATTCATTACGATCACCAGAATCATATATTCCATCTCATTATAGAGGTGGTGATTTCAACGCATTTACTTATAGTCTGGTCGATTCTGGTTTTTGCTTTGCCTGTAACCGATCAAATGAATAAAAACAAAAATACTAGCTAAAAAGGAAACGTGAGTCTAATGGGTCAAACACCACGTCAAGTATATTTCTACGCATGTACATCCTACCTCATTTTAGAAAAAAGTTAACCATTATCCAAACAATATTTTTTGTGATCATATTTAACAAACCACATATTAACAAAAAAGGACAAAAAGTGTTTCTGGTCAATCCGGCATTCCACCCTAACCTCATTCAGCCCATACCAAAAAGATTCATTTCGGCTTGTTACCCAGCCCACCTAATCCAACCATTTCCCCATCCCTTTCCATTAGCAAACTCAATCAAATATCTTGAGAAAAGAAAGAAATCACACCTCTTGTCGAGCTAGCTTGAGCTCAGCCTCCAATGGTGCAAGGATGGCTTCAATTGGTGGCATATCATCATCTTTTTGCTCAGCATGAACTCTTCTAAGAGTGGCTTCTGCTGCAAATTGAGCTGCCATAGATGCTTTTTTCTCATCAATAATTTTCTTGATCTCAAGATTCTACACAACCAGAAGAACATATCCTGTCAGGCTACCATATGATGGTATGATGAAATTAATGTAGAATCAGTAGAGGATAAAGACGATTTGATATATACTTTGCTTTCTAGAAGAGACTCTGTCAATTTCAGCTTCTCGTCTACCTTTGATAATTCTTCAGTCAACTATGGCATACACAAAAAAATAGTAGAAAATCATGTCAAAGTTAACCCCAACTACAGATATGACTTTAAGAAAACATGCAAGAGATAAGAAGGCTAAAGGGAATATACAACAAAATTGGAAATCAAATAAATGGGTGTAATATATGAGCTACAATCTACACTGAACAAAATAACTCCACACCATGTATAATAAACATATATAACGACAAGATAATGTCGCCAACTCGGCATAGACAAAAAATATAACTGTAAAAAGAATAGGTGGCTTATAAGCAATGTGTGTGAATCTATTGTCACCACGAACTCAGATAAGAAAATGAATCATCAATTTTCCATAATGAATTCATACCCTTTATATAAATTAGAAAACTAACACACAAGTAGATAAGCAAACATGACAAGAGCATTTTCTCTGTCTGACTAACTAACAGATCCAATTAAAAAAGTTGAGAATGACCGATAATGACTTTGCGTACTTCTAGTTGAGATACAACATTAACATAAAAAACATGTGTATCTTAAATAATATTTCCAAATCAAATCGCTTTAACAAGATCTTCTAACTCATGGTACTGTGCTCCAGTCCCCTTGCAAACATTATTTATTCGATTAGCCACACACTTCAAACGTTTACAGACTAATTAATCACAAACACAAAGGATCCAGAAGTTCAAATCATATAGGAATCAATTACATTTGAAAGAATTCAAGTTCCATCTTTACTATAATTCTACACAACACAGTAGTTTAGAGGGATTACAGATAAACAAACAGTCCATTCCCATCATCCAAGCTAAATCACAATGATATATTAGCAGGCTATAAGTGTTTGATAGAGAGTTCTCTATAGTATATCAAATCAGCATTCAAATTCAAAACCTCAAGGGCCTTAAGTCCTTAACTTAAAAAAACTTCACAAAATGTCCAACATAGTAAAAATAATATCATAATTCACATCAAAACACAAGTTCAAGATTCAAAAATGTATAACCTCTTCAACAGCTTTCTCCCTCAATCTTTCCGACAACCTAAGCGCCTTGATCTCCGCTTGCGCATCCCCCAATTCCCGATCCTTATCTGCAACCAAATCCACCACCAACAATCAATCAATCACTCAATCAATCCATCAAATCAATCCGCATTACTCACCTTTAACTTCATTCTCCAACCGATTAAGCTCAAGCTTCACCGGATCCGACCCGTGCAGCAGATTCATAAACTCATCAGCATCTAAGCTAGGTCTCACCGGAGCTCTCCTACGACTACCAGTACCTGAAACCCTCACTCCTTCCTTGAAAGATCCCGACGCATTAAACGTCGTCGTCTCGGCCACCGGAGTCCGTACATTTCCGGCGATGTTTTCGCCATTGTTGAACGTATTCATCGTCTCCGTTGTATCGATCGTTCTTACTGCACCACCGTCGACGGTGAACTCCTCCATCTGTTGGATCTGCACTCAATCACACATCAATGGTGTATAGATCAAAAGCTTTAATCTTCTAGGGTTTCTCTGTATGTGTATGTAATATGTATCAACTGTGAGACCTATGATCACTCTGTGTAGATATGAAATTGAATACTTTTTTAAAACTGTGAAGATGTTTCAAATGTTGTGTGTGGAGCAGTGTGTGATTTTAGTGTTTTAAAAAGCATATGAACAAGTATGTGTTTAAATCATCTTGAGTGTATGTGAGATCTCGGGTTTGAGAATATGTGTTTACCGGTTAAAAAATGTAAAACACGGTCCATAATAAAAAGGTAATATTGTTGTATTAACATGATTGTTTAAATAACTTGAAACTTGTTTGAAAAGCCTCAAGAAAAAGTAGCTTGAAATTGACTCGGTTGTAAATGAGTTGGAATTGGTTCAACTTGGTTTGTAAACGAATTGAGTTAAGCTTACCTTTCGGCTAGTTTTGAGTCATTTAGGTTAAGATTGAATTTTAAAAATTTCATATTTGGGTACATTTTTTTCTCAACTAACATTTTACGGCTTAAATTTTTATTCACAATGTTCTTGTATTGATAATTGATTTGATGAGGCTAACCTACTTTCTTTTTTCATAATTTCACTAAATTGACGACCTGGTATAAACCTTGGAGTTAAGATTCAGATTGTTCAAATAACTTAAACTCTTTTGGAAAGTCACATTTAGTGTAGATGGTGCTGGTTGTAAACACGAGCACAGCTCACAACCCTTCCTCACCTTCAGTCATCTGCCACACACATATCCTTGATAAACAAATGTACACAACAATGCTAGTCCATTGATACACTCCTTCCATATTGATGCAACAACACCCTTCCTTGATCCTTAGAGAAAGGCGGGCTAATTGGCATGTCAACCTCGCTCACAAAATCGTTGATTAGGCTCATAAGTCACGTCTAGTATGCTATGTGCTATTTTTCTTATCAATCAATTGATCTGTTGTAGTTATTTTGGTAAGCATATGATGTTGATGAAATATAAACAAGTTTGAGTTGAGCTTAGATCATTTGGGCTCTTCATGCAAACGACTTTAAGCTGATATAACCCCAGCACTAAACAGTGTGACATGTTGATTATATCTGAAAATTAAATATTAAGACAAAACTCGAAACATGTTACTTTAGACATAAAAACAATTCTAGACATAAACTAATAGAAATTACTCGTTGGTATCAAATCCTTAAATGAAAATGACAATACAAGATGATTAATATTTATTTCCGTTATGATGCATGGCGATCGATGGAATGTCTTAGATAAGATGAAATGAATACGAGGAAACCACTTGGAATATGATGTGGCCATTGGTGGTTTTGTTTCCTCGGATGGGAACACCACCCTTGGGTCCAATGACCAAAAAACTCTGCATAAAAGAATATTTTTCGGTACTCACTGGTTTTAGTTGTGCACTAGAAAGTGTGAAATATGTTAGGGAAAACCAAGAAAAACTAACATTGCAACCTTCAAAACAGGAAAAATCAAAGAAACATCGGAGAAAATAAAAATAAAAACAAAACAATTTTGACATTGATACGTCATCCGAAGAAAACTAAGAAAAAAAGGCTAACTCCCTCTCACCTTAGAGAGAAAATTCATTGGTGTCTCTTGTGTTTTAATCTTAGACATCTAAAATAAAACTAACCTTAATTGTAGTTATGTTATTTTCATCAAATAACTCCCATAACTTAAGTGACCAATAATGTCATTTTGATAAACTTAATAAACGATGTCATTCTCAAACTCGAGATTTTAAAATTTAACCTAGTCAAACTTGAACATTAGTTATCACAGGATCAACACAATTACAATTTACAACCTTACATACAACATAAGTTGTAACACATCATCTCATGTGTAAGGAAAAATATTGTATTTAAACATTAACAATTAAAAGTAGTAGAAGTCCATTCAATATCCCTAAAATCTAGCCGAAATCCACAAAAGTAAACAACGTAATGGATAGATATATGTACTACAAAAAGTAAAAGTAAGTTTGAATTAATGAAATTTTTTTCAATAGTGACATGCTTAAAAAAGAAATTGTTTACTTAAACAAATAAAAAGTATCCAAACCCTTATTATTTTGTAATGATTACTCGATACATATAATGAAAAGCAACAGAAATCAACCTACAACAAGACTCATATTTTACTAATATAATATGATAAACACATATTTCTTGAAAGAAAAAAATTAAGGACTTCTTTTAATGATTCCTATAATAGTTCTACTGCTTAATAACTCACAAGTCTGAAATAACATATCACATACGACCGATTTGTATTTGTTGGATATTTCATAATACTAAACAAAATAATAGTAGGTGTTGAGTAGTATGTATGATACAAAAGAAGAGTTTCATCTTCTTGAAAAGAACTAAATATTCAGATAGTTAACGTTTTTTAGTTTCAGTCCTGTTTTTTTTCATTCATTCCAGTTGCTAAAAACAAACTAAAATGTTTTCTTACAATCACTCAATAGCAAATCGGCATTCAAACCGCACGCTTTATTGTATTCAAACAAAATATTTCTAGATCTAATGATTTGCATGAGTAAAAAAACAAAAGTATTCATGCTTACTTAGACGTGCTAGAGTTCAGTCTAGAATATGTCTTTGAAGGTCATAGGCACAAACAAATTGATATTTTCACATAATTCAAACCAAATTTGCACCCCGCATGCATAGATCGGGAGTAAAAGCCATAAAAGCTGTCTACGCTTCTTCCTATAAACTCTTTACATATTTGTTCACCCTAAGTCATAACTCATTTCAAGTTTTATACGCATTTCGTTCATTAAACATACTCTAAGTATTGATATCATATTCGCAGCATCTTCATTTTATACACATCTTAACTTGTTGCGAAGTTTTAATCAAAGGAACACAAAACAATTAATTATAGTTATATCCTATATTCATATATAATTATTTGTATCCATTAATATTAAGGTTTCATTATATTTACTTATCGTAATGTGAAAAACAAAAACTTAAAATTAAAATTTAATGCTCAGAAGCGCCTACATAATCGAATAATCGAAGGTTGTGATGACCCAACATCACATGAGGCGTGTTTTTCTTCACTGCATCAATTCAAGTGCACCAGCCGGGAATCGAACCCGGGTCTGTCCTGTGGCAAGGTAATATTCTACCACTAGACCACTAGTGCTTTGTGAATTAATCATTCTGAAATGATATACACAAGCAAATGCTATCCAATTCATATATACACAACATACTTGCTAGACTTAGCATTTGCCTAAATGTAGTAATGTTTCAGCCGGAATGATGCACGCAGACGAGAACATGTGGTTGATGAATCGTTGAAACCTATCGAGCGGAATGTTTGATACGGTTGGTTCACTGTTTGGTTTTGATTAATGATCCTCTCAACGATTTGAAACTTGGATGGTTCATATGGTTGTTTAACATAGTGACTCGACCAATGATGTACGTAAAAGTCATTCGAACAAGACCAAACACCCTTACGTGGCTAGTAACTTTCTATAGGGTTGACAATTATGAAACGACATTACTCAACATGAAGCTAAACAATGAGGGTTTGGGTAAACATGTTTGGTGATAAAAGGATGGACGCGTTAAAAACACAATTAAAATGCATCATTCAATCCACTTAACGTGTTTATTGCATGCATGAATATGTTTTACTTATCGTGTGCATGAATATGTTTTACTTATCGTGCTAGATTGGTTGCTAGGCTGGCACGACACACCTTGTACGGTTTGCACTTTTATATATATTAAATTTACCATCAAATATGGATTCATATTTTTTTGATAAGTTTCGGTTTACACTTTACAGTGTTAGTTGTTTCTTATTATATTTTATCATGTTTAGTTAGCTGCGTTATACATGTGGGGTGATCAGTGTAATTAAGCTAATTTATATTTATTTATGTGATACATGTGATCTCATGTCATTTGTTCCATTGATCTAGTCACCTTCAATCGTGTTAAACGTGTAGTGTAACCAATTATTAAACATACCCGTACTAGTGTTTAAGAAAATGATACATTTAGATTAACGTGTTGTGTTTGACCCGTTTAAATCAAAAGGATACGTTTGTCAGCCCAACCAATTATTATTCTTCTTCATGAAATTTGGGCCTATCTCAACCTGTAGCCCAACTGCTGCTTGTGTAACCCAATACAGAGAAAAAAACATGACGCTATGGCCCGATCCATTTTGTTTCGTATTTGTTAGCCCACAATAAAATTTGTAAACTTATTTAGTTAAAAGGGTAACTTTGTAAAATAGTAACCAACTTCCAAAAGTGTCCAATTAAGTTACTCAAGTTTTAAAAGTGTTCCAATCAGATCATTCATTTTTATATTTTATACAAATTAAAGGTCATAACATATTTTTTAGTATGTTATACTTTTGGATTCAGTTAGAAAATATTTTTTTCTATCTTTTGATGCTGATACAGAACGTTGACGTAACTTTTAGGCAATTTTTTTTATAATTAAAATGTTTTTTTTTTTATTTTTTAATATAATTTTATATATTGAAAATTCTAACTCCCGTGTCTTTTCCATCATTACTTTCTTGTCATAATAAAATTTGGTAATGACTCGATTTGATCGTTTGGATATCCAATTTGAGAAAAATATGTATGAGTGGCTAAATTAAAACACTTTTGAAACTTGGTTACTATTCTGTGATATTTTTCCTTTAGTTAATTAGTTTATAATCAAATGTAAATACTAAATTTGATAAACTCTTATTTATATTTAACAGAACTTAGTAGCTTAACTATTTTGGTTTAATTTAAAACATTACAGTCTTTGTCAATATTATTGATTTTAGAGGTAGAAGAATAAATTAGATAACTTAAATAAATTTATACAGGAGGGTTATCGTCCAAAATGATTTTAGCGTGTGAAATGTATGTAGGAATCGACCAAGATATGACACATGTCCTTTGACGAGTGGCATATAAGTCAATATAAATTTACGTCAAAATTACACATGATAGTAACAAACATATATAGCTAATGCACATGTATACAACACATAATACACTTCTAATTACGCATCGTTATACATATAATTAAGCATAGTTATATTACATAATTATGCTTAATTATCTTACAAAGTTACGCATGGGCATCTCATAGTGAACCAAGGTGTTTTTTTAATAAATATTATGTTTTACAATGAAAAACTATATTGAAACACCATACTCAATTAAATTACATATAATTAATATAATGATATAACTTATAACGTTATAATAAAAACATAATTAAAGTTATTTTAATTAAAAATTAATGAAAATAGATTTAAATTTAAAGTCAGCAATGAATGCTTATTACTTTTATACACTTTCAGCCATACATAACATTTTGTTTTTAAAGAAAAGTATTGATATATTAAATAACATGCTACATATTTTATCTACATATTAAATAATTGTATTTTACAGAAAATATTTATTTATAAGAAAAAGTATGTATGAAACCATTGATATATTAAATAATATGCTACATATTTTCGAAAGAAAGTCTAGAACAAGGGAGAAGTTGTGTTTGAACTATTGATATATTGCATAATATGCTACATATTATTTTCTCTACTTATTAAAAAATTGCATTTTTAAAGAAAAGCATGTATGAACCCATGAAACTATGAAAGGTTTGGAATCATTTTCTTTCAAAGTGGCTACACATCTGATATCATCTTTGAATATTCAATCAAACTCCTTTTCTTGTCAAAAGATTCTTGTATTTTCTGGTCAAATCTTTTCAACAATTCCTAATTTAAAACAATAAAACCACCTCAATCTAGGAGTTGACAGCTTTGATATGTTGTACAGTACAACCACTCTTTGCATGTCTCAATCTGGTTGGTCAATGATGTTGCTGGTTCAAATCTAACCATAAATTAACTTCCAAGCATTTGCATACTCTTTGACCAATTTTGACTTGAAAAAGACAGAATGAAAGACCATAAAATTCAAACTTGCAATGTAAACACATGTAGCATTGGATGATTGATTCAATCCACACCTAGAAAGATGATTAAACAACAACACACCATTGTGGAAAAGAAAAACGCGATAATCATTAAGTTGTAACGTCGAATCTTAATATTTACAAACGATACATACTAACGTTAGAGGGATTCAACACTACTTCCCATGATACAACGTCATGTTGGATCATAGAAAAGAAAACTAACGATGAATATACAGGCGTTCTGTGTGTTGTATCTCTAGACGGTGGCACTAATAAGCGTGTCACGATACATGAGCCAAAGCGCTCAAGAGTAAGATCTAATCAGACGAAAGTTGCAAAAAGATTTCGACTTGAACAGACCACCAAAGAGAAACCTAGTGGGAGATTCTTGAGGACCATGATTCGGATCTTGAGGGTTTACTTTCACTTTAAGAATCGTTTGCCCGATTTCTTTCCTAATGGAATCAATGATCTTGGAGTCAACCGGATACCCCGAGGCATCACGGACATAGAATGTATTTACAGCTTTGCCACCGCGAGTTGCCACTTCGGCTCTCGTCACCTGGAGGCTATTTTCACGAAAGATACGAGTCACATCGGATAGAAGCCCGATCCTATCCGTTGTGCATAGCTCTAACTTCAAACCCTACACAAAAAACAGTTAACCATCAGTCAGTGGCAAATCCAGAAATATTAACCGCGTACAAATATTATTATTTTAACTATTTTCCGTTCTCCTACCTCGGATACTCGTCTTTCGATGGCTGCTTCGATACACTGGATCACTCTTTGCCTCTCGGCCTCTGATTTCACAGGCGAACCGTCTATATGTCGAATGCAGTATTCCTGTAAATATAAAATATGAATGAATATTACACACCCATTTAACGGAAAAAGTTATAACGAACCTATAAAAAGTTAACGAACCTGATAGGCGTTAGGTCCTTCGGCGTCTACATGCCCATGAAAAACAACGTATTCCAAATCGGTTAAGGTGCAAATCATGTCAAACAGCAGTTTCGGTCTATCTTTGCATCGAATTGTGACCACCGAACAATCTTTATCATACCAATTAACCACATTCACATCGGGCCTTTGTGTGTCGGCTAAATCGCCACTGTTGTTTCTTTCGTAGTCGCGATCCTCAACCATCATCTGGTGCAGCCGTCTCGCAGTGTGGACCGCACCATGAGAGACCACGGTCTTCGCTTCTCGAGCCTTGTTACTGCCTGTAAGCACATTGCTGAGCATTTGCTTTATAACCGAAAGCCTATCCGCATCGGTAACCGCTAACCCCGACTCGTCATCGGTCACTTGGACTATGAATGCGGCCCGTGTGTTATGGGTCCAAACCTCAGCATCCAATACATTACACTTTAAGTGTGTGAGAACCGCACACACTCGGATAGTAACCCGGGCCTATCGGTTCCGGTTAATTCGATTACGGTTCGGTCCATTGATGATGTCACTCCAACAGACTTAATGGATGTGGTGAAGCTGGTTTCAGAGCCAAGAACCTGAAGTGAACACAAAATGTCAGGTTGTACTGTACAACTACTTGATGCATAATAACAAAATCTCCCATTTGGGATGAAATCATTTGTGAATCAAAATCTAAAAACAGAATCTTTACTTTTTGAATGTAATCCAAGATTTCTTCATCTGTGATCTTGTTCCCTTCTGGGTCAGTGACATTGAAGACTGTTGAAGAACATCAAGATTTCAAGATCAATTAATATTATTATTATTATTATTATTATTCAAATACAAAATCAACCCACTAAACAGATGTATGATTGATTACCATCCATGAACCACCCTCCATCAGAACTGATGTAAGCTTTTGTAACAATGAAGTTCAGATCAGTGAGCACTTGAACAACTTCCAAAAGAATCCCATGTTTGTTAGCACTATCCACCTGTTTCAATGAATCAATCAATGCTTGATACATGAAAATATTAAATAATGCACTCGATTAAAAGATTTACAACATCCCAAATCATGATTTTGATGGTTTTTGTTCATTCATTCTCTTTGAGGCATAAACACAAACACTTGGCGGGCATTTTTGCAGTATGTGAAAGATGATGAACAGAGTGTATACCTGAATGATGGTTGCATTTTTGCAGGATTCGTTGTCGATTACTACTCGTGGTGGGTTCATTCGACGGATGAATTTCTGATATTCGTCTTCCATGTGTCGTGAGTAGCTCCTACTGGTGGTTTCTGAAGATTTACATACAGCACATGAGCGATAAAGATATTGCATACATAAAAGCAAAGAAGATGATCAAGATTTCTAGTTTTATTTTTAAAAAAAATTGTTTTACAGGGTGGAATCAACGTTCATAATCAAATCAATATAAGCTCATAAGAAATTCAGAAACCCAATATGATCACAACATGGGGGCAAAGGAGACCCACAAATTATTAGAGAAATTAAAGGATTTCGAAGAGGAAATCAACGTACCCATTGCGATTCTTGACGCGTGTGATCTGGGTTACACCTGATTTCTTGAATCTTTAAGGTTAAAAACGCAAATTGAAAAGAAGAACAGGATCGAAAGTCTTGAAGCAGGATATATGGATTATGATTCTTGAATATATGGCAGAAAACCCCAAATTTTAATCAAGAACACGCTTTTTTTCAACTAATTTCGATGTGTTTTCCTAATTCGAAGGTAAAGTGAATCTGTTGTTTGTTTTACACATGAAGATGGAGATGGAGATGAAGATGAAAATGAAGGTGAAGATGAACGTGCAAAACGCAAATACAACTGGCTCCTAACGCATCCCTAGAGGGTACTTTAAAAGAGTTGAGTAGGCGTAGTTTAGCATAAACGAGCGCATGATAGCGAGGAATTCGTGGTATTGCTAAACGACGCTAGTAGCTATTAATTAAAATCGTCACGTTTTCTTTCATTGATATATCAGTGTTATCATCTTATTAACTTTAAAATTAAAACAAAATTTATTAGTTATAATTAATTAATGACAAATTTCTCGTTTCCCCAACTTTTCTTTTTGTCATATTTTTTCTCCATGTGTTAATTTCTTATAATCTTCTTCAATCTCATACTTATTTGGTATTTTTTTTCTCTTACTCAATGAGGGAATGATTTCTTCATTAAAACAGGATTCTTCATAGTTCACATTGATATTTTTGAAAATTGTTTGAATACATTTGTGATATCGGAAATTATGAATGTTAAGACATATTAAATGATGTGTATTGATTTAGTAGGGTCACGATTGAAATTGCAAGTAGTATGCCAGAGCATCAAACAAATGAGTTTGTTGAGAAGGTGGTTGTGAAATTTGGTTTTTTGATGATGCTTTCGAAATTGTTACGCTGTTTTTTTACTTTAGTAGGATGATGAATCCATTACTAAGTTTAAAGATTGGATTTTTAAAGAGTGATTTGGAGTAAAATGAGATGTAAAAAATGAGTTTGAGTTATAATTCATCGTGTAAAAATTGTTTTTAACCCTCACCAGTCACAAGACTGTTTATAATCAAAAGTCTCAGTAAATTCCGGTGAATACTCATCAGGTTGGGGAGCAAAGGAACTAGGACGCTCCTAGGTCACCACACAATCATCAAAACCACTCCGTGTGGCCCAATTAACTTTTTTTTGAAAGCCTCGTTGTTTAGTTTTATTTATCATATATATATATATAATATATATATATATATATTATATATATATATATATATATATATATATATATATATAACAATTTTACATGATTTAAAATTTAAAATCTCTCTATCTTGTGAATAGAAGAATACAATTTACTAATAGAATGTCCCTTTGTCAATATTAAACAAACAAACAACTGAGAAAAATGTTGTTAAATATTAGGATTTGAAAATGCGAGACTAAATTAAACCTTACATTTATTCCATAGGATCAAGTGGCTGCCCCGCGAAAAACTTTGTCACCCATAAAAGATATTTATTATAATTTAAATCTAATACAAAAATTAAAGCATTTAATCTTCTTATTCTAATAAAAGGGTAAACGGGTGTGCCACTTGTCACTACCACATTCATTTTAATCAAACTTTTCCTGCTTCTCTCTTCTATTAAATAACCATATTAATTACTAATAATATTATCTATTTATTTTTACATTATAGTTAGCTTTTTAATAAAAAATAAGAAAGAGAATTTTTTTATTAATGCTATTTCTATAGAGATAGTTTTTTATAAAATGATTTTTTTCAAAATAAAAATAAAAATGTTTTTTGTGTAGTATTTCAAAACTGGGTTTTTCAAAGTAATTTTTTATTAAACAAAAATAATTAAAATAAGGAGTTATAGTAAGAAAATTTTTAAAAATAAAAATTTTCTAAATTGTTATTTTAAAACAAAATATTTAATTTATCTTTGAAAAAACAAAAAAGAAAATAAAATTTTCATATTATTGTTTTATTACTTATAGTTGTTACTCGTATATAATTTCAATCATATCATGTCTTAGTCTATTATTTTATAATTAATAATTTTTATTTTATTTAATATTTTATTTATTAAACCCGTGTAATACACGGGTTACTAAAACTAGTTAGTAATAAATTAATTTAATCCATGTAAAAATTTCCTTTAAATAATCTCCAAAGCTTGTGGAGACAGAGTCCCCCAATTTGTCAAAGGTAACTTTTACATTTTTTTACATAACTTTATTGATTATTATTTTCTGTTAAAACTACTTTTGATGTTTTAATTTTCTTACATATTTTTTATGTTTAAAAAAGGTTTATCGATTTTATCCTTGAATTTATATGTTCGGTAACCGATGCAAATACAAATTATAAAAATCATTCTTCTGGTGACCTTGGTATCGTTAGTTGTAGCTTATTAGATGGTTATATATACTGTTTCCTCCTATAGAGAACATCTAGTAAGTTACTAAGTTTACAAATCTTTAAATCATTAAATCACACAAAGAGATCCTTTATCATAACGAAACATATTTTGATGACCGGATTTTATGATTGCAGAGAGTGCTGTTTGAGTAAGTTTTATTAACGTTTTAATGAACGTTGAGGTTACCTAAGAGTTAAAAAAATCATTTGATGCCAAGCTTTAAGAAACTAGTTTTGTTATAAGTGTATAATAATCATGAAGGTTATCTTTTAGCGAAAACGTTTTTCCTCTTCATATATGTTTCTCTTTTTGATCTAAACCTTTTCTTATCATTCAAGATCTCATTAAATTGAATGTCAATTTGTGAGGCTACCTACCCTTTGCATTTTGCAAATATTCATGTGTCAAATAAGAATGCAAGATATTAATTTCATAGAGGCACAAGTCAAAAGAATTTTTTGTTTGCAATAGGTATGGTAGTTGTACATGTAGCTGTTTAAGAAATATTAAGCTTGTAAGAAGGATTTTGTGAAGTATAAAGAGTATGTGTGATGGTGGATGATGATTTTTTTCTTATAACTCAAATTAAGCATTTTTTGTACAAAAATTAGAAGGAAAAGATAGAAAAAGATTTATTTTGTCATATTAGTATATATTGTAATATAATGATAGTCATGAATATATAGTTTTAGTACTCATTCTTATTTTTGTAGTAAGTGTTAATTCCTAAATTGACAAGTTCAAAACAATTAAGTATGATTTTTTTTATAAACATTAAGTAATGATAATCTATAAAAAGATTATGAATACAACAGAGAAAAAATGTACATCACTTAGACATACAAAACCCGTGTTCAATAAATTATTGACCACAATTAAAGATAAAAGAAATGAAGTTAAGTTACTAGGTCCCCCTTAAATGTCACATGGGTTTATAAGTAAAACTATCTAACTACATAACTTATCTTGCAAGTACTCCATCAAATTAATGTAAATAGAAAATCAGCTTATATGAATCAATTGAGATTGTTGAATAAGAACAAATTCATACATCTTACATTAAACTTCTAAGATATCATATTTTAAAAGAAATGTTTTAAGATGACTATACATCATGCTTTAAAAAGCTTTGTGTTTTTAAGAAAATATGATATTTTATAAATCCAAAAAGAGAGATGAAATTTCTTATTAGTAAAGGGATGTTTGATTTTGGTTGACTCGACTGACTCGATCAGTCGGTCAGCGTGTTTGATGTACTTATGTTGTGTTCTGACCAGATCTATGGGTTCTGACCCCAGACCCTAAATTAAAACATGTTGGCCCGGTCGATTCCCCCACCCGCGCAGCCCCCTCCTCAGCCAACCCCCCCATTTGTGGTCTCCCCCTCGGTCTCCTCGTCTGTAAGACGGTGGTGAAGGTGGTCTGCGCGACCCATCTCCTGGGTCGATCCCCCCACCTGCGTTGCCCATCTCCTCGGCCGATCCCTCCATATGCAATCTCCCCTCAATCTCCCCGCCTGCGCAACGATGGTGAAAGTGGTGGCGTTGGTGATGAGGGAGATGAGTGGAAGAAATGAGGAAGATGGAGATTAAGGTTTGCAGAGGAGACATATAGGGATTTTGGGAAAGTCAAAATTGTTGACTAGTGGAAATGGGATTGTGGTGGGTTATGGATATGTGGATGTTATAAATTAAATATTTTTATCATTTAACAATGTCAATCAGATACTGAATCAAACAGTAAAGTTTCAATCATATGTAGACTAAATTAGAACTTCTAATTAGGTCAACTTCTAACTCAGGTAAATTTTACTGGGTTAGTGTAATCAAATAGCCTTAAGTCTTGCTCTACTAGCTCCATCTCAAAGGATGTTTTGATATAACACATTTAGACCTGACATCTTAGTTTTTCATATTATGTGTTTGGAATGTATAATTCTAATCTATATCTATAAATCTGTAAATACTAATAAAAGAAGATTTTTTTACCACTTGTTATTTTTTAAACCATATTTTTGACACTTGTCATTCTTTTAAACATCCTTATTTAATTTCTCTTTAAAAGGGTATTAAAGTAATTTAAACATTCAAACAATTTATATCTCTTCATAAAAATTAGTTTGATCAATTGATAAATTTTTCTTTATCATCTATATTTTTTTAAATCAAACTATGTTTCTTAAAAATAAATTTTATTAATAAAATAAAAATTCATATATTTTCTAAAACATTGAACCTTTTGAAACAAAATATTTTAAATTAGTCCTTTTTTAAAATAATTATAAAAAATATGAAAATTTCTAAATGTAGTTTTATTAAAACAACCAGAATAATTAAAAACTTGAGTTTTTAATAAACAAGATTTTTATAAACAATAAAATTTTATAATAAAATCTTAAAATAAATATTTAAAAATAAAACTATTTAGATAAGAGAGTTAAAAATAGTATAATTGTTTTATCTCTTGAACAAGTACGTATATATAATTTTATACATATCTTATATTAAAATATCTTACTGTAACTTTTCGTGTTTATTAGTAACTATAATCAGTTTAATAAATGAGTTTGTAGACTATCTATTTATCTATATATTTATCTATCTATAAACTATTTATTGTTTATTTACTTGGAATAGCTATTCATATGCAATTATAATAATATTTTATCTTCAAACATGGTTTTATAATTCATAAATTTTTATTACTAGTTATTTAGTATTTTATTTATTCAACTCGTGTAATACACGTTATACTAACCTAGTAACAAATAATCCTTTGTGACATGTCGGCTTTCTGTCATCTCATTAAAAGATAAAGTGTCAAATAATTTTGTTTATAGGGTTGAAAGTGTAAAATTAAGTTTTGATGATCAAGATCTATTTCATAAGACTTGAAGGGTTTGATGTGAGCAAAACAAAGCTTAAATAGAAATCATGATAGTTAAGTGATGTGATCCGCCATTAAAATATTAAGATTTAAATCTTAGAGGTGGTGTATCTCACAATTAAAAGGTTGGGGTTTAAATTTTATATAATACTGGTTATGGTGTATTTAATATAAAGAAATAGTAAATTGATGCTAAAAAATAACTCAAAAAGGGTTGATTTGCAACATGAATTATGATTGTTTGTGTGTGGAACGAGGAAGAAACTTATATTGCACATCGATTTGAAGATAAAAATCAGTTTCAATTCATTCTTTTAGTCCTTTTGATGATTTTACATAAATATAGTCCTAGGTAAGCAATGACTTAGAATTATTATTGTGCATGATTAGTAACCATTAAAGCTTATCTGCTACAATTTTTAAAAGATGGGATTTTAGAGTATTCGATGAATTTTAACCCAAAAACTGAATTTGACGATTTATGTAACTATTTTTGCTATAGAATCATTTTTTACCTAATTTGAGTCAAAAAAACGAATTTCATAAAACAAAGTTTTAATCATCACAAATTAAGAAAAAGTGAACAATAAATCACCAACGAAACGTATTTCGATTAAAATAATTGATTAACAGTGAAACTGATAGTATCTGGTGAAATCGAAAGTTTTCAATCATTTTATATTTTTAATTATATTGGTGCTTTGGCAACACTTATCGACCAAAATTAATTTAAAAAAAAAAAACAAGTACATCTATTTTTCGTTTTGATTCACAAACCTTCTAAAAAAACTATAAATCTTACCGAAATTTGTATTTAGATGTAACCAAAATTGAACATGCAATCCACCCCACTCATGTTTCATGATACTTTTTTGATAGCTCAGTAGTAAAAATCAAACACTCTTTAAAAATCGTTAAAATTTTAATATGATTAGAAGTTTTTTACTAGTCTTAAAATAATGTATTAAAAGTTACTATAGTTTATGGTTTCAAGGGCTAATGAGGGGGTCATAATATAATATAATATAATATATGTATATTAGGAAGTGTGGGATTTGGAGCCCATAGACGGTGACCAAATGGGGGGTCAAATATTGGGTGCAGCCACATATGCGCATGTCTTTGCGGTTACCACGGCCCCTTTTGTCTCATGCACATGTTTCCCCTTAACTTCATTTTTTTACACATAAAATATTCATCACTCCAAAACAATAACTTATTTACTAATATGTTTCAAATCAATTTGAAATATACGTTAAAATCAACCCTGAAAATGTGACAGACACATAAATGGTATAAATATCATATTCACAGGTTAAAATGATTACTTTAACTTAAGTATAAAATACAAGCCGGCGTAAATTTCATTTTCTAACTTTTATAAATTACAGAATTAAAGTTTTGATATAAATTAATATTTTGAATATATATATATATATATATATATAATATATATATATATAATATATATATATATATATATATATATATATTATATATATATATATATATATATAAGCAGATTGAATTGATCAACTTCCGCCGTTAACCTTTTTAACTAAACTCAAACATTAAACATAAGACGTTTGTGTTTTGGTGTATGTCTTGTAAAATCCACACCCTCATGTCAAATTTAACGAAACACTAACGGTTGTTTTCGATTAGAAAACGAGACGATTTTCATATTAAAAGCTTAAAAACTTACAAAACAATGAGTTTCTTCAAAACACATCAAAAACCCACAAAATGCTAAACATGTTTTCCATTTATGTGCACAATTGTAAAGTGGTTTAGAGGATTAAACAAATCAAACAAAGTGGGAGTTGGTGTGTTCCCCACCAATGATTGTCTTGCTGATATGAACTTCAATTTGCCTGTTGAACCAAAGGCACCAGATATCAGCCCCAGCTCAGCACCACGTCAACCAAAACACAATCTTTCTTATGTCCCGGAAGTTGTTCGTCTCTCAGGCATTTCATCAAACATTTTGCGTTCAAGTTTTAAAAACTTGCAAATGTGTAATTAGGTTCTCATTCTCTGACATCAATATTGGCATATCTTCATCGATCAGCTTACTGATGTGAAGGTTATTTGTATGAACTCGTGATTTGATAAAGCATGTTTAGACTGAAATGGTTGATCATTAAGTTAAGAAAAAGAAACTCTTATTATTACATGAAATAGTGTAATATATAATGTAAATTGTTTAACCCGAATACGACTTGTATATTTATTTTTCTAATCCAAAAATGATTTCTATAACCATTTATGTAAAGGTGTCAAACGAGTTGGGTAATCATATTTTAGATATGTTAAGCGGTTGGTAAGTCGGTCGATATGTTTAAATGGTTATATAAGGATACTAAACTGAAACCATTTATTAGAGAAAATGTCGCTTTGTGTCATAAGTTGACCGCATAGCGCAGTGGATTAGCGCGTTTGACTTCGGATCAAAAGGTCGTGGGTTCGACTCCCACTGTGGTCGATCTTTTTCTTAATTATTTTTATATGCACTAGTTTTACATTTTTGGTCCTTTAACAATGTTCAAGTGTCAGTTTCGACCCCAAAGGTACACGTGTTTCTTAGAGGTCGTAAATTAACGGTTAGGTAATGTCTAAATTCTTTTGGGTGGTTTATACAATTTGTCAGTTTCAGTCACTATCAAAATCGTTTGTTTTCTAGTTTTATAATTTTGCAACTAATGTACTAAAAATAAGTACAAAACAATACTTTTGGAAAAATGATCTTTAACTCTTTAAATTAGAGGATTTGTGTGGTTTTAAATGTTCAAACATGTGTGGTTTTAAATGTTCAAACATGTGAGTGACATCATTCTTAAGAAAAAAATTAAAGTTAAAACTACGGTTAATCAATTAAAGGATGATCATTAACCAACAAGTCATAATTTGTATTATTATAATTTAAACTGTCTGTAATTTAAAATATAACACATTAAAAAATGCCAAATATATATTAGATATCTATGAAAATAATAGTGGGAAACAATTGAAAACCGACCTTAAATCTGGGTGTTTTTTCTCATTCACCGACCAGTGTCCGAATGTCTCATGTTCTTAATAAATCCATGCTCCATTTTTTTATTTTTTAAATTATTTATGTTAGAGATGATAGTGTAATAGGATGTCAATGTATAGTCATCTATATGTTAACTTTAATGTTCTATCAACTTTAGTTTTATCTTCATTTGACATATTTGTAATAGTCTAAGGGTGTATTGTATAAAAGGTATTAGTTAGTTAGTGGTTGTTAATCTTGCTGATTAACATAAATACGGTTAAGTTAAATTCAAGAGAGGAGAGATCGGAGTTCTTCTTTGAGAGATTAATATTGTTATTGTTGTGTTCTTGAGTGTAATCCATTGATTGAGTAATATAGATGTGATCTTTTTTTGATTTTTCATTAACAATTGGTATAAGAGCAAACACAATCGGCTCGATTCAAAAAAGGGAAAATCACAAGTAGGGCTCAATCACAGTGGAGGAGGATGGTGTCCACCAAATTCGAGTTAAAGAAGTTCGATGGGAAGAATGACTTCGGATTATGGAGGTTGAAGATGAGGCCCTTGCTAGTTCATCATGGAGTTGTCGATGCACTGCTAGGAGAGTCAAAATTGCTAGCGAACCTGACCGATAAGGATAAACGAGACATGATGGAGAAGGCCCATAGTGCCATAATACTTAGCTTGGGCGACCGAGTCCTTCGTGAGGTATCGAAAGAGACGACAGCAGTGGGAATCTGGTCAAAACTAGAAAGTGTCTACATGACAAAATCACTTGCGAAACGTCTATACCTCAAGAAGAGGTTGTACACTTTCAACATGATCCCGGGGAAGATGTTAGAAGACCACACTGATGAGTTCAACAAGCTCATTCTGGATCTTGAAAACATAAACATTACGCTGGAAGATGAGGATCAAGCGATCATATTTCTAACGTCCCTACCACAAAGTTATGAACACTTTATGGACACGCTAATGTACGGTAGATATTCTCTCACAATGGAAGAGGTCCTTGCCTCTCTTAACTCTAGAGAAATCAAGAGAAGAACAGATGGGTCAGGGGATAGTGGCTCTGGATTGTTTATGCGAGGAAGAGCATAACAAAGGGGTTCAAAGGCCAAAATGAACCACAGATCGAAGTCCAAATTCAAAAGGAGGTGTTAAATCTGCAATTCAGATAAACACTTGAAGAGGAATGCCTTGAAAAGAAACGAAAAAAAGGATATGGAAACAAACAATCATTCGAGTCCATCATCACCAGAAAATTCATGTGATGGATATGATAGTGCAGATGTACTTGTAGTCTCTACAGAAACATCCAAAGATGAATGGATAATGGATTCTGGCTGCTCTTACCACATGTGCCCTCACCAAGAGTACTTCCAAGATCTAGAATTAAAAGATCTTGGGATGGTACATTTGGGTGACAACCAACCTTATCAAATAAAGGGACATGGATCCATTGCATTAAAACTTGAAGGTGGAGCTGAGTTCAAGTTGACAAATGTAAGGTACATTCATGACCTCTCTAGAAATTTGATCTCACTTGGCCCTTTGGAATACTTAGGCTATATGTTAACCTAAGGAATGGAAAAGCCAAGGTGGTAAAGGGATCAATGGTATACCTGTCTAGGCACCGAATGGGCAAAAATATTTATGCGTTTAATGGAAAAGTCCTATGAGCATCTGTGTCAGTTTCTAAAGAGCTTAGAAGCAACTCTTCAATGATATGGCACCACAGAATGTGTCACATAAGTAAACAAGGCCTAATTGAACTAAGTAAAAGAAATGTGTTCAAGAACTTAGATGAGCCAAACACTGACTTTTGTGAACATTGTGTAATGGGTAAGGCCCATAGAGTTAGATTTGGCAAGGTAGCACATACATATAGAGAGATACTAGAGTATGTACATACAGACTTATGGGGGCTTGCAAAGACAGTATCCTTAGGTGGTGCCCGGTACTTTATTTCTATTATTGATGATGTATCAAGGACAGTGTGGGTGTATCCTATAAGACATAAGTATGAGGCATTTGGAAAGTTCAAAGATTGGAAAGTGCTTGTAGAAAACCAAACTGGAAAGAAAGTCAAACGGTGAGATCAAACAATGGTCTGGAATTCTGTAATAAGGAGTTTGAGTAGTTTTGTAAAGTAAATGGCATAAGGAGGCACTATATTGTCCCAGGAACCCCCCGAAAAAATAGACTTGTTGAGAGGATGAATAGGACTTTCTTAATAAAGTAAGATGTCACCTCTCAAGCTCAAGTATGCCAAAAAGCTTTTGGGCTGAAGTAGTTGCAACCTCAACCTACCTGATCAATTTGTCTCCATCTTCAGCTATAGATATGAGGGCACCAATAGAAGTATGGACAAGAAGGATGCCCACTTATGGTCACTTGAGAACATTTGGGTTAGTGGCATACTCATATGTTAACCAAGGTAAATTAGAACCAAGAGCACAAAAGTGTATATTCCTGGGATACCCAAAAGGAGTAAAGGGATATAGGTTGTGGAGAATTGATGATGTAAGTCCCAAGGTGATTGTGAGTATATATGTTATCTTCCAAGAAGAAGTGATGTATAAAGATGTGATCAAAGGAAATGAACTTCCTGAGCATAGTGGAAGGGGTAGTGAAATTGAGGTGGAGTTAGCTGATAATAACCCTACCCAACAAGCTTCGTCATCTTCCCATGAAGAGCAAGTAACAGGCCCTTCTCACCTTTATAGTCTTGAAACAGAAAGACCCCAAAAGAAATATCATACCCCCAGCCAGGTTCAGGGATGCTGAGGATTTATCAGTATTTGTGCTGAACATAGCTGACCAAGAAGAAGGTCATGTGCCTATGTCCTATGATGAAGCTGTAAGCTCAGTTGATAAGAAAGCATGGTTAAAGGCAATGCAAGAAGAAATGGACGCTTTGCTAAACAATGAGACATGGGCCTTGGTAAATAAACTAACTAATCATAAATTAGTGGATTGCAAGTGGCTTTTTAAGGTGAAGGAAGGAATTCAGGAAGTAGAATTACCTAGATACAAAGCCAGACTTGTAGCTAAGGGGTACACTCAGAGAGCAGGTATTGATTACACATAAATTTTCTCACCTGCTGTAAAACATACCTCAATAAGAGTGATCCTTGCTCTTACAGTTCTACATAATATGGAACTAGAGCAATTGGATGTTGAGACAACTTTTCTTCATGGAAATCTAGAAGAAGACATCTATATGAGACAACCAAGAGGCTTTGAGGTGTTGGGGCAAGAAGAGAAGGTGTGCAAGTTGAAAAGGTCTCTATATGGTCTAAAACAATACCCTAGGCAGTGGTACCAAAGGTTTGATGATTACATGTTGAATAATGGGTTCACTAGAAGCCAATATGATCCTTGTGTATACTACAAACAATATGCAAAGGGATGCTACATATACTTGCTTTTGTATGTTGATGACATGTTAATAGCATGTAAAAGCAATGATGAAATCAAAACTGTTCAGAGGTTACTAATGAGTGAGTTTAGCATTAAGGAGTTGGGTGGTGCTAAGAAGATTTTAGGGATGGAGATAACTAGACACAGAGAAGAAGGGAAACTATTGTTGTCTTAATGCTCTTACTTGAAGAAAGTGTTGAAAATGTTTAATATGGAAGATTCTAAGCCTGTAGTAACTGCTATTGCTCAGCATTTTAAGGTATTTGTTGATGATTGTCCAAAGTCAGATGTTGAGATGTATAAGATGACAAACGTTCCATATGCAAGTGTTGTTGGGAGACTTATGTATATGATGGTTTGTACAAGGCCTGACATTAGATATTCTGTAAGTATTGTTAGTAGGTATCTGTCTAATCCTGGACGGCAGCATTGAGAGGTAGTGAAGTGGATTTTTAGATACTTGAATGGTACTACTAATTATGGGTTAGTATTTGATAAAGCCAGGATGAATTGTCTAGTTGTACTTGGGTTTATAGATGCTGATTTTGCAAAAGATCCTGATAGAGGAAGATTTGTGTCAGGTTATGTTTTTAAAGTGTTCAATAATGTTGTTAGTTGGAAATCAACTTTACAAAAGGTTGTTGCTTTGTCAACAACTGAATCTGAGTATATAGCTTTAACTGAAGCTGTAAAGGAGGCACTTTGGCTTAAAGGGTTTGTCTCTGAATTGAGGTGTCAAGATATGAATGTTGTTGTGAGATATGATAATCAAAGGGCGGTGCAATTATCAATGAATCAGGTTTTTCATGAGAGGACTAAGCATATAAAGGTGAAATTACATTTTATTAGAGATATGGTTAATTCTAAAGAGGTACTAATTGAGAGCATAAGTAGTGATGATAATACAATAGACATGTTAACCAAAGCTTTGCCTGGAACAAACTTTATCAAGTGCAGAGTTGAAGTAGGGGTTGGTTAGTAGTTGAAGTTGATCCTATTCACTAAGGTGGAGATTGTTAGAAATGATAGTGTAATAGGATGTCAATGTATAGTCATCTATATGTTGACTTTAATGTTCTGTCAACTTTAGTTTTATCTTCACTTGACATACTTGTAATAGTCTAAGGGTGTATTATGTAAAAGGTATTAGTTAGTTAGTGGTTGTTAATCTTGCTGATTAACATAAAGAGGGTTAAGTCGAATTCAAGAAAGGAGAGATCAGAGTTCTTCTTTGAGAGATTAATTCATTGCTCTTGTTGTGTTCTTGAGTGTAATTCATTGATTGAGTAATATAGATTTGATCTTATTATTTGTTTTCATTAACAATTTTTTGTTTTTATTTTAATGTATATAAATCTTACATAAATAAGGCATGGTTTCACGTGATTGCATGTGCATGATACATACTTTCACAATCGACAATAGTTAGTTTAATTAGTATATTCATAAGGCAACTATTTAAAAATGACATACTGATATTGAAGCATGAGTAAAGATCCTTAACCTTAATTACTTTTAAAATACTTGATCAATGAAATTAATGAACTCTTTCATTACTAGAAATTGTATTATGTGTTTTGTTGTGTATAAGAGTGTCGGTGATGTATTTTTAACTAAGATAACATCTTAGCTTTATACTCAAAGTTGAGGAGAAACAACTCAAACATTAAAACAGGAACTAAATCGTAGATAAATTGCACTAAACGTCTTTATAACATTTTTTTTTGTTTGTCTGAATGTGTAACCACGTCCTTCTATTTCAACTACTCAGTTATGTCTAGTTGCTCAGTTGTAAGCGTCATAGCAATCAAGCAACACTAACTGTTTGATTACATATCAACATCAAGTTACCACCAACCTTCAAAATTCAAAATTGTCTCATAGTGATGCGTGTGAAACTCAATATATATATATATATATATATATATATATAATATATATATATATATATTATATATATATATATATATATATGTATCCACAAACACACACTTATGATTGAGTGTGCGTGTGAGAATCCTATGGTTCCCTCCTTCTTCATTATCGTCAATTAAAGTAATATCTAAGAAGGGTTCTCAGTTGTATACCCTTGTGAAGTTTCACCTTCATATGTAAGACAAGTTATCACTTCGAATCTCACAACATTTATGTCTAAACACAACATTTTAAAAATAAATATTTTATTCATCTTAGTTTCGTTTTAAATAATATTTTTTAATTTATTGTGATGCTCTCATAAAAAGACTACAAAATCTGGTACTCATAATAATTTTTTGTTAAGTTTGGTAACTTTTGGTGCAGTTATTGTAAATAATTTTTATAGCAATGTCAAGTACATGTCATAAAAATAACTAGTGTATTAATAAATTAACTTTATTAAAATTATGTATTACATGGATGGAATAAAAATATTAAATAGAATGAAATTTGATTAATTATAAATCTTTATTCGAAAAAGATATGATTGAAATCTTTTTTTATAAAGAAATTTATTTCAAAATAAACACATATTAAAAAAATATCATACTTAAAAAAACTTTATTACATGAAGGACACGTATCAGTATCACATTACTTATTATCAATATTTTCTTATTTCTCTTTCCTTTTAAATTACTACATTAATTACCTATAATATTATTTAATTATTTGATTGTAAATTGTTTATTAATAAATTTAGAAAAATATTTTTTTATTAATGTTATTTATAATGAAATAAAATAAGAAATTTTTAAAAAATATCAAACTTTTATAAAAGTGCAAAATATTTTTAAATTGATGAATTAAAAAGTAAAATTTACGTAAACCAAAAATAATTATAATTGAGTTATATCAAGGATGTCATTTTTTAGGAAGGGATTGTTTTTGGAATAAAATGTTTAATTATCTTTTTGAATAAATAAAAAATAGTCAACTAACAACAGATTAAAAAATTGATATCATATTTTTTATTATTTACATATAATTACTCATACGTAATTATTTATTGTTTATAAAAATTTTATCATTGTTTTCGCGACCGGATCAGACCGGCCGGTTCGACCGTGGATTGGTCCAGTGACCGGTCCAGTTCGCTTCAATTCGTTTTTGAGGGGTCGAACCGGCCGGTTCTTCCCGAACCAGTGGTCGGACCGGGAACCGGACCGGTTCAGACTGGTTTTTTATTTTTATTTATTTATTTTTTTATTTTAATGGGTAAAAACGAAGTGTTAAACCATACATTACTATGTTTGATATACAAATATAGTTATATTTTATATATATAACTATAAAATATATATTAAAATCATATATAAATTACTTATATTTAACTACATATATAAATATAATTAAAATATAGTTAAATCCGGTCCAACCGGTCCGACCACCAAAGCAGTAAGGTGTCTGGTTCCACGTCTGATCCGGTTCTGAAAACATTGAATTTTACTTTTTAAAATCACCAACTATAAAATATTTTGCATTTTTAAAAATGTTTGATGTTCTAAAAAATGTTATAATTTTATTAAATTTATTTCCTTAGAAATAAAATTAGTAAGAATGTCTTCTTTTTTAATTTATTAAAAAACTATTTTAATTAAAAAAATAAATAATATTATTAGTAATTAATATGATTACTAAATAGGTGAAACAAATATCAAAAAATTAATAAAAGGTAATAGCGTTCACACGTGTTTCTACTAGAAACTATTTTATTAGAGTACGAAGATAATATATCATAGTATTATAAATAAAAATAATAAAATTTTTGATTCATGAATATCATCGATTTTTTAAATAAAATAATGAACATCTCTTATGCAAATATGGAAATTCTTGTATAATTGTTTTAGATATCTACGTACAGTTTCCAATATGTCAAGATACGTCACTAAAAACATCACATGTTGGTTCTTTAAAGGTTAAACATTACCTTAATGGTCAATGAGTTTTATATCAACTGGTTTAAGATGAGGCATCCTATGATTTTTTAAAGTGAAGATCACGGGTTGGAGTCTCACTAGGTGCAATATGCTTCTAGTGGGCCAAAGGTTTTATCACAGTGGGCCTTTAGGTGATGGGTTTCCCTTGGAATGGTGGGCGAGCCGGATCACCAGCGCTGTCTGTGTTCGCGGGCGTGGGTGGCCTTTCGCCATTGGGTTTACCCGGGTGATCGGGTTTAAAAATTATTCGTTAGCCGTTCAAAAAACATTAGCTTAATGAATTCCAAATACTTTTAGAAAGTTACACAACGATAACTTATTAGGAGTTTATGTAATTGAGGATATAAAATCTATAACAAATTACAATTACATTGTCACTTTATTTTATACACGACTTATATGAATGGATGCCCTTAATAAAACTTTTGAATCGTTTATGAATCGCCGTTAGGGTGAATTAGTTTTGATGGTAATTGAACCCCTGTGATAAACTAACTAGTATGAAATTCTATTATGAATATTGTACAACGATTTATATACGAGTATCAACCATCGAGACGTTCTATTTGACTTTAATTGTTAGCAGTTGGACAGTTATAACGATCGAAACACTCTTTAGCGTGAACTCAGTTACTGCTTATGACCAACTTTTCACGACTTCACAGTTGCTACTAAGAGGCTCAAACCCACCTGTTATTGTCTAACGTACCAATTTGTCATTTATATTAAGTGGTCGCTCGTGATCAGGTACTACTAATTGGCTATTTTTATCCATATTTGTCATCGAGGAACCAAGCTAATATGGATCTCAGTCTCTACGATGATGAGTAGCATCCTACTATGGGTAATCAATTCATACTAACGATTAATTTCATAAAATCTTTTTTGTCGGTCAAATAATATTGAAGCAACTTTTAATGTATAACAAACATATAAGGCCATTAACTAGCAGGTAATTAAGGCTTGTGACCACCAGGTAAGGACCGGCTAGCAGACCCGTTACATCAACAGACAAATTTATGATAAAAGACATTTAAAGCTCATCAAGTCAACTTCTAAATAGATACGTATCTCTCTCTTCTTAAGAGAAGAGGTCATTCGATTCTCATCCATAATTCACCCTTTACGCATAAGAAACTTATTCTCACGTCGAATACTAGTCACAACAAAGACCTCGGACCCTAATCATGACGAAGCCAATAACGCTTTTGTTTCATGATAGACATAATTAAAAATGGTTGAGCATTTGTCTTTGTGTTACCGTGATCCGCGAACGTCTAACGACAACAATAGAGAATCATAGGATTTGATCAAATTAAGAAGAACTTTTACTCACAGAATTTGTTTTAAAAAGAAATGTTCACTTCGTTTAGAACGTCGATCAACACCACTAGTAGTATCCTTTATTTTTTTTATTATAACTTAGTGTTGTAACTTGGTATGATTTTAATTATTCTTGCATATGTTTTTAATTTAGTCCTTTCTTTCATTAGTGGAATGTTTAATATTTCAATTTAATTATATAACTATAGTTATTGTAATTTAATTTAATTATACATTTGAATTAAATGGTTAAAAGATAATTTAAGGATGTTAGCAATAAAAATTCAACAAAAATCTAATACAAGCGTACAACGTCAATGTGAAGGAATAAGAGTTGCACAACATGAGTTACAAAAGATACACACTCTTCACCCTAACACAAGATCTTATGATAATTTATCTCTTAACAAACTAAAGCAAAGATAATGTGTGGTCGATTTAAAAGGGAAAAGACTCTCCAACTAACTAAAAAAATTTCGTGACAACTTGTGGTCGGTGGAGTTTATGATATAGTAAACCCATCTACCCTTAGTTCAAAGAAAATAGAAAAATAAAGAAATGATGCGACTAGTATATTATTATTTTTAAAACATTTTTAACAAAATCTTAACTCCTACTAGGTTTTAAACGACATTTGAAACTACCCCTAACACCAGAACCAACCATCCTAAAACAAGATTTCAACCATTCATTTCAATTTTAAGGATAGAAGCATGACTCGTACAAAATATTAATTGTTTAGCACCGGTAAGTATGACACAACCTTGATGTAGGTTATTCTATCCATTGTTTTAGCGACCGGATCGGACCGGCAGGTCCGATCGGGGATCGGTCTGGTGGCCGGTCCGGTTCGCTATGAATCGTTTTTAAAGGGTTGAACCGGTTGGTTCTTCCCGAACCGGTGCTCGGACCGAAAAATCGACCCGGTTCGGACCAGTTTTTTTATTTTTTTATTTTAATGGGTAAAAATGAGGTGTTAACCCTAATATGTTGAATATACAAATATAGTTAAGTTTTATATATAATTATAATATATATATATATAAATATAATTAAAATATAATTAAATGCAGTCCAAACACCAAACCAGTAAAACGTCTGGTTCAATGTCTGATTCGATTACGAAAACATTGATTCTATCCTAGGATGTTAAACATAGAATAAAAAACCATCAATCATATTCATAGAGCATGTTTTGGTCAACACAGGTTTTGACCGCACATTCTCCAACACATTAATCAAATGTTGAATGGTTTAGAAGACCCATAAATTACTGTTTTCGGGTTCTGGAAAACCCGACCGGAGTCACGTGATTTGGCGCCAGTGACCACAGATCTTACATGTTATGGGTCAAAACATGGCCCTTGCATACGTGTCAACACCCCATTTGATTTTGCTTTCTTTGGTTATTTGGAGTTTTGTTTGTTGTATATGCTTTCAAAGATTATATCATCAAATGTCTTCTCAAAGTTGGCTAAGGTCGTTTTATTGTCTTGTCCAAATGTTACATGATAATATCTCTGAAGAAATCGTAATGTTTTGTGTAATAATAATCGTATTGTAAATATTATATTTTACTCAACTTTAATGAATTATATTTAATTACTTGAAATCTACTATAATGCTTGGTAAATGTGTTGCTTTTTTTGTTTATTGAAAGCATGGTTTTGAAGTTTGGATTGGTTCGACCGGTCCAACCGAGAATTGGAGCGTAACCGATTCAAGCAGCACCAGTTCATTTTCTACTGGTTAGACCGGCTGGTTTGTATCTATATGATAGTTTGATCGGGAAACGGATCGGGGGTTGGACCGGATTTTGGGTCTCTTTATAATTTTTTTTTAATTTTAATTGTTTAACCCGTGAATTGAACGATATATTGGAGTGTTGACATAAGATTGTGTTGAGTTTATGTATAACTATAAAATACATATGTAAAAGACCTATATTGAATTATATATATATATATATATATATATATATATATATAACTATATATAATATCATATTTGTATAACTAGGCTAAAGTCCCGTGTAACATACGGGTTCAATCAAAAAAATATTATTGTTGTTTAAAAAGGTGCGTAAGTTATAATGTTGTTGATAATATTTTGCATATCGATTTTTATGTATATTTTTTTAACATTAGCTATATCTAACATTAGTGGATTTTCTCTAATAATATATATACATCTAAATAGTGTATAATATGGAATGAAATAAATTTATGAATAAGAACTTTAACTAATAAATAAATTAAATTAACATGAAAAATAAAATTTCAAATTCATAAACATCCATAATTTTATTTGTATACAACATTTGGTGTTTTTTTCCATCATTATCTAATATTAATAATTTTAACTCTATCTATTTTTATCTCAAGATAATACAATATAGAGTTGATCATTATCCATATTTAAAAACAAAACAACTTTAGATGGTGATTATCATTGGCTCTTGTTTTATTGTCATTGCATAACACACTGATAAAAATAAATGTTTTCTTTGAAATTTAAAAGAATTTTTTTTGTCTCAAGGTGTCAAAGTCACCGTGAAATAAAAATATGATTTTCAATATTATTTCGAGATACATCAAAACAATTGTACATATTAAACGAACTCTTATCAAACATATAATAATAATATGACAATACACATAAAAAAATAAAAAAAGTTTAAAAAATAAAAACATGTAATAACTCTTTATAGATTGTTGTTGAAATGGATCACTTTAAAAAAATTAAAGTAAAATAATATTAATCCAAAAACATAATGTAGACAATGATAGTGTCATAAGTAATGACTTAGGCCAAACGTAATGGGACATTAAGGGGGCATTATAGCACCTTAAAACGTCTTTTCATTTTCCCGCGTGGGCATTATAGAAGCTTTATAGGTACAGTACATTTACATGATAACGTCATAACTTTTTAAAAATCTTATAATTGAATAATTATTGAAGGGCACTAACCATTATTAATATTTTTGCCTAAAAGAGTAATGATTAGTTTATGCTTATATTGCAGCAAATGCTCCTTAACAAGCATTACACATTATATATTTACTTTTAATCTAAAAGAGTGATGATAAGTTGATGTTTATGTGGTAGAAAATACCACTTAAAAATCATTAATTATTTCATATGATCTTAGTGATAGTAACAAAAACATATTTAAGGGGTGTAATTTGTAATTATTCCATATGATCTTAGTGATAGTAACAAAAACATATTTAAGGGGTGTAATATGTAAGTGGTAGTGATGTAGTTTGTAACTATTTATTTATCGTTAATTAATTTTATATAATTAGACAAATACTTTTAAATTTAATATTAAAAAAAGAATATTATAACATTAATCTTAAATTAAGTTTATAAACATTAAATATTATAATTATATTAAACACTATGAAGTAAAAATTGGACCGTGATTTGTATCATAATAACAAAGAGCTAATCGTCCTCAGTTGAATCAAAACTCGATGACGACGAAGATGATAAATCCGTTTTTAAAGAAATTTAAATATTGAGAGTAGGAAGAAAGAGGCATGAAAAAAAAAGGTTTGCTTATTTGAACACCCAAATATTTTAAATCAACGTCTTAAAATTTCTATACGGGTTGTATAACTCCATACACGTCGTATAGGGGGGTTGTATAGCCCTATACGGGGCGTATAACCCTCTGACAACCCACTAAATTTGTTATCTTAGTCAGTGTCGAAATTTGCTATACGCATCGTATAGCCTTATATGTGTCGTATAGGATTATATGGGGCGTATAGTTATCTGACAACCCCTCTAAATTTTCCTCTTTTTTAGTGTATTCGACCTTATACGTCGCGTATGAACATATAGGGGATGTCAATTTATCTGGATGAGTGTATTTATATTAGAACCCGAAATATATATGTATATGTGTGTGTATATATATATATATATATTGTGTGGTTAAGGGTAAAAAATGAATTTGTTTTTGAAAAATAATATCACATCACATACCTTTTCATGCTAATTTGGGGGCAAAGTGTTGGAGAGTGATAGGGGTGTTTACGTAGGCCTTCGTGGTTCAGTACAAACGGCTTCAACATTGATATGTTTTTACGAATAAGTTTAAAGAAGGGTGTCGGTTAGCTGTTATAAGCAAATAACTATTTTATAATAATAACTATTTAGGTGTTCATTAAATAATTTGGATTTTAAATTTATAACAGGTGATTATATTATTTGATTGGGAAAACTTCATGAAATCGTAAGCAAATTTTAACAGTTTTTTAATTAGATTACTAAAATTTTTATTTATTTTATTCAGATCATTTAAGTTTTAAGAGTGTTCCAATTAAGTTTTAATATTTTTATTTGTTTCAATAAGATCATTACAGTTTTAGAAGTGTTATAATCAGTTCATTCATATTTTGTTAATAATTCACAAAATTTTAAAATAATTTAGTTTTTTTATAAATAATATTAGTTTTTTTTGTTTTTTTGCAACTTATGAATAACCTAGTTAAAACAATCCTAAAACTTTAGTGATCTAATTGGACAAAAATTTTACGAGTATTTGGAACAAAAAACTTATTAGTGACCTAATTAAAACAATTTTAAAATTTGATTATTATTTTACAAAGTTATAATGTATGATGAGATGAATTGTTACTTATGTAAAACAATAGACGTGATATCTTAAAATATGATTTGAACTAACTTGTATGATTGGGATGTGATATCAAAACCTTTGATCTATACAAATTGAAAAAGTTGCAGGTTCAAATACAAGATATGGGTTTATGAACTATAATTTCCTTATCAAAATAATATTTAGATTACCATATTATTAACTTCACTTTGAGTAGGTAAATGAGGAAGGTGAGAATTGATAACTAGGATTTTACAAATAAAGTTCCCTTTCTACACATTATCTATCAAGATTATACAAGCTAGTATAATAATCAAGTTTCATATTGTTCTAATAAAATCACTACTAATTTTCTAAACTATAAAAAACACTTAAGTTCATTTATCATTTACTGTTACAATTTGTTTTGTTTTAGTTTCAAATTTTAATTGGTTTAAAATGGAATATAAATGAGACTTAATTATTATTTGGTGAATTCATTTTTCAAGTTGACATAAATGAAACAATTATGAGATTTAGTTATTATTTTAAGAATTTTACTTTACTTACCTCTGACTTTAGGTCACTAAGTTTTAAAACTCTTAAATGTTTGTCAATGAAATTTTACAATAATGAAACACATTTAAAGCTTATGTTTATTAACATCTGCATAACCAAACTTAGTAACATATCTCTTCATAGCCTATGTATGAATCAGTTCGAACGAAGATGATGTCAAATGTTTTAAAAGAAAACAAACAAGTCCGTAAAACCCTCTGACTTATAATAAATATAATAAAATTCATCATCTGCAAGATTTAAACTCGTGTCTCCCACGCAAGAATAAACTCTTGAATAAAACTAAACCAAATGTTAATCGGCTTATGTGCCTCTTGTAATACAAAAATATATGAGTGTACCACATAAAGTTGATTGTTATTAGATCGAATATTTCGAATATTAGAATTTGTGTCACCAACATCTATTAATGATTATTAGTGAACAAAAAGTTCAACTCTCTAAAAGACACTACTTGCACGTTTTTAATAACATTGTACTTGATGCCTTAGCGGGAGCCCTTGGATTTTGACTATAGGCCAATTTATATGTTAGTTACAACTTACAAATAATGTCAAAGGACCAGCTATTAGCACTTGTACCATAATGTACTACTGTCTATGTGCATGAACCACCACCACATTTTCCCCAACGCCCTCTCTTAAAGCCCTCTTCTACCACATGGTTAACAAGCATAAAAATAAGGAGCGTTGACAGCTCAACGAGCATGAAAATACAGACTTTAGAGGGCGAGAGGGGTTAGATCATACTAAAATACAAGAAAAGTAGATGAGTTGGAGTTAACAGCGAGCGTAAAAATGAGGGCCGTTGACAGTTCAATGAGCATGAAAAGACAGACTTTAGAGGGTGAGAGGGGTAAAGTAGATCATACTAAAATACAAAAAAAAATAAAAATTAATGAGTTGGAGTTAACAGCGAGCGTATAAAGGAAGGGCATTGATAGCTCAACGAGCATAAAAGACGGGCTTTAGAGGGTGAAAGGACTATGATAGGTCATACTAAAATACAAGAAAAGTAGATGAGTTGGAGTTAAAATGATGTTAAAATATTTCTTTGAGGTGAGATGAGTGAAAGACAGTAAAGTATCTGATGTGACGCCAACGTGAAGTTTAAAGGCATCAAACCATACTCCATGGCCTTATTTTGTCCGATCAATATAACATGGATGTCGTTCCCTCCCTAGTGTGTGAGTTAATTTATCAGGGTTGTGTTAACTATGGGTACAAAAATCGGTTTCTAGGCGCAAACCGGTTTGGTTTAAAACCGATATGGGTTTGGTCAACAAAAAACACAATCGATTTTTTGTCAAACTTGTTCAAGTTTCGAACCGGTTCTTGAGGGAGGTTTGATTGATTTGAAAACCGGGGTTGGAAATCAGGTTTTGACCGGTTTTGTTTGGGTTTAACCAGGCTCAAATCAGCTTCTACCTTTAGGGTTACAAACCAATTTCAACCCTACGGTTTGAACGGTTCCTAACTAGTTGTTCCGAAACCGGTTTTAAAATTGATTCGGGTTTAACCCGTTCAGCCTTTGAAAGTGGCTCTTTTAACTTTTAAGCGTTAGTGTGTTAAAAACACGCTTTTCACATTTGCACAATATTAAAAGTACGCTTTTCACATTTAATGCAAAATAATTACAACCACCACCAGTTACCAAAGGTTTAAAACTCAACATTTGTGGAGCATTACTAAAGATAAATGCAAAGCCCAACCAAAAAAGAAAAATGATATTTTTACAGGTTATGTTGTTAGTTTATTGGGCCGGGCCCAATAATCTTTTAGCATCTCCCGACTCCCATCAATATCATATAATTATACATCATAGACCTAAATCCTGGGGTAAAGTAAGAAAAATGTTAAAGTGTTAATATAAACGCGATGATAATCTCTTATCGAGAGATTAGAGAGAAGCGACGGAAAGACTCAAAGACTAGGAAGCGATGAGATCGAATTCATAAACGATAAAATAGATGCTGTTTATCGCGTTCTAAATTCATATGTATATAATTAAACCTTAAGACTTTTTAAACTCTTTTGTGACTTCAAGTATGAAGTATCAAGCATTAAACCCTTCCAAATATTAACAGAAGAAAACGGAAAATCCTTTAACCAAAGGCTATGTAAACATGATGGACCAGTGTCGATGCATTTATCTTATGAGAGCTTAATCGCTCGTCAGGAGTTTTATTTTGAAAGCTTGAGCTTAATTTGTTTTTATTTGTAATTTTCCAAATTCAAACTTAATGGGTTGATTGTTCAATTGCAATTTTATATATGTAACAAAATATACATCGCTAAGTTATCCTTGTGTATAATAATATTTTTATGTAATTATTATTCTTATTAATATGTTTGGTCGGTGGTTTTTTTTGTTTTGTTTTGTTTTGTTTTATAGGGTTTGTTTAGGGTGTAAGTTCAAGGTGTGTTTTGATTAGTTCATTTATATGGTTCGTTGGCGTTGTCTTTCTCCGAGTTCTTGCTTTCTTTCGCTATAATACCCTAACAATTCTCGCTATTAAGGTTTGGGTTTTCATTTTGTTTCTCTTTCGGGGCTTTGATTTTCGTTGGTTTTCTACTTTGGACTGTGTCGCCTTCTTGCGGCTTTAATTTCCGTCTGTTTTGTGTATGGTGTTGAGCTTTGATTTAATTTTTGGGTTTTGCATGTTATAGTATGTCAGGGTTTGCTGATTTTGTGGTTTTGGTCTGTTTTACTTTATGTATTTTGCTGATTTTGTGATTTCGAACCTTCATTTTTATTTTAATTTTGTTTTAGGGTTACGTTAAAACTCATATAGTCGCGACAACGCGCGGCGCCAAAACCTAGTTGTATACTTATTATATAAACTAAGATTTATTATTTGAAAAAAATAGATTTGCAAACCTAGTCTTAAATACAAAAAACTCAAGGCATACGGCATGTATTAAATGAACAAATATAACTCAAGCTTGTTTGAGTTCGGTTGGTTTAAATTTTTGGCATGTCAATCTCTAGTAGTTCCCACACTGAGTCGCACCCACCTCACCTCATCTCTTTGTGATCGTTCAATGGTCAAATATGTAACCGTTGGCCACCCCCACCAACAGCTATATGAGATTATAAAAAAAATTACACTATAAATACTAACTAAAAACTGAAGTTTTGTACATTATTCTCAAACATTTCTCATCTACTATTTCACAATTATACACTACTATTTCCAAAATATGAATTCCAACAAAAAAATCTTCAAAATCCTAAACACAAACCTCCAAAAATTTAAACTGAAATTGTGTCTATCCAAGTGAACTAACACCTTTGCAACCGTTCAACACACCCCACCGCATACAACGGATTGGTTTCAAAACCCTTACAAATCACCCAACCATCAGTCTATCGCCCAACTAGTCCCACATTTCAACCGTCACAATTTTCTTATTACTATAACATGCCAAACCCTTTTCAAAATCCACCTCAACATGTACAAAAAGAAGACGGAGAAAAGTTGATATTCAAGTTTACGAAAGTGAAAATGAAGAGATTCGCGTAGAAGAACACCCCCGCCGAAGTTTAAGTCGAAAGGTGTTTTCAACAACCCAAGCTACTAACGTGCCTTGGGATAAAAACAAAGAGGAGACATTGGCAAATGATTGTATGTCTATATCCAAAGACCCTAGAGTTGAAGATCATTAAAAAAGTTATTCATTTTGTAAAAAAAGTGTTTTGACACTTTAGTGCCATCGTTGGTTCGACGAATCGAACCATTGTTCAACTTTACTCAAACTGGAGGAGAATGAACAACACGATGAGTGATCTTACAGGATATACATCCGAATGGTAAATTTATTACTTTTACTTCTATATCGTTACATTATATTTTTTGTAATACAATTTTTTTTTGTTTTTAAAATTGTAGAAACATCGTTGGACGAGTGAAAGTAATGACGAGAGAATATGGTCCTAAGTGTTTACAACATTAAAGTTAGAAATACATTTTCAGTATACTTTTAGAAGTTGTAGTTTCTCTTGCAAAAAACAAATCCTAAGTCTAGTCAATGAATCACATGGTCTAGTCAATGAATCACATCAACTTCTAAATTATACAACCTATCAATTGTAACACAAACTGAACACCAGCATATGTGCTGAAGATCTCCATTCACCATAGACATTAACCAAAGTCAACCCCATCAGAACACCAGTAACATGTTTAAGCTCATATACATGTTTCACTAATGATCTCACCATTCCCACCATTTTCTAGTCACTCTCGTGACACGCGAGGGACTATCCTTTCTAAGTCTAATACATGGTTTAAACCTCAGAACATGGGCTCGTGTTACCCTGCTGTCAGTGTTACTGAAAGAAGATGTACATCATCTTGTCATTGATAAAGCACAAGATAGCAATGAAATATTTTATCATGATTCACAAAAAGAACAGAAAAAAGGAGATTACTTGGTTATTCAAATTCAGGCACTCCCAATAAGGTGTAACTTGCATCACCGGATCCAATTAGAGGAATATATTCTGATCCTCTCACATGAACACCGAAGCAAGCTGCGAAACAAAGAAAACTCTCAGAAGCCATTCAAGATTAAAATACATCAAACCATCAAAAACTGTGAAAACAAACTGTGCAACATATCAATTTCTCAAGATAATCTTTGAAATACATACCATTTTCTATTTTCATAACGCTTTGAAGCATCACATCCATTTTTGTTTTCATATCTGAACTTTCGTCCATTTTTGGAGCCACAAGTGTAAGTTCTCTGTAAATTTCACGTACAAATCTGCATATTTTTTCAGCACATTCGAGTTCACCATCTGATATTCGCCCAATCGCCAACCTCATCAACTCTCCAGTTAAGTCAGCAAGCTAAACCAAAAAGATCAAACTTATTGCATACTGAATTTGCAAATCAAAATATTACAGATATCACTTTTTTACCAGTTAAAACTTACCCCCAATATATAGTCAAGGATATTAATTTGCAAAGGCTCAAACGCAGGATCACTCAGTGGTAATAACATTGCATTTATCTCATCAAGATTCAACAGGGTACCAGAAGTGCAGAATTTACATAATGTTGCAGCTTCAACATATTCTTGTACCTGCACAGTAGAGAAAGGACTTTTATTTAAATTAAACAATGCAATAATTTAGTTTATGAAACTTAGGTAAAAAATGTAAAAAAGATGTTACCCCAGGAGAGTATGCGCGTCTTAGCCTCCAGAAATCAGTTCCTTGTAATTCATTTACTAGTCGGGCTACATACTGATCTTTAACAGTTGAAAGATCTTTTTCTGCTTTTTCCAACACCTCATCTTTGTTATTTTTGCTAATTCTGTTACGATGAGGAATAAATTAAGATAAATTATATATACAAAATATCTAGAAACTAAGAATATTACAGGTAAGAGTGAGGTTGTGACTTTTCAGATGACGGGTTCTCACAATGGTAAAAAAAACGGTTGAAGTGCTAAGGATGACAAATTCACCTGTGCACCTGAAATATCACCTTTTTGCTATTAATAGTGATATCACGACTTGCTTTCACCACTCGCTCCCTCTTGTCGTTCTGCAATAAGTATTGATTAACAAATAATAAGCACATAACTTTACACCAAGTTGTTGAGAGTCATGCTGCATGTTTCAATGGTAAACATTACAACATTACCCAAACAGGAGGCACGTAGACATAATTATGAAGCACCACCCATTGATAGCCATTCTCATGCAGTCACGGACCCATATGTATGACACCTCTAAAATTTTCTGTCTTATGTAGTATCCAAAACTCGCTTTTTATATGGTATTTATGTATATAACATTCAAGTAACACCATCTCACCGTGTTGTTTTGTAAGAGTAACACCAGTAAAAAACCCAAAGTAACTGTCCATTCTTTTAAAAACTAGCTATTAACTCAGTTGGTCAGTTCCATAATCAACAGAGCTAACTCAGTAATGTGACAAACATGTTCTACCCTATCAAAACCCAAAGACTAAAAGAGTCATCCGATGATGTGAAGACGTCATGCAGTAAAGTATGGATCATGTTTATCTAATTTGAAAGAACTTGGAAACTTTTTCTTGGTTTGGAACATTAGAATTTTTCTTGGCTAGGAGCATTAATAAATCCATTTAATAGGCCCAAGTAAAAACTAGAGCTCCATTTAGGACCCGGAAAAGATACATTACGCTAATAATCAACCTATTAGCCGTTAGAGGGTCATTCGTACTAATTTAATATTAAGTAGATAACTACAAGAACCGCATAAAGACCCAACATTTCCACTCTCTTTCTCTCTCCCATAGTATGTGATGTTTTCACGGTTATACCTTAAAAATTGTTCGGTGTTAACATGTTCATCGTTGAGCCCTAACTATCTAATAACCAACTATCACAAATTTTTTTGGGGAAAATCAAGATACGGTCATCATAACAACTTCGCTATCACAAAAGTAACATAAGCTTAACTACTTCGCTCAAACAGTTGCCGTGATGACAGTGCGACAACGATATTAAGATTTAAGACTACGAATCAACTAAACACAGATTCACAATAAAGGTTTAGATCAAAAGCTTAAAACGCACGAGTATTGAAGAAATCCTTACGAGTTGATTAAGGTATTCAGCATATTTGGTGAATGACTCTTTCATTGAAGACGAAGGTGTAGCTGATGCTTCAGTAGAGACTGACCTAGGTTTTTTACCAGCGCCTTGCATTGTTGATTCTGCAACTGCAATGAAAATGTTATCATGAACGTCAATTTCATCTACAACAGGAGCTTGAAGAAGATAATGAACAGAAATTAGGGTTTTTATTGCACGTGATAGATATAGATTAGGGTTTAAGAGATTACGTTGGCGAATGCGGTGAGATTTGGGAGCCATGAGGTACAAGTGCCTGTGTAAAGATGCACAATTATGCAACATCTGGCGATGCCCAGAAACAAGCCCTAACACGAAATAGGTGTGAAATGGAACAACGTTTATCTCCTTAAAATATAATATTTTTTATTTTGAATGGCTAAATGGTTACCGGCGGGTGATTTATCCGTCCGATTATTTTTATTACTCGATTATAAAACCCAAGATTATTAGCAAGACTTTAACTCAGTTGGTTCAACTTGAAATCATTTTTATAGACGAAACTTGAACACAATACGTCTTTTTATTTTAATAAAATCTTACATGCATCATCTCAACTGTTGAACTGTAAATCATTGCTAAGTAATATTATGGATATCAAGTAATAATTGATCCGGTCCCTCCTAGACCTTTCGCAAACCGCGAGCAAAATTAAACACTACACACATCATTTTCTTACAACAATATAAGCAACACTATTTATTTTTCGGTAATTCCAAGTAAATTTATATATTTGAACATATAGTTATGTATGTCAAATAAACAAACTAGTTTTCCAATTAAACATCAACTAGTATTAAGGCTGTGCGTTGCGATAGGGGCGTAAAACCGTGTTAGGTGGCATCAATGACACACTGCCATCAACGACCACCAATACCCAAAAACTTGTATCGAAAAAGAAATAAAATACAAAAAAATAAACTGAATGAAAAGTATATGTAAAAATATTGAACAACGCAGACGAAACATAAAACATATAAAACAATAAGTAAGTTGACCTGTGACCAGCACATTGTGGTAGGGGTGTTAAAAAATATTTGAATCCGAGAATTCGATCCGAAAATCCGAAGGCAAAATATCCGAATTTTTGGATATTCGAAAATTCGGATTCAGATAGTGATTTTCAAAAGTTTCGAATATTAGGATATCCGATATTCCGAAAACTAAAATTATTTTTTTAGTTTTTTTGAATTTTACATATATATTTACTTTAGATTGAGATTTTTTAGCGTATATTGTGACTTTTATGATATGAGTTGGTTTTTTATAATATGTTTATAATATTATATGCCTAATTATTGCAAAAAAAAACTAAAAAATAAAAACAAATAAAAAATAAATTTCGGATATCCAAATCACTATCCAGATCCGTATCCGAAATTTCGGATATCCAAAATTTTGAATACGGATTCGAATAGTGATCTCCACTATCCGAAATTTTTGGATATCCGGAATTTGAATATCCGAAATTTCGGATATCCGACTTTGAACACCCCTACATTGTGACAGGGTCGTTAAACGGGGAAAAAATAAGCGTACAAATCTCAAACCACACACGTAAGCTGCAACGTGTTAACTTGCAACGTTTATTGTAAATTTGAAAAGTATAGGTGACTAAGGGGTTGTTTGGCAGCCTCTTAATAAGGCTCTTAATGGTTCATATGTCTGAATAGTTTAGCACTTAATGGTTCAGACTGTTTGTTTCGTGAGCAAATGTTTGAACGATTCAAACATTTGTCTCTTAATGATTAAGAATTATACTAGTATTGAATGGTTAAGATGTCTAGTGCTGAATAGTTAAGACTTTTTATCAAAATTGGTTAGAAATTTGTATTTGAATAGTCAAACGATATACTAGCTATTAATGGTTAAAAGATTTTAATGGTTCGACACTTAATGGTTCAGACATTTTGTTAGTTAGCATTTAATTATTCATAAGTTGTAAATAAAACTCTAAATTTGAAAGTAAATGTTTATCTAAATTGTCAAATATGTAAAGGTAATAAACTAAAATGAAAAAAATAAAGATTAATATAAAAAACAGCACAACCCATTTAAACATGTTGTACCACACACATTATGATGCACACAATACTTATAAATTAGTATCAAACTAGAATTAAGCTTCCCGCATTGCGGCGGAGACGTAAAACAATGTCAAATAACACCAATGTCACACCACCGCTACCGACCACCAACACTAAAGTTGCGATGTGTAAATACGAAGAACTTAGACCAAAACGTAAAACATAGAAAAATATAACTAAGTCGATCTAAAATCGATGCGTAACCCTTCAAAAGGTAAAAAATATGCGTAAAAATATTGAACCACACACGTATATTATGTTGTGTTAACTTACCAAATTTAGAACGGAACGTAAAAATGTACGGTGAATTACACATGCATGTTATGTCGTGTTAACTTGCAAAATTAGAATGAAACGTAAAACGAAGATTTAGAAAATATGAAAAGTATAGAGGAACAAAATAAAAAGTATAAAAGTTATGAGATTAAATTGCAAAAGATGAAATGTTTTGGGTTAAAAGTAAAGAAAATCAATTTGGAGAAGTTAAATTTTAAAAATTGAAAAACTTTATGTTAAAAATGAAGAATCAATTTAAAAAAAAAACTTTTTATACATAAGATACAACATCATTACGTATAAAAAGTATAATTAGAATTAAAATAACATAAATAAATACTTATTTAACTTTTCCGCCGGTAAAAAAATCCCTGAAACCGAAGAACACCCCGCCAACAGTTTCACAAACTCCAAAAGCAATCAACCTTCAAAACTCCAATCACCATCTTCATCAATCAAACACCAAACCTCAAATCAACAACTCATTACTCACTCACCTCAATCACGACATTCAACTCACAAAAATGGTGACATTAGTAGTCTCAACAACCACCGATCCAGCCTCCTACGGTCCAGCATCAGCCCTATTATCCTTCGGAACATGGACCCCCAGCGTCTCCTTTCAGGTCACACTCACAACACTTCAAACTCCCTCTCAATTTCCGCTTTAATTGCATATTAGATCATGAATTTCGAGTTTCTGCTGTGTCAATTTGTAATTTGTTGTTATAGGGGATTAGGAGTAAGGTGAACGGAGATGTGAGGTTATTGGAGCATGATCAAGGGATCGTGGAGGAGGATTGTTTGGATGATCGGTGGGAAGAGGTTACCGGAGAGGTTGTCAACGAGATTATCTTTTTAAGCAAACATACGGCGGTTACTAATCGACCTGCTCTCACTATACATCCGATCGGTATTGCTGTAGTTCGTTTGTTGATGAACATGATTATTGATTGATAGTTTGTTCGGATGATAGTTGTGATGAATTAGGGGTTTGCGTTGTGATTAGGGTTTGGTGATCAGTTTGATTTTGAGTTTGTGATGTGTTTTGGTTAGGTGTTCCGCATTTGAAAGAAGGAGATGTTCCACCACAAGGGGGGAAACCTGGGTGGGCAGCTGTTCCTAGTCCTAGGATGACACAGTGGTTGATGCTTTTGCGAAAACTCGCAGAATCGCATAATTTGCTTCCTGAATTCGAGGTAGTCTTAACGATTATGCATGTCAATGTTACAGTCATAATGTCATCTAGTAGACAAGTGTCTTATTGTAAGAAGCTTGTGAAGTTTGAAGAGATAAGTGTGGAAACACCTGGGCGTAACCTTAAAGTCCATAGAAAACGATTGAATTTTGTTATCTTCGTGGATCAAGTTCTACAGAATGTAGTTTTCGTATTCTTATTTATGTTAAAAAGGATGAACCTGCATGTACTAAGGCACTTGTGGCACTATTGCTACCTTTTAACCTGGCCTTATAGAAGATCTAGGAAACCACACTGTACCAGGGCTAACTAGTGTGCGATTTGTCTGTTGTAGATTACCTTGGAGGCTACTCATCATGGTCCGGTCACAAATAAGCCGACAATGTTTTTGGAGATAGGTAGAGATCTCAACCATCTTATTCCTGTCGTCATCATCTTTTTCTTGGTTTTATTTCTGGTTGAGCAAGCATGGGTTTTTGCACCTGTAATGTTTTTTGTTTTTATTTTTTCAATTAGATGATAATCTAGTAATGATTGAACCTTAATTAACATATCAGTCATGTGTATGATGACTGAGTGCTAATGAATGTAAACCAATTTTCTTGGTTTGCTCTGCATAGGTAGCACAATTGAATATTGGAAGAGGCAAGATGCGGCACAAGTCATTGCTCAAGTACAGTAATCTCCTAAGACTCATGCTATAATTGGTTCCATACTTGCATTCCCCCATGGTTTTGAAATATGATGATTATTTCTTCACTCTTTATAAGAGTCAAGGTTTAAAAGAACGGAAACGAGCCTCGAGGCATTTTCCCTACTCCTCATGAGGCGTAAGCCTCGAGGCGAAACGAGGCGTACACCCTAGGCGGAAATAATAAATAAATAGAAAAATTATATATCTTATAAAAATAATATACTAAAACATTAAACAAAGCATATTCCTAAGCAAATTCATCATCAAATTTAAAAGTCATCACACATAACGTATCACAAAGTCTAAAACATAAAATAGATACGAAATTAAGCACACATTAAAAGTTTGTAATCTAATTCAACTTCAAACAACATAAAAGGCATCACTTTCTAACACGTTATCCTCAGTATCATCTTCTTCTACTGAATTCGTTTCACCATCTTCATCCTCATCCTTGTCACTCAATTCTATTTGAATGCCTTTTCTTTTCCTAGATGATGAACTTCCACCTGCACCGCTACTTCCCTCCCCACATGTTCTACCACCTTCGTCCACACCTACATCGCCACCTCCAAATTCCTCTTCATCGGTATCAATTGGTCCAGCTAATCACTCATCATCAGACAATACATTTTCAACAACCAATGGATCATCTTCTTCTTTTAAAGGAGTCTTCTTCAAGAACTTTTGCCTCAACTTTTTATTGTACATAATGTAGACCAAGTTGTTCATTCTTTCGGTTGTCAACCGGTTTCGTCTCTTCGTATAGACTTGATTAAAAGTACTCCAATTACGTTCACAGGCCGAAACGGAACATGTAAGACCCAAAACTTTTATCGCAAAAGCCTTGAGTTCGGGAGTCTCATCTCCATATTCGCCCCCCATGTAACTATATATTTATAAAAAATTAATAAATAATTTAATTTATATAATATACAAACTATAATAAAATTATCAACAAATAATTTACCTGGTGGACGTGTCTGATATGTTGCCAAAGAACCTCCATATCCAAATAGTCCCCTTTTTTCTTTATACGTGATTAGTTGATCTTCGATCTTTAAATAAACACTAGGATCTTTAGTGAGTCTATCCATAACATCATATAATCCTCGCTTGATCTCCGGATGCTCAGAAACATTGGGACTCCATCGATATTGTGGATTTAAGTAGTAGGCAGCCGCATGTAAATCACGATGCATTTGGAACTCCCATCTTTTATCATTGATGTCCCATATCTCTTTATAAGAAGAGAGATTGTTATCCAAGTTCTTTGCTTTTTTTTCTTTACAACTATCCATCACTCCATAAATAAATCTCATGGCTGGTGTTTGCCCCCCCATCAACAATTCTAAAAACTTCAACAAGTGGCATTGTGGTTTTAATGGAATAAACCACACTAAGCCAAAAGCTTCTCTCGTCCATGATTATATTTTTAACCTCTTTTCCATCAGCTTTCTGGCATTGTGGTTTTAATGGAATAAACCACACTAGGCCAAAAGCTTCTCTCGTTCATGATTATTTTTTTAACCTCTTTTCCATGAGCTTTCTTAGCCTAAGCACATGTCACCCATTCGGTTGAAACAAACATTTGTTGTAAAGCGTCTTTCGATTCATAAATACTTTGTATAGTCAAAAATGTCGTGGCGAATCTTGTGGCAGCTGGTCGAAGAAGGTCTTTCTTTAAAAATTTCCGGGCTAAACTCAACACCCACCGATGGTTATAGATAAAATTGCTAACTTTTTTTGCTTTAAGCAAAGCAGTTTTATATTGCACCAAATTACCGATATCTTCAAGCATCAAATCAATGCAATGGGCGGCACACGGGGTCCAATACAAGCTTTTTCTCTTCTCCATTAACAATGCTCCAGCAGCTTTATATGCACTAGCATTGTCGGTCACCACTTGAACTACAATATCTTCATCGATCTCTTCAACAACTTCATCAAGCAACTTGAAAATTTTTTCAGCATTTTTTATACAATCTTATGCATCAACAGTTCTAAAAAAATGTACCATATTGATTGTTGACCAAAAAGTTAATCAAACTTCTATTTCTCATGTCTGACCAACCATCTGATAACAAAGAAACCCCGGTGGTCTTCCATGTAGCTTTTATGTCCTCCACCATTGTAGTGGTCGTGTTAATTTCTTCCTTAAGGATCCAAGTCCTTAACTCATGCATAGTAGGGGGCTTCAATCCTCGGCCGAAGTTCCCAACTGAACGTAGCATGCTAGTAAAAGATGGACTAGTTGCTACGTTAAACGGTATTCCATTCTAAAAAAAATCTTCCAATATCCAAACAAACTATGTTTCGATGCTCTTTTGCACTCGATGGTGTCATTTTTTCGGTCGGGAGTAATTCATCTTCGCTATCTTTCGCACCCCCCACAAACCGATCCATTGGCCCCCTAACACCCCTAGAGGTAGCACGTGGATCAATACTTCCTGCACTGCTATAATATGCTCCATTTCCTACATTTTCTTCAAAGTTTCGTTGGGCAGCAAACTTTGCATCCTGAAACTGCTTCAAATATTGCTTCATTTCATCATGTACTTAAGGGGGTACATTGGCACAAGGCATGACATCTTTATGTGTGCCAGCAAGATGATCCTTCATTCTTTTCACTCCTCCTTTAATAACTTTACTACAAAACTTGCACTTTAGATACTTGTAACCCTTTTTGCCACCTTGTGGAGGTACCTCAATTTCTTCCTCGTACTTCCAAGCCGGATCTTTCCTTGCAGTACCTTTACCAGCCATCGTAAAAAAAACTATGTACATAAAAAAACAAAAGTTCAACATGAGTACACTTAAACCAATCACAATCTACACACAAATTCCAGTATATACACATTCACAATTCACAAATGTAGTATATAAAGTATAAACCTTAAACCAATATACACACTAATTATAAAGTAGCATACAATGATACCAATCTTCAATCTTTTAAGATAAAAATTATACAAAAATACATTTAGTTCTAAAGTAACAACTAACAAATCACACAAGGGTACACTTAGAATCTTAGAGCATACAAATCAAATTCCTTTTGTTCTGTTCACTTTACAAATCTACATTCTAGTGTATAAACTAATAAACCTTAAACTAAACCGATACTAACAACACACTAGTTCTAAAGTAGTATACAAAATACTAAACTACTAATTTCTATGTTATCCAAGTAGATTTATGGTAGTATACTAGTATACACTACTTTCTATGTTAAACTAAACCCATGCAAACAACACACTAATTCTAAAGTAGTATATTTTCTCCATTTAGCAATTTTAATGGTGTTCAAGCAAAATACTGCAAAATACAAGCAACATAAACTCACTCGTCACTCTTAATCGCGACTGCACTCCTCAATCACAACTGCCGACTCGCCGATGAAGACTGCTGCTCCTCAATCGCGACTGCGCTCCTCAATCGCGACTACGCTCCTCAATCGCGACTACCGACTGCCGGCTGCTGCTCCTAAATCGCGACTGCCGATGGGGGTGTGAAGGGCGTGCGAAGTCTCGACTGGTGCTACTCGATTGTCGATGGGGGTGCGAAGTCTCGACTCTCGACTGCTGCTATCGATGGGGGTTCGCAACTCTAATTAGGGTTTCCAGACCCCAGTTTTTATTTTAGGTTAAGGGATCGGTTATGTTTAATTTATAAATTTTTTTCTAATTTGGTTCCCGCCCAAGCGTACGCCTCGGATGTACGCACCGCCTCACCCGCGCCACGATCCGCCTCAGTACATGAGGCGTACGTACCAATCGTTCCCTGTGAAGCGCCGCCTCAAGTGCGTTTCTTGCCCGCTTCGCCTCGAGGCGTCCGCCTCGACCGATTTTTAAAACCATGATAAGAGTAGCTATTAATGGTCTTTAGTACGTCTAAGAAATTTGATTATCCACCGTTAGTCAGTAATGTGGGTTGGCTTGTAGTGTTGCGCGCCTAGGAGGGCAGCGCGCTTTGGGATGCGCATTCTCCTTTACTCATTCACTCCGAACCTTCCTTGAGACGGTGACCGGAAAAGGACTTTTCTTCAATAGCTTAGTGGGAAGAGTGGATGCTCGACTGATAAGGAATCGAGCTTAATGATTACTTACAACGAATAAGATAGTAGTAAAGATTAGGGGTTTATATGGGCCAAACTTGACCTTGCTTATCTTGTGGCTCAGTATGTTAAAAAACTATTTAAGCTTGCATAGCTGTCCTGAGTCACACCTCCCTAAGGCTTGAGCCCTAACTCAGTACAAGTTGTTTGTCTTGAGCCTTGTCCCAGCTCATTTATGCTTAAGCCGAGCCTTTGGCTTATTTCATGCAAGATCAAATGACATTTCAAGTGAAGCTTTTGAAAAAATTACAAATAAAATACCCTTAAAAGATCTCAGTTATAGATTAGGCTCGTTTAGGCTCATTAATGAGCCAACCCTGAGTCATACTAGAGTCGAGCTATGCATCTCATTATCATATTTTCTCTAAAATTTCTTTAATTTGAAGTTAGTTTGGGAAGGACTAGGAATTGGTGGTGGTGAAGCTGTTGGAAACTGGAACAGGTACTATCAAAACTTTGTTATCTTCTTTAAACTTTACAATAACTCTCTTCCCTGTAAACATTCAAAACTTACACTCTAAATCGTGAGTAAAGGGCTATAATAACTATGGATTATTACCAAACTGTTGCGTACCTAACAAAATGTTTTAACTTTTTTATGTCCCAGTATGTCCAGTAATAAAAAATCCTTCTTGGTATAGGGGGTGGTCATTATGTACCTCGCCACATGGACATAATCCTGTAAGTTACTTGCACCTACTCCTTAACTTATATCATATATCATTAATCTTTCCATTTATAGTATGAAGTGCTATAAATGTAATTACTATTCTTATTATTAGCTTTGGTCGGTGGGGTATTTTTTTTGTGTTTTAATTTTCCTTTTGTTTTTTTGTTTGTGTTTTAATTTTCTTTTTTTTTTCCTTTTTTTGTTTGTGTTTTAATATGGTTTGTTTTGGGTGTGGGTTTGATTTTTGTGGGGTTTGGGGGTGAGGTTTTTTTGTTGGTTTTTTGTGTCCGGACACGTCTTTTTGATGTGTGTTTCGATTATGTTCGTTGTCGTTGTCTTTCTCTGGGTTCCTATTTTCTTTTTTTCGTTATCGATACCCTGACGATACTCGCTATTAAGGTCTGGGTTTTCCTTTTGTTTGCTTTTTTTGGGGCTTTGGTTTTCGTCGGTTTTCTATTTTTGATTGTCGCCTTCTTGCGGCTTTGATTTTCGCCTGTTTTGTGTATGGTGTTGTATTTTGATTTAGTTTTGGGTTTTAAATATTCTTGTGTGTTATAGATTTAGGGTACTGGTGTGTTTTACTTTATGTGCTTTGCTGGTTTAGGGTTACGTTAAAATTCGCATAGCCGTGGCAACGCGCGGCAGAAAAAACTAGTTTAAATTAAAATCAATCTGTAAAATCTTCATACGTTCTGTAGGAAGGGTGGCGTGTCGGTGGGTCACTTGCTGTCTGGATATTCACTGCCAATGGAAGATCCTGTCGAATCAAAAGGTGAAAAGAATTTAAAAGATATTGGCGGGACTTGGAAACATGCGATAAAAGCTGCATATGATGCTACAGTTGAAGGTTTTCCCGGTGGAGAAGTTATTGCTCATATTGATCACAAGTTAGTCTCTCATCATGTGCTATTTTGTTCATCAGAAACAACCTGATTGATGTAGAACACAAATCAAATCCTATTATATTATACTAAAAGGAATTTATCAAATTGACAGGAGCTTCAAGGGCTGGCAGAAGAAAGCAATTACCGAGTATTTAGGCGAACAGAATATTAAAATCGGGAAACCAAGTGATTTCTACTGATCTCAAGATTTCCATGGTAATAACTTTTTAATGTACTCCAGCTTTTCTGATTCTTGCACTATTAGAGATAAGTTTTGCTCAAGTTCTTTGTAGCAAATGTGTTGTTTCTACAGCTTATTTGAATAAGTACTGTTACCTGATTATGGGTATTAGCAATACGCTAATACAGTATTACTAAAGCCAAACTGCATTTTTCTTTCAAGGTACTCTTTTATCTTCTTTTTTATTATCTAACTTTGTACGCACAGGAAAAATTTGTAGATTTCAGAGTCGCAAAGCATCTAGTTAGCTGATAATAACGACACATGTAATGCCACATAGACAAAGGGTGTGGGTGAGATGGCATGCCATGTGTACAGTCCTCGTAGATAACCATTGTCAAAGGTGATGTGGTACATGCATTGCCACATAGATAACGAGGGTGATGTTATACGGGTATTGCCATGTGTATCCATTAGATCTTGAAAAATACATGTTTTATAATCTTAATTAATTGCTACGGGTGTCATGTAAAAATCCGTAAACCTTTTATTTTATTTTGTGTCATATAGTCCCAATACACACTTTGTTACATCTCTGATATTTGTTTTGTTTCCTTGTTTTATCTCTGGTTACCTATTAATGTCATGTTAGCTTTTCTTATTTTCTTTAGTTTTTTCCTTTTCTATAGTTTTCCCCCTTTTCTTGTTTTTTTTTTTTTCCAATTATAATATATTTACATTTCATATTTTATAAGCAAATTAAATAAAGTAGAAAAATAAAATAAACTTTCATTAATAAAAAAGTACATTATACAAAAATAAACTAACATCTAGAAAAATAATTATAAATAATAAAATCTACTGTTAAAAGTAACTCACTTACGATATGTTATGTCTTTTCTCACTTTCGTTGAAGAACAACTTTGAACTCCGGCCTGGGATACATAGAGTGGTGATTATAGTTTTAAAATATATAAGTAGTGTTAAATGAGAATGGATTGGAGCAAAAGTAGTGAGTAAAAAAACAAGATTGTATGATTTTCATAGTGCTTAGATATAAATTTATATTTTTTAAAAAGTCATATGACTGTTTGCAACTGACAAAAAGTGGCAGCCATCGATCCAAGGGATAAAAAACTTTATCGGGTTCGGAGGATGGTGTTTTCACCTGGGGTCAGGTTTTCACTCTCGATTCACATACTGCATTCTCTAAGTTTGTTATTTATTAAGTAAGTTACAAAAACATATTGAATGATTCAAAAGTTATTTGTTATTTCAGTTAACATCTTAATAACTCAACATAAGATTACAATTAAGCGGTTGTTGTTCTAGTGATATTGAGTCAATGGAAATCCATGTCATCGTGATTGTGACTTTTGGATAGACATAACGTGGTGTGACCCTATACGTCGTTGTAATGCTTGAATATATGGTGTGTATTCTGACTTTATAAAGTCAACCATCAGCGTGAATTTAACAACTTGTTTCTAAGTAGAGACAATAACACTACACATCCAGGACATACACGGTCCAAATTCCAAAATGCGTTTTGACTTTTTGTGTAAATAGAATATATCTATGGGTGACTTTTATTCTTTTTCCTATTATTAACAAATATTATTAAATCACTTTCCTATTAAGATATGAACTAATTAACAGATAATAATAATTTAAAATATAATGTAGGAAACTTCACATGTCACGAGTGGAGTTTGTTTAGTCCAAATGGATGAGAAAAATAAGATGTCTTGTATTATATTGCTGGAAGGCTGGTTAGTCAAAACAATGGGTAACAAAACAGATGTAATTATCTTTAAGAATAATATAATGTAATCGACAATATTATATATATATAAGTTTTGAGATTTGACTGGATATGTTATAAATAATTTTATTATAAATTTTATTGAGAATATCTAGTCTTTTGAATACTAATGTATCATGCTAACATAAAATAATTTTTTCTCCATTGCACGAGGGAGAGATGACCGGCAAGTGATATGCTTTTGCTTTTTAGCCATCCATTTAAGAAAAAAAAATGATCGGTCAACTATTGGCTTACCATTCATTAAGAGATTTGTGTTAACTCCGGTGATAGATGCGACTTTACTAATAATTCTTATTTCAATTGGTTAATGTAAAGTATTTATGATATGTAAATGAAAAAAATCATGGGTTTAAGATTCATTTTGAGCAAAATGCTCAGAGTTGAGCCAGTGGTTATCTCAGTGATGGATGGGTTTCATCCTGAGGGGGTTGTGAGTGCGGTCCCGACTGAAAAACGGATAGGTAAACCCGATTAAGATAACACATACATATCATCTAAAATAGGGTCGTGCATTTGCAGTTAACGAAAAGATAGATGCGGCTTCATGGTTTAGGTTGCTTGCTAACCTTCTAACTTTATGATTTTACACACCAATACCAAAAACCTTTACTTTTTTGATAATTGACCTCGAGACCAAGAACTCTAGAGGGAAAAATAACTAAAGGAGTTTGAATTTTGATTTTGAATCGTCTAACAGAAAACAATTTTTTTAAACGACTAACTGGATCACTGACATTCCATTGGTTTGTCTAATCATATTTATTACTCGAGTACAGAAGCTTAATGCACTAGTTTAGCACGTCCCTAAGGGAAGTCTATACATCTATTCATTCTCATCAGTCGCAAACCTAAGATCACTCCCGAGAGGAAACTCATATTAAATAAGAAACCCACTGACCCAATCTGAAACTTCTTTTTTCATCTGATGACACTTGAACTCAATATATCCTTCTATTTTAATGAAGCGCTGAGATATCTTATCTAAACCACTTGATTCAAAGATCATTGGTGTAGATGTTTCAAGACTTTACCTCAACCACTTGAGCCAAAGATCATTGGTCTTGACGTTTAGCAACGGTCACCAAACTAGTTTTACGACCTGTTCCCGATGCAACTCCTAAAAACAAGGAAAAAACCACAATGAAACATTATTTTGTACTTTGTAGTTTGTACACCAAGTCTTGAAACAAGTTATCAAACCACTACTCATGTGAGTTCATGTGACCGTTGTTTTGAAAACCGCACTGAACAGGCCAGGCGTACCAAAAATCGAACCCCAATCTGGTCTGGTTTGGCATGGAACCGAAGGTCGAATCACTCGAACCGTCTAAGTAGCAAACAAGTAAGATGTAAGGTTTTGAAAACACTACGGCCCCATTTAAACGTCCCACACAACAATTCCACAAAAGTATAAATAAAACATAATCAAAATAACAGATATAAAGAGCAAACCCCACCCATTTATTACACGCATGATCTGACTGAACAACTGTTTGTTTTAAACTGATTCACCTTCTCCCTTCACTTTTCCGGCAGCCGTCGTCTCTCCTCCGGCCATCATCTACACATAAATCTAATATCTCCGGCGACGAACTTCTCAACCTATTTCAAAAGTTTTCCGGTGAGCCATTTTTCGACATTCATCGTACATAATCACACAATCAAATGCATAATTAAGTCTTCGTTTCGTTTTGTGTATGTGTGTATATGTGTTTTATAAATGCAATGTAAAGTGTAGATGATTGGAGTAATTAGGTTTTAGAGAGTTGACATTTGTTTGCAACTGGCTCGAGTTTGATTTTTCAACTGTTTTCAAATTTTAACTATCTGTTGACGTATAGAAATTAAACGGTATGTAGTTTGTTTGTTTATTTGATCGGTTTTCGTTTGTGTGAATCTATCGTTTTCGTAAAGCTCTGATCTATTTCTGAATGTTTATTTCATTTATCTTATATGCGATACTGATTTGTTAGTTTCGCACGTCATTCTGTATTTGGTTCTGTATATGATTAATTGAATACATTGTTCATTGGTAACGAAAATTTAAAGCTGTTTTGGTGTTTTGCAGCGTTGATCGTCTTTTAATAGCGGTGACTAAGATGGATTAAGAGTTTAATTTGGTTGATTTGTTGTACAGGTAATTGTGATTAGTTAATTTTATATACATACCTTTATACTTTTCATTTTTAATGTGTGCTCACATCTTACAAGTGTAATTTGTTAAAATATATAGAATTTTATAGCTCTAGGGCTTATTGAATCTGGTGATGAGATTGTAAAGTGCCAATTGTTTTTAGCCAAGAGATCCTAATAAAAGTTTAGGAATTTATCTACCTGAACAAGATACCTGACAAAAAAAAAGGTTTTTTTAGCTGTTAATGCTATGGAATTAGTAATTACTATTAATAATTAAAATGAGCTTAGTGGATTATTAATTCTTTTCAGTTAAACTTTTAACTTTTCTGTGCGTCTCTCTTCTACTTCTCTATGTTGTAGAACAATCAGTTGCCTTCCGTTTATTCTTTCGTTTAAGGTCGTCCAGCGAGTCTTTTAAATTTTGGTTAGAAGTTGTTGGCAGTCATTAGTTCTGTTTTCATTTGGCTTCTGGTAGCTGTTGACAATTATAAAGAACTAGTGACACTATATAGTTTTTCTTTAAGCAACCAGATGTAGTTCCCCTTGTTGTTTGTTTCTTTTTCTTCCGAATCAGTGTGGGAAAACTTAAATTTTCAGTCCTCGCACTTCGTTTGAAACAAAACATGCGTGCGTGGCGGCGCATGATAAACAAGGCTTTTGACTTTTGTTGTACTTTTTTTAATTTGACTATGAATGTCGACCATGTGGCAAGGTTACTATGCTTCCATTTTCTCGGCAGTCTGAATATTGTTTCTGAAGTAAAATTCATCATCTCAATCTCCTATGCATATCTTTTTGTAATGTATTGCTTTACGAGCTTTTAGGAGACCGGAACTATAATATTTCCTGTTTTTAGCACATCACAACTCACAATAATTTTGTCATTCTTTGTATACGCTCTAAAAGAAGCTGTACTATTATAGTCTGTATCAGATGAGTGTGAGTTTATATTATACTTGAATTCAACAACTGTGGTTTTGACACAGATGTGCTGAAAGAAGCCATGAAAGAGATCCCAAAAAGGTATATAAACCCTTTTCTATCAGATGAAGAGAATGAAGAAGTCAACTTATGGAATCAGGAACTTGAGCGTTCAAATATTGAAGATGATTTGACCAATAACTGTGAAGATGATAAGTTGATAAATTCTTTAGCAGCATCTGAATTTTGCGAGAAAGAAACAGATCTTTACACTATAATTAATGTTATGGAATGCGAATTACCTGAGTCGTTACTTTGTTACAAAGAGGGTGCTTTGCTTGTTAAAGATATCTGTGTTGATGAAGGAATGCCTCATGGAGAAAGGTTTTTGCTTGATGAGAATAATAATGTGACACTGAAGCCTGAACTGCTGAAATTTTCAACCATGGAAGATTATTTAAAGGAATCTAATTTATGTTCTGAAATCAATGGCAAAATAGATACTGCTTTGCCTGTAGTAGAACCTTCTAATGAATTTGTTGATATTGAAGATGATCATGATGAAGTCATTGAAAGGAAAGCTGATTCGCCTTCTGGGACCCAAGAAGCTGGTGCTGACTTACCTGCAAATGAACCTAACAATGATCATAGTAATATAGGCAGTGTAAGTATTAATACACAGATTCAAGTTCAAGATTTACAGAATTCAACTTCAGAATTCAAAGTATGTGGGACCAAAGAAGAAATTATCAACACTATTGTTCCAAATGAGTTGAAGGAAACGTCTAAAGCTGTTGCTAGCAATGGAGATGGACTTTCTTCACAATCTGATACTGTTTCAAAAGCCATTGATAATAATTGTCCTGACCTCTCGTTGCAGCCTGATGAAGAACAAATTCATTCAAGCTGTGTTCCCTCATTGCAACAAGATCGACCACTACCGTCCCTCAAATCTCTCTTTATGGCCACTGATCAACAGCATTGTCAGGTTAGTCGTTCCCAGCTGTTTTATGCTTCAGTTGCTGAGTTACAATGTTTCTTGTGAAGGTCTTTTAGATATATTTTGAGACTAAAGGTTAAAATTGCGACCCATTGACTTGCAAATGGGTCGATTTGGGTTATGTTACTTATGTACTTAAGTTGTACTAGTTGGAAATGCCCGCACGTTGTGGCGGTACGGTTGTTGCATGATTTTTTGGGAATTCGATTTTAGTCGGTATCGGCTCGGTGCGTTATGACGTAAATTAAAAAATCAAAACATAGTTATTGAAAAAATTGAATAAAAGAAAATAATTACTTATATTACAAAAGTCTTTAAGACAATTATATTATCCCAATAAGAATAGTGAAAATATGGGTGGTATTTATGGTTGGAAATCATTTATTACCTAGATTTTAAAGAGGTTTATTTTATGAATATAGGTTAGAGTTTTATGATCATCAGAGTTAGTTTTTGGTGATGATTTGTAGATACGGAAGAAAGTTAACGGAGAAATTATCACCACAAATTATCATGTTAATTGTTATTGAGCTGTTAACAACTGATAAAGAAAAGGGGAAGAGGGATTAGTGCTCAATCACAATATATAAACGACATTGAAAGTAAATGACGATTTTGTATTGCCACATGTATATGTTTTAGCATTTGTATTATAAGCAATCATATATTATACTTTTATTGTAAGAGCATAAATAAAATAAAGTGATTAATTTTTTGAAATTTAAGCATTACTTTTCATATGGGTGTCTTAATCCATATGTAAAATTATCATTATATCATTCTTTCATTTTTATTGTAAAAAATATAGATAAATATTAAAATTATTAAACTTATAATATGCCCCTAGAAAAATATTAGTATTATAGTTATTATAAATATGAAGATTTATATAAGTTATATACTTAAATATTTAAATAAAATAATATACTTAATTAAAATATTATTTAGTTATAAAAATATAATTAGTAAATATAAATTTAAATGTCAATTTATAGTATCATAAATAAAATAAAATTTAATGAAGTGAATTGAATAATATCATATGATTAATAATATTTAATAATGTTTATTAAATACATGAAAGAGACAAGGGCAAAAATGTTAAGTTTTATTAAATTTAATTGATAAATTTACCATATTACCCCTAAAGTGTCTTAAAGTTTTAATCAAATCCCTATTCTACCCCTTAAATGTGGTGCACTCATTTGTACATGTTGCTTTAAAACTTGTATTTTTGGTAAAATTACACATCTATCCAAAGAGATGTATTATATAGTAGTATAGATATCAAGGTCAATTTGAGAGAGTTAGCTAAAAAAGAAATGGTTAAACCAGTCAAAAGCAGTTCAAATTGTATTTTTAATGCAAACCATCTTGTAAATCACTTAATTCAAAATCTTAGGCCATTTTTGTGGTGGGTAATGATATAGTTCTTTTGGTCATACTTAACACATTAATTATCATGTGTAAAAACTGGTTAAAAACACTTTGTGGCTTAACTTGACCTAAGCTGAATTGTTTAGACATGTACTAAAAATTTTATTTGGAGTTTTGGACCCGACCCTGTTATGCACCCCACTCATTTTCTCTTAAAATACTTTTACAGATTTATATTTCTAGTTTGCATCTCATAGTAATCTTCTTAATTACAGAGTCCTGCAAGTGTAGAACAAATCTCAGAAAGACCTGTAGAGAATAAAAGCGAAATGGAGGGAAATACCACTTTGAATCTCAACAATAACGAACCAGCAACAATTAATGGTGTTCATAACAAGGAGAATCTAGAACATGTTAATGAACTTCTCATAGAGCCACATGGTGCACCTAAGCTCCAGGATGTGGGTTCAGATAACATTCCAGCAGTTAACCCAATGCACCGTGGTGGTGAAGGAGAGTCAAGTTTCTCAGCCACGGGTCCCGTTTCAGGACTCATAACTTATTCCGGATCTATAGCTTTTTCTGGAAGCACCTCTCTGCGATCGGATAGCAGTACGACGAGCACAAGATCCTTTGCCTTTCCCATGTAATAACAGTCTCAAAAATGTGTGAAAATTGCATATTTGTTGAGTTTCTTATTAACATGTTTGTTATATCTGTAGATTGCAGAATGAGTGGAACAGCAGTCCTGTAAGAATGAAGAAAGCTGACCGAAGACTATTATCGAAGCACCGTGGATGGAGGCATGGGCTTTTATGCTGTAGATTTTGAGCTCATGCATCTATGTTTGATAGGATATCTGGATTTTTGATACATATAAATCAAATTCTTGTGTGCAAATTGCATAATTTACATTTTCCACAGTTTTACATTTGGGTTTTAACAATATTTAATTGATAGCATGGATAATGCTATACTTAGTTTTCCATTTAAATTCTTGTGTTCTGGAGGTTGTATGATGATAATTTTTTATTCTTGTAACTCATGGTTTTTGTACTATTATTATCATTAAAAGTAGACAACGACCAATCTGTGCTATTCGTTTTATTCTATTTTTAAGAACTAAAAATATAAACCAAAATGGTGAAATAACTCTCTCATCTCATAACATGCCAATGAAACATTTTGGCATTACATTTTAAATATTAGCATCGTTAACGGAACAGGATGTATTGATTTATAAGAGTAATCATAGATGTACATCCAACAGGTTAAGAAGATCTCATGGCAACAAATGAAAAAATTAAAAGAAAAAAAGTATTGGGGTGAGAGAGGCTCGAACTCTCGACCTCAGGATCACTCTAATGCTATGAGACCTACGCGCTAGCCAACTGGGCCACCACCCCATTGGTGTATATATGTCTCTTTCGTATTTATTTATACAACGGTTTGTAAAAAAAGAAAGAGAATCATGTTTCCATATTTGGTTGATTTCACATATAGGTTAAACTTTCAGAATACTAAAAATCATTATATCACCTATAAGATATAAAAATCATTATAAACTCTAGAAATTTAACGGCCTAGTAGGTTAATTACAATAAATCATATACTAATAAACCGTAATTCTACTAATAACATATTAAAATATAGTCAATTAAAATAAAATCATAGATATTTTTATGTTCGGTTGATTTACCTCAACCAAATGATGTATTTCTCTTCTGATTATGGGCATCAAATCCCTCGATATCTGCAATCTAATAAAGAATAAAAGAAGGGACCCTAAATCTTATAAACTATTTTTGTTCATCATAGACCATTAATCTTAACAAATCTACAACATTTCAATAGATATCAAAGTAGTGGTTGCAAAATTTTAATTACACAAACAACATGAAATATTTGTTGGCAAATCTATTGATTGAAAAACCACTCACGTAAAACTCAATTACATAACTTGTTTCCTAAGCTAACTCATACGCCTGATAACAACATAGATAAACATAGACAAATAAACAATAGAAACTGATAGTCATCTAACAATTATCTCTAACTCTTCTTTGAATTTTCCATCATGCACACCAATCCCTTCATCTTTTACCTCCAAACAATCTTTACCCGACCGGTTTTTTTTAATATGACTTGTCTTTTAACCTTTTTCACATGTGAAATGAAGATTAACTCCATCAATATGATATACACAAATTAGATGATTGTTATTTGTTTCGATTGCTAACAAGACATAACCTTGTTCTAAATGTATGTTAAATGGTACGTTTGTGAATTTGTTATATGCAAGAGCAATTTTAATAATGTTCATTGAAGTTATGATATAATAAGCCTTATTCTATCTCTATTTTAATATAGTTTCTTTTATATTAATCTCAAATCAAACAGTACCGCAGTACTCACGTGAAGGTAGATTTAAGAGCAAATTTGGTCAAAGGTCAAACTTTGAATATCATAACTTTGAACGTGGAGATGCAAATGCACTTAAGATAAGAGTTTTCAGTGTTTAACCCCTATTTTGTCACACTGACACTCATTATTATAAATCCTACATAATTATAAACACACACATATGCATATAGACACATCATATACAATATGATTTTTATCTTTTAGATCCAACCAAACAACACGTAACAGTTTAACAGGTGAACATAGTGCGGGTCCAATGGCAGAGCTAAAATCATCTCATAAAGATGAAACACGTAAGGTTGCGACACCAGCACGACACGAACTTAACAAACACGACCGTGATAATTGTGACACCAGTGGTCCGGTTTTATTTGAATGTATGGTTTGTCTTTGTGAAGTAACACTAGGAGATGCTGATGGGTTCATGAAGCTCCCAAAGTGCAACCATGGGGTTCAATTTCATGGTAGGTGCATCGAGGCGTGGTTAAAAGACCATCACACGTGTCCATTGTGTCGAAGTCATGTTCCGATGCCTGTTGGTCACCGGCTAAACGCTTACTTGGTGAGGCTTAGGGATGATATTGTATCATACGGTCACATGACTTTGGAAAACGTGGTTAGCTCCATAGGAGATGGTTGTGTATAGTGTAACACGTTTATTGTTTAATAATTATAACAATCACGATTCATTAGAGGTTTGCAACAATTGTATGTTTTGTTGGTTACCATGTGATTTTTCATTCATTCTTTTCATTAATCATGCAAATTCAAAATAGTTACCAGTGGTATTTTATTAAGGTAAAATAAAATTATATTGACGACACCAAAATCATCAAATATTACAATATTATTTGTACAACCATTCGAATGTTTACCTAGTTTACAAAAAGTTTTAAGATGCCCAAAAAGATCATTATCAAAAGTGGAATAGATTAATCATAAAAAAATGTATAGTTAAATGTACTATTTTGTTTATAGTTAAGTCACTTATAGAATTCACCAAAATTATATTTTTATATACACTTTTGAACAAAATGAGCACAATGATAGTTAACATTCGTTAGATTTTTCTTCGACGATCTCTTATTAATTAATAGTTAACATTCGTTAGATTTTTTTGTTTTTAATGAAATGGGACTTCAAGGCATTTTTCAATTTTGCTACCGCCCAGCTTCCAATAGGTTCGCTTTTTGGTGTCTAATTCTATCGTCACCTGAAATCTACCTTCAACGAATCAAGTAATTCAAATCAGAAGGTGGAATGACGGGTTTTAGGGTGCTGAAGTTTAAGATTAAAGGACTAGATGGTTGATTTCAACGTTTTACTTAGTGTTTTAACCATATAAATATTACACGTTATAAAAAATCTAAAGGTGTTAACTCTTAGTTTTTACGGAATCGTAAAAAAAATAAACTTAAAGTTGAGAGTATCTTTAAACATTTATGAGATAGAATTAATTGCAACTACGATTCTTATAATTTAATCACCCTTAGATAAATTTCCATTAGGTGAATTAAATACAATATATTTTTTAATATATATGCATCATGATGGAGACAATAAACCACATTTTAATGCATGATTACTTGTTTTTATTATTATTAAATTATTATTTTACTGCTAGTTGTAATTTATATAATCCCTATGCTTGTACTTGACTAGATTATCGGAGTTAATCTAAAGTCATATCCCTTTCATAGAAAAGAGAGAAATTAATTATTAATTATTAATGTTTTGTTCCCTACAATTTGAAGATATTTTATGTTTTAGTTTAATGTTACTTACTACCAAATATATACTAACTGATTTCACAACGAACATAAAAAATTTAGTACGTTATAAATGAACGAAATTACGTTGCTAATTCATATAATACTACTTGATCATTGTCTCACTGGTTGTTCCCAATCTTCATACATTGACCACTACTTGAAATTAACAAATTCAAAGTTCAAAAGAGAGTTCATACTCTTATAACAGAAGAGATTTTAGTTTTATTTATGTTGTTATACATGCCCATGTACATATGTTTTTTTTTCTTGTTTAAAGCATTTTCGCATAACATCTGACAATATTATGAGAAGTTTGGTTTGTCGGTCTTTGATATTGGAGGAGGATATATAAGATATCATGACATGCTTGTTATGACTATTTAGCGATAGTTGATTATCTCTATTTGTAATTTCTTAGTCCCTTATTTGGAATAACAAACACATCTAGAGAAATGTCCTCAAAACTATGTTTCCTATAGTCACCCATGATTAGTGATCTTTGATTTCTAAATTGTAACTCTTGGACACTGATTTCTTGCTATTTGATTACTAAAACTTTTATTTTTAAACACTAAGAACAAACTTATCACCAAAAGAACATATACAATAATACAAATGTAAAATAAGATAACAATATTTGCTTATTTGTACATGAAACAACAATAAAATTATATTTTGACAAAAAGATAACTTTGAGAATACAGTTTCCACATTCATTGTCTCCTTGATTATCTCAGTCTCTATTTGTTGGTGACTACTTGCTGTCAACATATTCAAGCTTGAAAGGGAGAACATGCTCATACAATGCAAGTGATTTTCAATTTTATCATTATGTATATTATGACAAAATTCTTTTTTCAAGCAATCGTGTATGATTTTTGACGGTCTCAAGAGACAATTTACATGGGATTATCACGAGTCATGACATGCTTGTTTTAAGTTTAGGATCTCAACACATAGTCTTAGAACGTTAGGTTCTCATCGTGTAATCTTTATTTATACTATATATAAAACATAATGTCTATAGCTGCAACGTCATCATACATGTGTTGTTGCTCGTTTTACAAGCCGATAGCAACATGTCATGCCTTTCTTTCTTTTTCTTTTGTAAAACCCGTGTGTCAAGAAAATAAAATAAGTAACATGTTTCTTCTTAAAAGTTATTATGACTACCTTTTCGGTCCATGCTTTGATTAGGTTTTTTAAAGCAAGTGTGTCCATAAAAAACAAGGCTAATAATTGTATAAACATTCCGAATGTGTATAGAATTTTGTTAATGAGAATAAACGTAACCTCGAAATATAAACATTGCCAAACTTTTACTTAAAAGCACATAAACCCTCCCTTAAACATCAAACCCTGATCATCAATAATATAAGTAATTAACAATAATTTAGAAGCAACAACAACCTAGTATTTTAACTTTAAGTACACGTTTTTTTTAAATAATTGTTAGGTCATCTTTATTTGTAAGTCGTGATCCATGTATATGGTAGAACAAAGAGAGCTAGACCCGGTTCAAGTAGCCGGTTCGACTGGTTCATAGTTCATACATCTCTCTTTATCACCTTATTTATTTAATATTATTTAAAATTAAGTAAGCGACATATTTCCTTTAAATACTAGTGGTCAGGATTTAGTAAAAAAATGTTCTTTTAAATGTTTGTCGGCTATCTTATTTGTAGGTCATGGTCCATGCACTAATTTCCCTATCTAGATCAATAAATAAACTTAGAAAAATGTATTCAAAAACAAATAATACAAACAAATTTTCTAACATAAGATCATGTGTAATGGGGCGTTAAGCTCATATATAACGCCACGTAATGTCCTCATCACCATTACGGTGTGACGTTCTGTTTAAAGGGACATTATTATTATAACACCACAAATTATCAAATTCATAATGATAAATGAATATTATAAGGGCATCAATCATTACTTATGTTTTTAACAAAAAAATAATGGTGACTTGACACTGATGTGATCAAAAATGCCTCTTAATAGGCATTAACCATTACTCATGATCTAAGTAGACAAATACGTAAAATGTTAGAGGGGTATCGACCAAAGCCATGAGACACACTTCAACTTTAAGTCAACCCTAGTTTAAGATGAGCGAAGCTTGCTCGGGAAGACCATTTGCGATGATGTACCTCCAATATGGTCATAGTTGTATGTTTTTGCTTGTTTAAAATTAAAACACATGTTATAATCAAAACATGTGTGCTTTTACTTGTTTCTATTTTCTTCATCACACACGAGAGACATGAGATTTGATAAAAAGTGAAGTCTACTTCAAGGGGAACATTTTCTATTTGCTAAAACAAACAAAATTGACAAAACACGAACCACTTACAATTCTTTCGTTTTGAGAAAATCTTTTGAAAAGAAACAAAGAATTTAGTTGGTTAGATAAGAATTTTAGTGGCTAATATCCCTATGGATATAAGCACTAGTAGATTGATGATCTTTATTGCGTAGAGAGACACTAAATGGTTGTTTGTTAGTCTCTTAGTGAAATAATTAAAAGACTACCTTTGAACCGATCAACATTAAGTATATTTGCTTCATCTGAAGAACATCTCTTAATGGTATAGTTTGTCTTTTAATGGTTTAGCTTTATAAAGATGCTGAATAAATAAAAGACTATTTTACTCTCCACCCATATCCTCCCAAATACTAACAACAATAAGTTGCTAGCCACCTCCATCACCACCACATTAGGGTTAATAACAAAGGGTAAAATAGGTATTTTATATTGTCATTCAGAGATTCAATGAAATATTACTTACTGGTTTAACATAACATTTACTGGTTTAACATAACATTTACTGATTTAAATGTTACCAAACAACCTCTACGTAAAATAATGCCTCTAGCGTGATGAAATACCAAAGAATATTAGAAATTACATGAATTTGTTAACATCCATATGAACCCTTATACATCTTAAGCTTGTGTGGTGATATTTTTTTGTCTATTGCTTATGTATTATAGTTATCAAGAATCTATAGAGTTACTAAAAAAGTGACAATAATTTTTGTAATGCTAAATTAACATATTCACCTATTCTAGTTTTATGAAAAACTACGTAAAACAACTAACCAAGAGTTATGCAATATACTTATGGTGATTTAAAATCGAACGAATGCGCCTGCATGATCTAGCCAAGCAATTGATCAAACTGAGCAACCAAAAGAACACTTACAATACAAGCAATCAAACCAAGAGTACCATGCAATAACAATTAATCGAACATGTTTCTAATCATCGCGCAAAATGTGCCATTATCTACCAGGGTAGGCGAGAGAAAGGTGTGGTTATTACAAACTCGTGAGTTTGTTTTTTAGGTTGTTTACGAATATTCTCGATCAAACTAAACCTAGAAATCAAGAACCGATTATCAGTAAATAAAATACAATTTATGTCGGTCTCAATTCAAATCATTGATTCAACAAATAATGGTGTGACTAAAGGTGGCGATTCTTGACACAAACTCAAACCCGACAAGAAGAAAAATAGGTTTTGGGTAGGGAAACAAGAGCCATATAAAAATGTAAGGTTCTTGTTGACTTGTTTAAAAAAACATGTCAAATTCTGACTAACCAGATTGATACCTGTTCTATAATATACGTTTTAAGAAATTAATTAAAGACCTTTAAAATTTTACATTAAACATATATGTTTTAATATATGATTAATTTGATTTCTTTTAGAAAATGAGTTAAACGGATCAGTTTAAACTACATGATATCATACAAGTTTAAAATATTATTAACTTTTTAATGACAAATAAAAATATGAGTCATGTTCGGATTTAATATTCCAACTCGTCTACCGGCTAAACCGTCAACCCAATATGGTCAACTCCCCTAGCATCACCTACGTTTATTTATTAATTTTAAATGAAATAAAGTTTATCATTTATGCTATGAATATGAGTGGTCAAAATTTAGTAAAGCTCACACGAATGAGAATGAGCGAACAAATCTATACAACCCATCAATTCATTCCGCTGTTTCGACGTTGACTGGCCTACGTCACTGTCCAATCCCTTCTCTCCACGTCACCATTCTTTTTCATTTTTATCTCAACGGTTCAGATCACATCATCCTATATCTGATCCAACGGCCACCTCACCTTCTTCCAGACCCTTCTAAACTAAAGATCAAACAATATTAATAGAGATCTAAGAAGCAAATACATAAGCAAAGTACGTTAAAAACAAAACGATTTAATTAGATTTCTTTTCAAGGAATATTGTAAAAGTTAAGTTTATTCTACTTCTGCTTTAGACAAGTGAATTTCTTTTACCAAAAATATATACACATTTCTATTTATTTTTCCTTTTGAATAATATATATAACTATAATTTTATTAACATGTGTCTAATGTTATATATTATATATAATGTGTTTATCTAATCACATGTATATATATATATATTTATATATCATTATAGTTATTATAAAAAGATACACATAATATCTTAAATAAAAGTTACATAAACAGTTGACTTATGTACCCACTCGATCTCCAATAAACTTAGTTTAATTCGGGCTTCTAATACGCCGATCTCAAAAGATGCACAAATAAATTGATTTATTTGTAGACCGGACATTGATAATAAATAATTTTACTTTCTCAAGATGTTGTATGCCTAGACTTTACAAAGTGTATAGAGTTTTATAATATTATACTAATACTAATTTCAAATATCACCCTCAATTAAAATGTTGCATTATATTAGGTAAACAACTTAATTATTGTAATAAAGTTTACAAACGATCCGTACACCCGGTTCACCCTCGGCTTTTACTCCTCGTAAACCGGAGTTAAAACCACTTTACGTACCCGATTCACGCATCACTCCTCTTTCCCTCTATATAGATACTCATACTCTTGAGTGTATTAAAGATTCAACAGATAACACTCGATCGTAATCGAAGTTGATCTCACACGAACAAGAAGAGGGGGTTTTCTTTGTTGGTTTCTGTATGATTTCTGATGATAAAACCCCTTTCTACTGTTGCGTTTCTTCTCTGATTGGTTCCGTCATCGGAATCTTGATCCGATTGAGTTCTTTATCTGTTAATCTCCGTCAGATCTGGTTTTCCGGTGAGTTTTTCAATTAGGGTTTTGTTCTTTTTGTTCTAAATGGTTCTTTCTACCATGTTTTCTCCACTGTTTGTTGGTATTCTTAACTTTGATGTCGATGGTGGTCTGTTGTTACATGTTAATGCTTCATTTCTTCTGATTTTAAATGGTTCTTTGTGTGTTTGGACTTCAATTCGTGAACATTTGTTGAAATTGTCTGATGAATTGTTCGATTATGTTACCTGAAGAACATTCATGATTGTTTTCCTCTTAAAGATGTACATCATATGGGTTTTATTGATTTTGTAAGAGTAATCTCTGTTTCAGAGGAAGTTTAGCCATTTGGATGAGATTATAGTCGTTATCTGCTCGATTCCTGTTGTTCTTATGGATGTTTATGTGTGTACAGATTAGGGAAATCACACTGATTAGATTCAACCACATGGGTGGTGTTTGAAACCAACTCAAATTTGGTGTTTGATGGTTGTTTCAGAACCATACAACACCGATATCCCGCACGCACCATCTGCGTTTGGCTCGCGTTAGCTGGTTCATGTCTCGACGGCTAGACAGCAGCCCGGTTCAAACCCAAATGGCTGTAGCAGTTTTCAAGAGTCCTATAGGTAGGGAATACCATGGAAATGACAGGAAACCGACAGGAACAAGACGCGTTTTTGTTCAAACTGAAAGTGGTTGTGTGTTAGGAATGGAACTAGATCGAAATGACAACGCGCATATGGTGAAACGCAGGTTACAGATCGCCCTAAACGTTCCCATTGAAGAGAGTTCTTTAACTTTTGGAGATATGGTGTTGAAGAATGATCTCAGTGCCATTCGTAACGATTCACCTCTTCTGTTAACAAGAAACCTTATGCATAGAAGCTCATCAACCCCATGTTTGTCCCCTTCTGGTAGAGATATACAGCAGCGTGATCGCAGCGGGCCTGTTGAGATATTGGGTCAATCAAGCAGCTGTACAATGACAAAAGAGCTCGTGAACGAGATCGTGGTGGCTTTGAAGTCTGGTGTTGACCCGATCCCAGTTCATGGGGGTCTTGGAGGTGCATATTACTTTAGAAACAGTAAGGGTGAGTGTGCGGCCATAGTGAAACCGACAGACGAGGAGCCCTTTGCGCCCAACAACCCGAAAGGGTTTGTGGGTAAGACTCTTGGTCAGCCCGGGTTGAAACGGTCTGTTCGTGTTGGTGAAACGGGCTTTCGTGAAGTGGCTGCTTACCTTCTTGATTATGACCACTTTGCTAATGTACCTCCTACTGCACTAGTCAAAATCACCCACTCTATATTCAATGTTAATGATGGTGTGAGTGGGAATAACAGCAACAGTAAAGTAAATGGAAATAAGAAACATTTTAGCAAGATTGCTTCATTCCAACAGTTCATCCCTCATGACTTTGATGCTAGTGACCACGGGACCTCGAGTTTCCCAGTGTCTGCTGTTCATCGTATCGGGATATTAGATGTTAGGATTCTTAACACGGACCGCCACGCGGGAAATCTGCTTGTTAGAAAGGTCAACAATGATGGAAAGTTTGGTCAACAAGTTGAGCTCATACCGATTGACCACGGTCTTTGCTTGCCTGAAAGCTTAGAGGATCCATACTTTGAGTGGATTCATTGGCCACAGGCTTCAATCCCGTTTTCAGAAGATGAACTCGAGTACATTGAATCACTCGACCCGTATCATGACTCAGAGATGCTGAGAAACGAGCTTCCAATGATCCGTGAAGCCTGTCTTCGGGTTCTGACCCTCTGCACCATTTTCCTCAAACAGGCTGCTGGTTATGGTCTGTGTTTAGCTGAGATCGGTGAGATGATGACCCGTGAGTTCAGGCGTGGTGAAGAGGAGCCCAGTGAGCTAGAGGTCCTGTGCTTGGAGGCTAGACTGGCTGCAGCCCAGGGACAAAGAGAGACTCCTGCATTATGTCCTAAAACCGAACCACAGGGTCCACAGGAAGACCGTTTTCAGTTTCTAATCGACTGTGATGATTCTGATACTTCCATAAACTCAACCTTTCCATTTCACTTTGGGTTCGGGAGAAACACGCTTGCAAAGCTTGAAGAAGAAGAAGAAGAAGATGAAAATGAAGAAGATGTTGTACTTAAGGCCCCTTCTGTACCGAATCTGTCGATGTCGTTGAAGAAAAACTTGAGTTTAGGCGACACGCCGGCTGGGCACAGGAGCGCGAGTGAGCAGGTGCCCACGGGTGCTAGTTTCGTGAAGGTGGCTGACATGAGTGATGAGGAATGGGGTCTGTTTCTGGACAAGTTTCAGGGGCTGCTGCAGCGCGCGTTGGCAGAGCGTAAGTCGGGTGGCGCGGGTCCGAGGCAGAGGCAGAGGTTGGGTACTTCTTGCAGGTTTTAAGAGTGTAGGTTATAGTGGTGTCTACTGGTTGTATGAGTTTGAGTTGCAGGTGTCGTGACGTGTTGTGTAATGTTGTTTTAGGTGTGTTACAGTGTTAGGTTTGAGTCCTTGTGGGCTTGTTTTATAAATAAGTTGTAGTATATGAAAGAAAGGATCAAAGAATGAAAATAGTGATGTAAAATGGAAAATTTGGAAAACTTGTGATTTTGTTTTGTTTTTTTAGAAGAAACTGGATTGAAGTACAAGTGAATGAGCATGATGTACAAGTGTGTGGAGAGGGGTTGGAGCACATGGTTGGTTGGGATGAGGGAAGCATGAATGAATGGAACAAGTAATAAATAATATATTGTATGTGATCATGATCACTAATGTCATCTGTAAAGAAAGAGTGAAGGGAAACCTAACTGAATTATTGTGGTGTTTTTTGACACCTAAAAAGAATCAACCAAATGAGAAATTAATGTTTTACATGTCAGTGGTATGTTAGCGAATCAAAGATTGATATGGTCCAGTGATAAAGTGTTTAAAAAAGTTGCTATAAGAACACACTTTTAAACTTTTTCTGAGTAAATGAATACTACACAAGGGAGCTTGTTTGCATTTGTTTGTTTATATCTAACTAAACAAAGTAATCATTTTAATCAATAAAATTACCCATAATTTACATCCTCAAGACCAAAAAAGAAACCAATAATTAAGTTTGTACACTGATTAGATATTTGATCTAGGGGAGTGAGTAGTGTTGCTACTACCTAATGATGGTTTTTACTATCTTGTTATCTAGTTTCCAGTTATAGTTTCGACCTAAAAAGCTTTGCTTTATTACATGGTTTCGATTCAGAATACATAATTCAAACCACTAGGATCACCACACCTGATTAGGAAAGGGTATTTTGTCATGCATGTTATAGAAACTTGAGGATTACAGTTCTAATGAACAAAAGTATTTATAAAGGCTTATCAAACAATGATGCGGTTAAGGTTTGCCTATGATATATCTTGGGAGAGGTCAGATCCAATGAGTTACTTAGCTCCTTGATGCTAAGGTTCTACACCACAACATTTTTTGCTAAGTGGTGCAAATGGGATGTGATGCATGATTTTAATTTAAAGGTACACCATGTTTAAGTTATAACTATTTATTTATGTGCATTTTTCTTTATGTTGAAATGTCATTTAAACCATTATTTCATTCTTAGGCCCCATTGATGATTATTTAATCAATATGTCGAGTTAGGGATGCCATTATTGTTTTTAGTTTTGTCTTTTAACTTACGTTATATTCGATGTTTAACTAAACTTTTATTAAATCAATGGCTTTTGTACTACGGTGCATACTAGAGATGATCAATCATATTTTGTGTACATGTATATGTCAATTTTTAGCATTATGGAGCATCTTATGAAGCACACACACGAATAGTAAAGTGGTTACACGAGTCATGGTCATGTATACTATGGTTTAGGTCAAACTAAAAGAGTACGTTTGTTGACAATAAGCGAGTATAAAGTTGATGTATTACATATGATCGTCAATCTAATGCCTTTTAAGTCATTATTTAAGAAAGTTCAAATCATGCATGAATATAAAATCAATAAACAAGCTTGTGATGCTACACATCTCATAATTATAATATGTTTAGAATAATATTATAATCTTTTAGCACAAAACGGGTTTAGTGATTATATACAGTCAGGTATACGTCGGAAAGTTGATAAATGTTTAGGGTGATCCCTTGTAAGTAAACCATTTCAATTAAGCCAAGCATGAGATCATCATAGCATATATTAATTATATGTAATGGTGTTATTAATATGACCAAGGCTGTCATGTTTTTTTTGGTCATTTTTGGAATTAGGTAGCTAAAATAATATATTTGTGATATAAAAAGAATGTTTAATTGGGTGGCAGTCTAATCTCTAAAACTCTAATCGACATGCTTTTGTATTTTAGTTTGTCAGGTGGGTTTGGCTTAACCATCAAGTGAAAATGATATATGAAGGACTGAAAATGACATAAACAAATAGTGTGGGGTAACTATCTTTGAGTATTATGTCATGTCAGTTCATCAATAAGTGTTTTTTCCTTCTAATATGCTCATACTATGATTATGATATATTTACATCCCTTTATGGATGGCTAAAGTCATGTTTAGTGTTGATTGCATTTTTTTATTGTTATGATCATGTTAGTTGTATGATTTTAAATAAGTTCATACATTAATTAATCAGGAATAATATCATAGACGTTTGATTTTTCTATGAGATTAGACATGCGTATGTTTGAAAGGAAAAGAAGATAGAAATTGTACGAAGTGTTTAAACAATTATGTGTGGCACCCTTGATAAACCTCATATCATATATTTGCAAGAGAGGTTTCATAACGAGTGTCTCGTTTTAGCAAAAACACTATGAATGAGAAGATAAGTATAATTAAGTTGGTTTGAATCACTATTAGAAGACAGACCTTTAATGACATGGGAGTATTGATTTTGTGATGTGCAGTGTGCAAAAATCATTCGTAAAAAATCTCACCTTTTCTAAAATCTTATAAATGATGACATGTATTTTTGCATGTCTTAATTATATTTTCATAAAAGAGAAAAAAACATAGAGTGCACTTTAAAAAAGTTACGTGTCATCTTTCAATTCATCTTACCTTTTTAAACCCTATGTTTTTTTTTAACTTCGTTTAGATCACAAAATCCCTAAAACCTAACAAAAATCTATCATCGGCACCTTTATCCCTTTCTCTCATGAAAGCCGCGCACTGACCACCACCATCAGTCCCTCTCTCCGACACCCTTTGTCCCTCTTGTGCATTTAAGAAAAACGAATCATATGAGCTACTTCTTGGGAGATTTATGGGCAATGAGACCATGCACCACAACCACCACCACTAGCCAAACCCTAACCCTGAAAGCACCATTGGCCACCATTGAATCGACATTTGCCCCAAACCTTAATACAAACGTGTGTTTCGGAACTATAAAGGGTGAAACGAACAAGTGAACAACAGTAGTTGATATGAGGGAGTGGATATCACGATATATTTTATAAGTTGTTACAATAGTTACTTATAGGTGTAAGTCAAGAACTTAATGTTATAGAATAACATAGTTTCTTTGTGGTAGATTGTAGCATAGTTTTTGTTATAGAATAGCAAACTACATTTAATAATGTTTCATTGTACTATAACTTGACTAGCTAGTTACTTTTGTTATTCAAGATTTAAAAGAGTTTCATACTAAGTCGCTTAGTATTTCTACAAAAATCCACGGACATGTACTAAAGCAACAGTGCAAGGGAAAAGACTTTTGATTTGGAGTCATCGTGGTGATGCTATTATGTCGGTGATGCTATTATGTCATATCTCGTCTTCCCCAAACCCAAAGCAAGGCTATAAACATCACAAACAACCCATTAGAAGGCTCAAAATATGTGAACACTCTGATAGTCAAGTCTTTATGCATATATTAGAGGTGAACGAGTATGAATGTGTATGTTAGTTTCCCGAGCAAGTGCGTTAAGAACCATTGTTTCGGGTTAAAGTATTAGTCAGACAGATGAAAATATGAAATCATCGATCACTTGATTAATAAGGTGACATTTCATATACAAATGAAAATTCAAAGTATGCGTGGACCGTGGTTCCAAATAGTTTTATAATTGGTCCCTTTTATTGGGCCTATGTTAACTAATAGTGACGGTAGTTAGGCCTATGTAGTATTAGTAGAGATGGGTAAACCAGGTATTGGTTCGAAGCCGGGTTCAAACTGATTTCGACCCAATCAGGTTTTTTTGTACTCGAGTATTGGTGAACCTGGATACGAACTCGAGCAGGGTTCATTTACTTGAAAACCCTACCCGTCATACCCTGGTAGGGTAAGGTCGGGTCCGGAACCGGGTCCAATATCGGGTTTAGTTTTTTTTCTTTTTTTTTCTTGTGTGTATGTCCAATACCGAGTTTAATATCGGGTCTAGTACCGGGTTCAACTCGGGTTTAAACCGGGTCGGGTTCGGTTCAAGTTATGTCAGGTTCGCTAGATAACTCAAAAGCTAAAACTGGTTTCAAGCCTACGGGTTTAAACAAGTCCAACTCAGGTATGCCACCCATCGGGTACATCTGGGAAATCAGGTAGGGTCCAAACCTAGTTTTAATGCACACTTCTAGTATTATGGTTCACAAGAGTCTAGTTGTACAATGAAATTAAAATTTAACTAAATTAATTTCAATTTTGTTGTTTAAGTTTTAACAAAAGTAATTGTTTTTTTAAAGATTAAAAACATCAATTTACAATCAAAAGTTTTATAAGTTGTTTCAATTTCAATTCATAAATTTTATTATTTTGGATTTAAGTTAAAACAATGATGAAATTATTTGATTGAAATTGAAACAACTTATAAAACTTTTGAATGTTAATTAAAAAAATTACAATCATTTGAAAAAAATAATTATTTTTATCAAACCTTAGAAAGCAAAACCAAACTTAACTTCTTAAATTATGTCATGTTTAATTATTTTAATTTTGGAATCGAAACAATAACCTACTCTTCGCTCTTGTCCCATTGAAAATTGTCCTCTGATTTTGATTGTAGTATGCTTCAAAACAAAATTTCAACTTCCTCGCTACTAGAAAATTATATCGTGTGTTAAAATGTCTTTAACATTTTTTTATTTGTTACTTTTTTAACACAACCAATTTGTTGTTTAGTATCTTCCACTTGCTTTTTCTTTTTATTTTTCGAGAATCTTTCACTTGTTTTTTCTTTTTTTTTCTTTTTCTAGTTTTATAGTAAATTATTTGCAAATAAGAAGATAACCACCGGCGTGTTGCACCTTTTATCATGCAGTGGTGATCATAAGGCTCAGAATGTACGGCTTGTTGTCGTTGCAACTTGTCATTTGTCGCACCAAAACAACGAAGTGACGCCTATTTTTTATCATCATCACCTAGGGGTGTGCAAAAACCGAAATAACTAAACCAAAACCAAAATAACCGACCGAGAAAACCGAAACCGCTACGAAACCGGCGGTTTTGTTTGATGATTTTTTAAAAAACAAATCTTTTGGTTCGGTTTTGGTTTTGTTTGTAACAAAAAAACCTAAAAAACCGAACCGAAACCATACAACCAAACTTGTAAATTGAAATGTGTAATCATATACTTATTAAAATTATAAGCCCATTAGTTATTTTTTTAACTTATGTTATCTAAAAATGATTGAATATATAGGTTTCAAGAATAATATTTAGACTTTTTATTTGAATTGATAGATTAAAATGTTTTTATTGAATATATTGTTAGTATATTTTATTAATTGCATTTCATTTTAATGTCAAATAATAAATAAAATTATATAGATTATTTAGAGATCAACAAAATGATGTAATGCTAAAGTTTTTGCCTTAAATTCATTAATTTAAAACAATTTTTCTAAAACTTGAAGCACACATTATAAAACCGAAAAAAAAATCGAAACCGGACCAAAAATGAAGTTAATCCAAAAACCAAAAACAAAAAAAACAATTCCGAACGCTTTTAAAAACCTAGAAACCAAAATATTGATTTTAGGTTTCGGTTTTAGGCTAAAATCGACCCAAACCATACATGCACACCCCTAGACATCGTCTATAAACTGTCATGTGAAATTAAAATTGATTAGAGACCAAACAATTTTTTTTACACTCATTACAAATCGCATAACATTTAGATTTGGACTTACCTTATCAACATTCATGCTTAAAACCCAACACACTGTTGTAAGAGCATATGCATATGAAAGTGTTAACAAGATACTAGACAAAGTCGGGCTAAGGAAGAAGCAGAACAACATATGAAAGAAGATATGATCAACAAAACAATATGCCCAACAGAAACATTGTATCATATGAGCACACGCCCTACCTCAGAAGACCAAAAGGTCATCATCATGGAAACAAAATTTTCCTTGATAACAACACCAACACAACAACATAACAAGAGTAAAAAAATAGTCCCAGATTAACAAAGGCCTGTTAGAACAAACCATCAAGTGAAATAAGCTCAAACTCAATCTAAGATGAGCTAGAGATATCATCATCGAAGAACCTCCAATTACTCTCACCTTTTTGTATCTATGTCTCTCCTGTTTCTTTAAGAGAAGAAAAAGAAATGAGGATTCATGACTGACGGGGCAACAGGATAAGTGATGAGTGTTAGGATTGTAACCCACGATGACAGAGCAATCGTCGGTGGGCATGATAGAAAGCTCACCGTCCTAACAACCGCACTCTCTAAATCATAAGAATATGACACAAAGCCACATATAAGGGAATGGAAAAAGACGGTGGTGCAATGAATGGTTGTACCCTGAGCAAAAGAAACAGTAAACCACTGTCCATTTCCTTCTTCTATTAACATATAGGTTAATGAACCATTTTTCCCTCAAAATGATTATAGTTTTAGGTAATATTACCCTTTTTAAGATGATGAGAGTTGTGCATCTTCTCACACATCAAGTAAGGTATATAATAAGAAGTTAAAATAATATCGTCTATGGACTAACATACATCAGCTCTTTTATCTTCTTTTTAACTTTGACTAGTGCACAAATATTAGGTGTCTTTCATGTTTGTTTGAATATTTAGTTAATATAAATAACTCAACCCAATCGTGTTAAAGGACCTTATTAGCAACAAAAAGCAAATTCTTTGGGTGGCTCGATCAATTTATGCTTTTAAATTTCTGGATCTGGTGTGCATGAAAGGAACAATCGTCTTGATTAAAGATTTGCGTCGACCCTGTTTTTGAGATGCTTCGACATGATATGATGTTCAGGGAAATGCTTTGATGTATCTTCCACAATAAGTTTTATTTAATGATTAATTGTTGATATTGATCCAATCCAAAGTTGGTATGAGATAAACATTCGATAGTAGATTATCTTGCTAGCTTTCAACTTTCACGTAATAGACGATTACATCATATAAAGATTGTACCAAACCAATGTCCTCGGGCATATTGTATTAAAATATGACACTTTTATACTTGATCAATATTGGGTCTCCTTGTCACATACCGTAATTTCATTGGACTTTTTTGTTCTTTTAGTTTGTTATTCACAACTGTATTAAGTGTATAATAAGGTTAATACACAAGATAAAACATCTAAAGGGCTCCAATCCACCTCAAAATAGTTCGCGCCTAGCCCTTTTTCCACTCGGGTCTTAATCTGGAGTCTTGACTAAGCCCATCGATTTTAACCATACTCGATTAAACCACCCACCTGATTTCACTCGTATCCAAGCAAACTCGATCATAAGAAACCCGTTGCCCGAATATCCAAAACCGATTGTTATTAGGTTGGTTTTTTGTTAGACTTTCAAACATCAAAAACCCAAATAATCCAAACTAATTAACCCGAAACTCGAATACCATACCCAATCAACACCCTTATTTGGTGGTGTTTAAAATCTCACTACATGATCGATACAAAAAATATGGTTATTAATTTAATATACACATATCATGTCTTTATATGTATGAACAGTTGTTTGTAGCGCACGTTATTAGAAAACACCCATTTAAGTTTTTGCATAGTGGATTATAAATACTATAACATGAAAGAACTATATTGTGTGAATTTTTGAATTTTTAATGACTAACATAATCACATTGTATAATAACTAAAACTCGACCCAAATAACCCAATAACAAAATACCTGGAACATGATTAAATCAATTGTAGTTTGGGTCAGTTGAAGATTAGGCTTTCAAACATCAGAATCTAAGTAATCTGAACCAACTAACCCGAAACCCGAATACTATATTTGATCAACACCCCTAATATGGACAACCCCTTCCTTTAGTTCAATTTTTTTGGTTTTGATTTATTAATTGTATAATAGGGTAAATAGAAATGTTAAAACATGAAAAGGGCTCTAGTAAAAAGCCCATATCCCCTTTCCATCCACGTTCAAACCTTGGCACCCCCTTGCTTGTATTTAATCTTTTTCGTTGTTAATTTTTTTCCTAGATTTTTCTTTATTTATTTTTTTGGCTTTAGTTATCCTTATATGAAAAAACCAAATCAATGAACAGTGTTGGGGGCATTTCCGCCATTTTACGCGCATCTCTATTCAACCCGCTTTGTTTAGAAAGAGAAAGGGAGATGAATGGTTGGTGGAGGTGCTCCATTCGGTGGCCTTCCGGGTGTCGCCGGCAAAGGCGATGACACCGTCGGTGGTCTCCATAACCTTAGGTGTTGTCTTTTCCGCGGCCATGACTGGTGCTCATCCGATCATCCTTTGTACTACCACCTCCATTTACCTCCATCTTTAGATCCACCGCTCGTGGTTGTTATTGTTCCAGATTTGACCTTTTAAAATTTTGTCTATAATTATGATGGTCTGTTACCTTGTAACACCCCGAAAAGTCAAAATGAGTTATCGATGATAATAGGCTTAATTAATAAGTATTTAATAAAGGAAGGAAATGGGTTATGAGCTAAACTAGACTTATGGGCAATAGCCTAAGTGATTTAGGGCCCATAATAAGCCCTTTAACCCATCTAATCAGCCACCATCTTTCACATTTGAACCCTAGCCACCAAAATTCATAGAGAGAGAAAGTAGAGAGAGAAAGTGAAGAAAACTCAAGATTTGGAGCTCAAAAGTTAAAAGATTGAAGATCTGGGTGTTGGATCATCAAAACCATAAGAAAGGAGCAACAAATTCAGGTAAGAATCGGCCTTTAAACCCTTTTGTAGATCAAACCCGGATTCTAGGGGTTTGGGTTTTGAAAAGTTGCAAAGAATCGCATAAAGGTTACATTTTTACGTATGAAAACATGTAAAAAGCTTAGATATAGCCTCATTGATGATAAACTAAGAGATTGGACGTAAAAAGTTGTGATTTTAGGTTAAAAATGGGATGGTTCGTAATTTTTATGCGATCTGCGAAACTGTCTATGCATCCAGCGAAACTGCATATTCAAGCTGCGAAACTGTGGGTTTTCTGCGAAACTATAGTTTCGTTGATAATTTCGCAGCCATGGAATTCCAACAAAAGTTGGGCCAAACTGTCATGCGAAACTGGCAGTGAAACTATCAGCGAAACTGGCAGCGAAACTGGCAGCGAAACTGACAGCGAAACTGGCAGCGAAACTGGCAGGGAAACTAGCAACGAAACTACCAGCGAAACTGCTTATCTGCCAGCGAAATTAGCAGCGAATTTAGGCAGAAATTAACCCCTTTAAGTGTTAACTTATCTGCAGGCTGTGTAATGTGATCCTAGCCTAGTAAGCTTAGTTTAGAGGTTACTCTTGGTATCCAGGTGAGTTCTAGATCCCCTCATTTGTAAGTTTTTCCATGTTTTGGGGTTATTATGCATACTAAATATACGTTTTTTAAATGACCAAGATTTATGAGGTTTTATCTGTAAGATCGATTTTTCTATAAAGAAATGTATTATGTAAATACTTAAAAATAAAATTTTCTCGCATTGACCTAGTAGCCCGGCCCCAGCCAGGGGCTGCTGCCCCTAAGACCCCGCTGTCAGGGGCTGCCGCCCCCGAACTCCCGCTGCCCTGCGAAGGGTAGGTTATGTTTTATGATGACTAGACTTGGCATGTTGTGTACTTATTAAGTGAAGTATTATATAATAAAGTGAAAGACGATATTAATGAAAAGTGAAACGTAATGAATGTTACCCCCGGGCCCTTTTGATGATGAAAAATCTTGCAAGCACTATGATAGACTTCACTTATGTGAGTCTGATGTATGAGGATTGATCCGTATTCATGAGTGGGCTATGTGCCTTGCAGTATGGATCAACTATCGGGGGTTAGCTACCATGATGATGTGTACCGATAGGGATCGGCATTCGTTGTCGATCAACATGGAGCTCTTGATTTGTGAAATCTCATTTTTGATGAAAATGAAAGATAATGAAAGAATGAAAGATAATGAACATGCTTATTATGATACAAGAAATGTTATGTATTATGTTGTATGCGTGGTCATTATACGAAGGATAAAGTTATATTTTCTTATTTACCTAAACTAGAACTCACTCAGCAAAGCTGACTTTTGTGCATAATAGTTGGCAGGTAAATGATGCTGCTGAGGATGGCACAAGTGAGAAGCTACTTGGATGCCAGTGGATGACATTTCTGATTATAAAATCTTTTATTGTAATTTAAGAACAAATACTATATTTTATTTATAATTGAAGGATAAATGTATGAGTACAATATGGTTTCCAAGTTTTAAATGAACGTCTATTTAATTCCGCTGCAATGTTTTGGTTATTAAAAATGATTTTATGCTATGATTAACCAACTGTGAGGTTTTCCCGGGGACGAGGCCTTACATACCTACGAGTAACTCCGTCACTATCGCCGCCAATGCATGGCAGTGGTTGGGTTTATTTGCCCAGATCTAAGGGTTTTTGCTTCGTATTCTCTTTTTTGATTCCTTAGGCAGCGATGCTTGGGTGGTGGTAGTGTTGTGGTGGTTGCGCTTTAGGGGTGGTGGTGGTTTTTTACTGCCTCGAAAGATGAGCAAAAGGGGTCACCAAACATCCCCGTCAGGTTCGTATACAAGGGTAGTAACAATTGATTTTCTAACTTTTTTTTTCGGGTACCGACTTCCGACCATTGCCGCCAGACTATCGTTGGTTTGGCTGTCGTTTGCATTGCGATTGTTGTAGGCTTATTTTGGGTGATTTTTCATAAGCTGTTCCTTTCATTTGTTGCTAAAAGATGGTTGTTTGTATCTATTTCTTGACTATTTTTCTATAAAATTTATCGGGGGATTTCTGGGTAATGAAACCAGGTTTAAACATTGGTTTGCTTGAAATAGTTTTGTTTCTATTTCCAACTTCAAATGTTGGTTGAGTGCATATGAGTACGAGTTACAACACGAATCTGTTGTTATCTATCAATGCTTGATGTAGTTGGCTTTCTGTTTATTGCATTGGGCTAATGATGATGGGTTTAGATCGTCTGAGGCATCACCGTGATGTCTATTTTTCTGTGATCAAAATTTGTTGGTTGGATTTTATCGTATGGCTACGATGAACGTAAACCTAATACATAAACTTTGATTCAGGTGCAACTTTGGTGTGGCAGATTGAGGACGGTGGGTTGTCACCCGCAACCCTTTGTAGCCATATGCTCTCATTCCAATTATTTTTCTGAGCCTACGATATAAGTTCTTTAACGGTTTACCACGCGCGCAACGCGCGCCGGGTATAACACTAGTTAGCTTAACTTTTGTTTCCCCATCCGGTTTGATTCATATAATTTTCTTAATTTTTTTTCGTTATTGTTTCTTGTGTTTTTTTATAGATTTTTTAAGTTACATTTTGTTTTAGCATACAATGTCATTTAATTTTGTTATTTACCTTCACATTATAAATTTTAATACATCCGATATATCAAGGTTTTTAAGCATGCAACTGGCATTTACGGTTATACATATGAAAAGAATTGTCATCTGTACCGCGTAGCCTGAAAATTGTAAGCTAACTAGTACTAAGTCTCCCGCGTTGCAGCGAGAGATGTAAAATCATACCAAATAACACCAATATCCACATCATCGTTAGCGGTCAACAACATCAAAAAAGCTCGTATTAAAAAAATTAAAAACGAAAAAATAAAACAAAACGGAAGAATAAACATAAAATTATTAATCTTTACACGTGAAATGTAAATCATTAAAGCAAAATAAATAAGTCGAATTAGAACCACCCGCATGTTGCAACGGGACCGCTAAACAGAAAGAAATAGGCACCACACATGCACGTTACGAGTGTAACTCTCAAAATTTAGAACGAAACGTAAATTTTTTTGTTAGAGATAGAAAATATAAGGTAACAAAGTTGATAGTGAAATTTTATAAAAGTAAATTATAAAAGATATAAAAATATTGGTTAGAAATAAAAATTTATGTAGCTGTATCATATGCATACAAATATGTTAATTAAAGTTAGTAATTAAAAAATATATAATTTGCTATGTAAAAAAAGAGAAAAAATAAAAGAATAAAATAGCTTTCCAAAAAGAAATTGGACTAAAACAAAAATAGGTTTTGCAAGGGTTTAAGACGCCACAGTTCATCCCTCAGCTCCTACACAAACCCTCAAAAGCGACCGATTCTTTCTCTTCACTCCTCATTTACACATTTTCCAACTGTTTTGATCTTTTCTACACACAATCCAACACTTTACCGGTGTGAATTTCATCAATCATCAACGATCTTTATGCATATTGCATCAATTGTGTACATATTCACACACCCAATTCACATTTCTGCATAAAAATCTCATCTTTACCATGTGGAGAAACGTGGGTAATCGAGCATCGATCAAGAAACTCAAAGCATTCGCTGAAAAATCAAAATTTAAAGACACCCACTTTCTTGCAAACACCAGACAATTAGAGGGTCATTTGTATCGAAATTGTTCATATAGTGAAAGGGGTTTTCGAATCACTGCATTTGGGGATACAAATTTGAGGAATTTACGGGTTTCTTTCGGTTTCTCAAATGGGTTCAAGGGTTTTGCTAGCTCAGCTGCAGCAGAGGAGATTGTTTCAACAGAAGAAGAAGACAGTGATGATGTTGGTGAAATGGTGCCCCTGTTGAATAAGAGTATCAATAAGGTGGAAATGAAGTCGAATGATTTGGATCACCAGAAACAATGGAAACATGTGAAGGGAATTGGGCAGGGGAAGTACAATGCACTTAGAAGAAGACAGATAAAGATTGAGACCGAAGCGTGGGAGGCTGCAGCGAAAGAGTATCAAGAGCTTTTAGTCGATATGTGCGCGCAGAAGCTTGCGCCTAATTTGCCTTATGTGAAGTCATTGTTTTTAGGTTGGTTTGAGCCGTTGAGGAATGCTATTGCAGCTGAGCAGGATTTGTGTAGGGAAGGGAAGAATCGAGGGGCTTATGCTCCGCAATTCGATCAGTTGCCTGCTGATATGATGACGATAATCACAATGCATAAGTTGATGGGTCTGTTGATGACTGGTGGTGGTTTAGGTGGTGCCAGGGTGGTTCAGGCTGCCCTACATATTGGTGAAGCCATTGAGCATGAGGTTTGTTGTTCATACTTTTATCTTTTCAGCTATAAGTTTGTTTTGAACAATCAACTGTAATGAAACATGCTGCAAGAGATGTATTTGATTTGCTTATATGTTTGGTTGGAAAGAATGAATGAATGATCAGTATATGCCTTTTTTCTGAATTGTGATAATCAGGCAAGAATACATAGATTCATGGAGAAGTCGAAGAGAAAGACTACGCTAAATGAGACCCCTGATGATGACTCAGAAGCTGCGGATAGTGAACAACAGATGCAGAAATTAAGGAAAAAGGTTAATGTTTTAGTAAAAAAGAAAAAGTTGCAGCAAGTAAGGCATATTGTGAAGCAACAAGATGATTTGAAGCCATGGGGACAGGATGCACAAGTGAAGGTTTGTGCCCTGTTGATAAATTTCAAAATCTTGATAATTTTCTACAAGTGATTCTCGTTTTTGTGATTTAGATACAGTTAATGTCTGTTATTTTCAGGTTGGTTCTCGTTTAATCCAGTTGTTAATGGAGACAGCTTATATACAGCCTCCGGTTGACCAATTTGAAGATTGTCCTCCTGATATTCGGCCTGCATTTGTACATACACTCAAAACTGTGGAAACACCGTAAGTATGGCCTCCTTTATGCTTCCTTTGATATGTCTATTTTTTAATATTCATATCTTGTTGCTGATAGTTAATCTCGTATCTATATATAGGAGAGGCAGCAGAAGATATGGAATTATTGAATGCGATCCCCTTGTTCGAAAAGGACTGGAGAAAAGTGTGAGTCTAATTATTTAAGGGTCATTTGAATTGCAAATTATTAAATATCAAAATTTGCCAAAGATTCAAGCAACTGATTACCACAACTTCAGGCAACAAAAGCACATAAAGATATTATCTCCTGCATCATTTATATTTAGACCTTGATTATCTTATTCATGTCACATAATCACTTTCAGATCACAATGCCAAACACCCATTAAACTTCTCTGAACTATATCTAGTTATTGTATTTTATTTCCTTCCTAATTTGTATCTTGAAATCAGGCTATGCATATGGTGATTCCATATATGCCGATGCTGCTCCCGCCAGTAAAATGGACCGGGTATGCATTGTGTGCTTAAATTCTTTTTAACTTTCAGTTTTAACATTTATGTAATGCTTAATTTAGTATTATTCCCTTTTGACAGTTACAATAGAGGAGGTTACTTGTTTCTACCGTCGTATATTATGCGCACACATGGAGCAAAACAACAACGTGATGTAGTTAAACGCACTCCAAAGAAAGAACTGGAACCTGTTTTTGAGGTGGGCCAGCCTTTTAAATTTATATCTTAATATGTTTATATTATGATGATGTACTTTTGTTTTCATTCTAATTTTATATTTTTAGGCACTTAATACACTTGGTGCTACAAAATGGAGAGTGAATAAAAAAGTTCTTGGAGTTGTAGACAGAATCTGGGCAAATGGAGGTCGTCTAGCTGATTTGGTTGACCGTGATGATGTGAGTTGCATATTGTGATCATGTTTAAATTTTATTTGAGAATGAATACCAAGTTTTTCTTTTCTTTAAAGTTATTGAATTAGTAGTTCTTTGACCATTTCTGTTAACTGTTTACACAGGTTCCTGTACCTGATGAATTAGATACAGAAGATGAAACTGAAATAAAAAAGTGGAAATGGAAAGTTAAAACCATTAAAAAGGAAAACAGAGAAAGGCATTCACAACGATGTGATATTGAACTAAAACTCGCTGTAAGAGGCTTCATTGTTTATTTTTATTTAATATAAAAGAAGTACATGCCTAATAAATTCCATTATATAATTTTACAGGTTGCTAGAAAAATGAAAGATGAGGAAGGGTTTTACTACCCACACAATCTTGATTTTCGGGGGCGTGCATACCCAATGCATCCATACTTGAACCATTTAGGGTCTGATTTATGTCGTGGTATTCTTGAGTTTGCTGAGGGACGGCCACTTGGTGAATCGGGATTAAAATGGCTAAAGATACATTTAGCAAATGTTTATGGTGGTGGTGTGGATAAATTATCTTATGAGGGTCGAATGGCGTTTACAGATCAACATTTGGCTGATATATTTGATTCTTCAGATCGACCTCTTGAAGGAAAAAGGTGGTGGTTGAATGCAGAGGACCCGTTTCAATGTTTGGCCACTTGTATAAATCTTTCTGAAGCATTAAGAAGCCCTTCTCCAGAGACTACCATATCACATATGCCGGTCCATCAGGTGATAATTGTTTAACTAATATCCTTTTCACAAAGTTGGATTATAAAATTCGTGACCTTATTGATAATTATAGCCCGTTGCATTATTTTTGAAATTTTAAAGGATGGTTCGTGTAATGGCTTACAACATTATGCTGCACTTGGAAGGGATAAGGTATTACTAAGATATATTGAAAATTCATAAATTATATCTTTTGAGTGAAATCTTTATTTTCCCAATTTGTTTATTATTTCCGCGCTCACACGTTGAATTTTCGACACATTCAGTTAGGAGCTGCTGCTGTTAATCTGGTTGAAGGCGAAAAGCCAGCTGATGTGTACTCTGGGATTGCTTCCAGGTTTGCTTTTACCTATTATGCGTTTGTATATCTTTATCAATAAACTAAATGTTGGAAATTAATTTTTGTTTTACCTTTTTTTTGGTAAATTACTTTAAGTTAAAGTGGTTACAGATATTTACATAAATCTGAAATCGTGTTCTAACCAGAGTGATTGAAATCATGAGGAGAGACGCAGAGGGAGATCCCAAGACTGATCAAAATGCTAAGCATGCACGAATGTTAGTTGATCAGGTAATATTTTTTTTCATTGTCAATATTGTCTTAATGAGGTTATACAAAAGAACGTATGTTATCTGGTAATATATGTATTGTGACATGTTACCATGACGATTGGCATGCTTAGGTGGACAGAAAGTTGGTTAAGCAAACGGTGATGACATCAGTGTACGGTGTGACATATATTGGTGCTCGTGACCAAATTAAAAGGAGGTTAAAGGAACGGTGTGCCATAGAAGATGAAGCAGAAATGTTTGCTGCTTCTTGTTATGCTGCGAAAGTAAGTAAATACGGAAGTTGCCTTGCTATGTTTGACTTTGTATGAAGTCAAGGAAACGCTGACAAACTTCTCTTGCAATGTTTGACTTTGTTCGTGATACTTATTTTTCAGACCACATTGACTGCTTTGGGTGAGATGTTTGAAGCTGCAAGAAGTATCATGAGTTGGCTCGGTGATTGTGCAAAAGTACATGCTTTCATATTCGTAATTTTATCCCTTCAAAATTCAAGTTAATTTAGTATTTTTTGTTTATTTGATCTATTTTTTGGTCATTTACTTATGAAATTTATATTTATAGGTTATAGCAATGAAAAACCATTCTGTACAATGGACTACTCCTCTTGGACTTCCCGTTGTACAGCCATACCGCAAACTAGGAAGGCACCTTGTGAGTTCTTATAAGTCAAACCTCCATATTTTGACTTTCAGGATTCGATATTATGTTTATATGAACCAAAATTGCTGATCTTTGAAAAATGCAGATAAAAACGTCGCTTCAAGTTCTAACACTCCAACGAGAAACTGATAAAGTCATGGTTAAGCGCCAAAGAACAGCTTTTCCTCCTAATTTTGTCCACTCTCTTGACGGGTCCCACATGATGATGACCGCCATTGCTTGTAAAGAAGTGGGCTTAAATTTTGCAGGTTGACCAGTGTTTGAATTTTTCTGCACATGTGACATGTTCTTGAAAGTTTATACCTCATTATGTTATGTCATTATCTTGTTTACAGGAGTTCACGATTCATTTTGGACACACGCGTGTGATGTTGATCAGATGAACAAGATCCTTAGAGAAAAGTTCGTTGAACTTTATGAGGCACCAATCCTAGAAAATGTAAGTACTTTCGGTTAAGTCATAAGTTTAAGGTTTGCACATATGTCTTCTTTTTGCAGCTTGTTTTTAAGGATTTGTTTTATGTCAGCTACTGGAGAGTTTCCAGAAGTCATTCCCGAACTTGGAATTCCCTCCGTTGCCAGAAAGAGGCGATTTTGACCTAAAAGAGGTTTTGAAGTCCCCTTATTTCTTCAACTAAAACTCTAAACCCCATTCATCATGGCTCCCAATTGGTTTTTATGATACATGTGGGGCACGAAGGGTGCTCATTGAAGCTCTATTTTCATGACCTTTTGGGCTTTGGCCATCCTGAGCCCTTGGTTTGAACCTAATTTATAAGTGACTGTAAATTTGCTGACATAATATCAAATGAAGATTATGCTTGAAGATTGCGTGCAACCGATGAGTGAATTGACTCGTCTGTTAACTGTAACTAATTCATACACAACTTTTGTCTATTGGGGACTCTAGTTTTAGTTAACATTTTGTTCATGGTCCCATTATAAAGAACCAACATTGTTTATGTATACAAACAAACACATTTGTATTCAGATGGTTTTTAATCTACATACGCGTTCTGCTTTATATTTTATTGTTTTTTCTTGCTTTTGTTACCTTTACTGATGCAGGCAACTTCATGTCATTGTCCTGATATACTGATATAAACATTGCACGCCAAAGAAAGCCTATGAATGCAACCACAATAGTATCTTATAGTACATATGTATATTACAAATATATGATTCAAATGAGTTCTCTTACATTTAACAAATCATCTTTGAACAAACAATCATTTTACACAAAGTTTGGGCCCCCTCGGCTGTCTCGTGCGCCATAAAATCAAGCACGAGGAGATGGGTCTCTCTTGAACAATGCATATGCATCACTGTATATTGCAACTGCATTTGCAAACACAGCCAAACCAATCATCAAAGCAGACAAAATTTTATCCCCTTTCGTCGCTATCCCATAAACATCCCTAAACATGCGCAAAACACAACCATCAATGTTTAAAAAACATAAGGATCACGTGTATCAGAGTTGTTAAACAACTAAACTACTTACCTTATAGCAATCGAAGCAGGGAAAATGAACCCGATACAAACAGCAGCAGTCGCTCCTGTAAACTGGAAAGCATCCCAAGCACTTGGTATGAAATTAGCACCCAAGAATATAAGTGAAAGAAGAACTACACTAATGCCTACAAACCGCTTGTTGTCTGATTCCAATGTGAGCTCAGATGATGCAAAGAAAAGCCCATCTGTGTTAAGGCGTAGTGCGTAGAATACAAGTGGGAAAACGAGCATAAGGTGCAGAGCATAGCTGACACGAACAATGTCATTGAGTAGATAACTAAAAGGAACACCCAAATCAGAGTCAAAATTTGATAATATATCTCCCATTGTCGTGTCACCAAAGAGTATAAACCCAAAGAAACTAGTCATTATGTAGACAAATGTGCATAAAACTAGTGAAATCTGTACAATTGGTTCAATGAGTGAAGGGTTTTCGAGCTCATTGCGAATAGGATGCACTGCAGATCAAAGAACAACAGTTTAACAACACATTCATGAAGTCATTGATCTAAGTTTATATATTATTCTAACATATGGTAAGATAAAATACCATTAAAATGGCATATATACGCAGTTACAAGAACTGGAACCGCGGTAAAGAGGTTCCAAACAGAATTAATATCTGTAACATCTGGTAATAATCTTGGCATTGGGAGGCTACCATCTGCCATCTTGAAGATGGCTATTCCAGCAGTGATGATCAGGAAAACAACCGCTAGTGCCACCGCTAGACCCGATGTAACACTCAATGAATCTGCAAATCACCAAACAGATTATGTGAATGTTGTAAAACAGCAAGCAATTGACTTAATAACAAATACAAATACACATACCCATACGCTTGAGTGATGCTAATGGAACAAACACACCAAGGGTTATAACCAGAAGCACAAAGACTCTACCGGTCCACCAATGTGGTCCGAACCACCCCTCCAACAGACCCGGGTGGTGCGACCCATTCGCAGACGATCCAGCCACAACATCACCTACAGTTCACAAGTTCAAAACACACAACAACAACATCAGAACACAAAATCTTGATTTTCCTTTGAATTTTCAAGAATCTTTAAACCCATGAAAGTTACACATCAAGAAAGCAACTTTACCAAGTATAATCATGTAAATAACAAGAACACCAATGTTATTAACCACCACACAAGCTTCAAGCATCTTCTTCCCCAAATCCCCAAACACATCACCCATCAAACCACCATAAGAATCAGCACCACCAGCTCTGCTATTCTTCAGCAAGATCTTCACAGTGGCCTCAGTCAAAACAGCAACAAGAGCAATAACCACAATACCAACACCAAGGCCCAAGACCTTCATAGTCGCCGGAAGCGCCATTATTCCGGCCCCGATGATAGTGGTTGAAAGGTTCATGACAGCACCAGACATCGATGCTCCATTGAACTCACTGTGAGATGATTTCTTCTTGGGGATCAAAGGGGATTTCTCGTTGACTGTAACAGTAACTGTGTCTTTCTTCTTGGTGTGTTTTCTTGATGGGGCTTTGTGCTTCTTGATTTGGTGTGTTTGTTCTTGAATTGTCATGGTTTTGTGGTGTGAAAATGGTGAATCTGAAGATGGATTGTTGATGAATGTGGTTTTAGAGAGTGTTTGAAAGATTGATGGGTGTTGTCAGCGTTCTTATCGAGTTGGAGAATAGAAAAAGGTCCTTCGAGAGACGTGAATGGTCAGCAATACTATCATCAATCATGTAGATTTAACTATTTAAGGACAAAGAAGATGATGTGATAATAATAGATACTTTTTTTTTAAAAGTAGTATAGATATTTTAGTTTGATGGTGAATTGAAACGTTTCCAATGTGAATATCAATCCATACTATTAATATCATTATTGATTTATATAAATTTTGTTTACAGAAAGCATGTTTTCTCATTTCATAAGTAGTTATCATTTTGTGAATATAAATCAAATATAAATCTATGATTACTATATAAGTAAAATTGTCTTTGTTAACAAATATAAACATCACAAAATGTATTTATCAAATTGTTAGCATATTACCACTTTGAGCAGATATAAAATGAATCTTTCATGAGAACTATGTGTAAAAAAATATTGTCACAATTTTCACAAAATTAAAAGTGATTATTTATTATGTAAAATATGAAGTTTTTTTACATATGTGTAAACAACATACGTAAAAGAAACAATTTAGAGTTCTTACAAATTAAAATAATCATTTTCTTATCTATAGGAGTATAATTTAGATTATTGAAATCTAACTTTTATAAATAAAAACTAAAGGCGGTACATCCTATTCGAATGTAAAAACGGTATTACAGAATCGTGATTGAAGTATATTAGAACAAAGTAATATAAAAAGCTTATGAAAAAAATAAAAAATAAATAAAAAATACTTAGGGGTGCATTTTAAGATAAGGTTTAGGAAAAAGTAGGTAGGGACGGCGTCGAGTTTCTTCGTATCCTTACGTTTTTCATCGACTTTTGTTCCGTCACATGCTGGGCCTCTCAATTTTGTCTTTTTTTAATTACTTGCATTTATTTATTTATTTTTAATTGGTTTTGTCCATTTTTATTAGTTTTTATTAGAGATTTAGAGTTTATTATACAGATGGTTAACAAGAATGAAGAAGAAAAAGCTTTCAGGGATTACTTCAACAAGAATGACTAATAAACATCTATAACTGATTCAAACTAATATGATTTAAATTAGTAACGTACTTATGCAATTTTTAACGACAAGTATTACTCTACTTTTAACTACACGATAACTAGTTAAATTAAATCAACTCATCTTAGGCGGGATTAAAACTCTCAGCCTCAAGGGAAGCTACACCACTCTAACTTCAATGATTATATTATTGGACGTAACGCTTACCCAAAATAAAGGAAAAGTATTTTAGATTGAAAAAATGTGATGACTAAATTTCAAACCCTACCAATTAATTAATTAACCTAAATTGTAACGAGCAAGTCCAAATTTAGGGTATAAGATGACGACCAACCATGCTGGCATCTATGCTTTTGCTAGTGATGGTGCACCAACTTAAATTGACAAGGTGATGGAGCATAGCCCATGGCCCATTTAATCAAATTTCATAAAAATTATTTTAATCTTGTCTATTCATATTAATTTTAGTAGTTAGAACATAACTAGTATTAAGCCTCCGCGTTGTGATGGGAGACGTAAAACCATGTCAGATAGCATCAATTTCATAACGTACAAATAATGACCAGATTCACCACGCCTATAAGCACAAACAATGAGCTCATTGAAAACTCAACTTGTATTCAATCTATGTGAGTCCGTTGATTTCGACCATACCAATCGATCCGGAGTGGAACACGAGGGTGATGGATTAAAGTAAGAACTCAGAATAGTGTTTTTACTCTTACACGTCACCTACGCAATCCAAACTACAATTTAACTAGTCCGGTTGGTGAGCAAGATATTGATGGGTTCTGTAAGTTTTCAAATGGAGGCTGCACGCCAGTAGTATTTTGATTGATCGAAATGTCATACAACATGTTCTTGAATACTCGATGTTTTTAAATTGACCTACATCACAAATCCATTTGTTAAAGACTTTAAGCATCCATATCATTATTTCAAAATTGCACCAAGTAATAAGTATGAGTCAAAGTGCACAAGTTACCTGCATCATATTACTTTATGTGCAGGTCAACTAAAAATAGACAGTTCCAAGTTGCAGTTTTTAATCAAATTGTTCACACCAAACTTAGATTCCCTGTTTAAAATTATAGATTGATTGAGAAATTACATGCTTTTCAAGCATCATTAGGATACAAAGACAAAGAATAACGAAGTCAAAGAAAATTGAGGAGAGACATTATAACATCTGGTGTTTCACACCAACCAATATATTTGCATACAAAGAGCTTAAGATATCAGATCATACGTCCACTCCATGATCGAATACTTATGCAATATGCAGATAAACTAGAAGCCTCGGGGAAATGTCTAGCATAGCTTTTAAACCTTGCCACATCAGAAACTAACACCCGTAGATGCATACAGCCTCCGCCTATGATTGATGACGTGACACCATACTCTAGTATCATGAATATATCATCAGAACTAACACTCGAGCATAAGATAGGAATAGAGCGTTAGGTCAGATCAAAGCGCCACCTATGTGGGCCTCTGATTTGTGGAGTGACAATCCATCGTTGCAATTTTGCATCGGTCACCCTGGGTAGTTTGGTGTGATGACAAGCATTTAGAGTCTCTTCAAAAGAGATCTTACAATCCAGCTTTCTAGTAGTATCTGTCTTTAAACCTCTTGGGGTGATACTGTATTTCTTGACAGATATATGGAGTATTTCAAATCTCTAGTTGGAGGGTCATTACTTCATATCATAGTTTGTATATAATCCTCGAGCTCGCACAAGATTGAAGGGATAATATACAGCATCATCAATTCATCGTCTACATCGTATTAATTTGGTAATATTTATACAGGATCAACAAGTAAACAAACAGAACTCTTGACTTCAAGGATTATGAATGAGATGATTTGGTTTCAAGAATCACAATTCAAGATTTGCAGTTGAATTAGTCTCATACTCTCATTAGTGTTTGTTCTTGAGGAGTTTTTATTGATGAAAAAGTAATACCATGAACTAAAGATTCTCATTACAAGGATCCAAACATGTAAATTACAAGCAGCAAGAATCCAAACTCAGAATCACTGTGTGTACTGCCAACCCCAACCCCTAACTAATCCATAATCATTATAAAGACAACAAGATAAGGACTAAACAGTACAACATGTAATCATAGCCCGAGTCGATTCAAGTAATTTTCGTTTAATAATTGGGTTGGTTTGTGTCGACTCAAATTATACAACGGGTTAAAATAGGTCACTCTTATAAAACTTGCTCTTGCAGACAGGGTTCATAGATTGGTTTTGCTAAAACCGTCTTCTAAGTACGAAGAAAACAACTGTTCTAAAATACAATCAGAATTACAAACATCAACACACTAAACTTCGTATAGCCTCATATGCTGCAAGAATCAACCAAGCAAAGATTTTTAACATTTCAATGGTCTAAATATTCATAACAGAGCTTACCCAGGTACTCATTCATCCTTTGCTTTACAATTTGACTCAACAAAATCATTCTTTCTTAGTGACCAACTGAATTCTCATATGCTATTTATGTATACTTACCTTCTCTTGCAGCTTATATATAGTCAATGCACCCACAAATATACCCACAGGCTAATTACATGACTCCTGGTCTCTGGGCCCCACAAGATTCGTATCCGAATTCAGATTCGGATTCTTCTAGTTGTGCTTTTTTCATAAAGCCTAGATTGTCTTTCTTATGGTTCAGTTTTCAGATGGCCTGGAGGTGTGGATCCTGTGGAAAAAAAGTAGCTAGGAGATCGATGAAATACATCACACGATAAATAAAAATAATAAAATTACAAATATGTATTCTATTTAGAGTACCTAAATTCTGGCTGCTGAAGGGGGTACTAGGATTTAATCCCATTTGGACAATATTGTGAAGCTCATCATCCCATGTACTAGGTACCTGTCTTTGGAAAATATGTTAAACCAATATCAATAATATTGTAATTTAAAATATAGTAATCAGACAGTTTCTTAAAACAAACAGCAAATTACCTGAGAAGCAGGATCTTTATATCCTCCGCTAATAGACATCATATGGGAACTAGCTGTTCTTCTTATCCCATCTGAAGATCTTCCAACACCTGAAATCCGCCTTGCATAATCGCCATTTGTGATTGGTTAGGTGTATAAGGCATAGCCATGTCAGCACCAAAACCAAGTGAACAAGACGGTCCCAATCGCGATTCAAGTATCTAATTAAAATAAAAGCTCATCATTATTTATAGGGAAGTGGTAGTGACCAGTAACCAAGTTTCATCATTATTCCATCTAGGTCACTCAAAACTATCTTTTAAGAGATTTAACCACTAAAGTTTGTTTCAATGTCATGAATTTGTTTCTACAATGCACTTGCGATATATTACCAGTTACATAAGTTTGTGGTGTGTCATGTGTAAAATAGCTATTTTACACAACTTGCACTCCTCAACATAGAAAAAAAGTAAAACTTGAATTGTTAGATCTTTGGCAAAGAGTGGACCTAGAGAAACAATGGTGGAACTTGATTATTAGTTAGTGACGTTCTGTTAAAGTCTTCTTACATCTTTTGTCAAGAGTCCTTCAAGGTTAAAATCCATTCTAGGATTAACGGTAGCAAGCTTCATCGATAAAAACTGCAAATATAAAACTCTAATCTCACATTGAGTTCAAAAATAGCAATTAAAATATGTTATTTTTGGTCATCATACCTCTACTTGTCGTTGTAGTGACTGAACATAGTTAATGATTTCATCCAACATAACTGCTTTGCCTGTGACCTTAATACACATTCAACAATAAATGAGAAATATTCAACAGAATTTTGTCTTTCTCTGGTACAAATTCAAGATTTTGGTGACAATTTAGATAACTAACCTTGCTACATCCAGGAACAAGGTCTTGAAGGAATTTCATTCGTTCACTGATCTTCTCCCTTCTCACCTATTAATAATCAATGTAAAACGCTTTAAGTAAATCACTCGAAACTTCATATCTTTCCAATAATCATTATTGGATAATCACCTGCAACAAAACTGGCTTCTAACGGTAAACAAATGAACTTATTGCAATTTACTTTGGGGACTGATGTATATAAGAAAAAAAAGACTCGAACATAACAATCACAATATATTTACAGAAAGCCTTACTCTTTCGGCAAGACTATGACTGTTGGTAGCTTGGCCTCTTCGCGCCCGAACATGAATGTACTCTTCCTTCTGTTCATCAGGAGAATGAGATACCTGCTTACCATGTTTCCCACTTGATTTATTAGCAACAGAATTCGGGTTATTTTCACCCTTCTGTTGACCTTCATTGTTGTTCTTTGTGATCTCACTAGGCGTTTGAGGGGATCTTTTGACTTGATCGTTCTCAATATCCTATCATTTATAAATAAAGTCAACAAACATCAAAAACCGCCTTTCGGATGAGCTTCTCAACTTAGTTTTAGGTACTTTCTACGTGTGCCTTTAGTCTTAGCTATGTTAGTCTTAGGAATTTCTAGGTACTTTCAGATGAACTTCTTGATTGTACTCTAAAGATTTAGGTTCTACATAGTTTAAGAATCAAATATCTCTAATCAAGATACTTAGCAATTAAGAAATACCTGATCACTTCTTCTTTTCTTTGAGGCTAGTCCCTCATTAGAATTTTCATCCCCACCACCACTAAATTCCATTTCACCAGCCAATTTATTGCCAGAATAACTAGAACCACCTTGTTTAGGTTGACGCCCATCATCGGTCCCACAGTCAACGGGCTGGGGCGTCTCTTTAGACCCTTCACCAGAAGCCAACTTGAACCCATTCCGTACAAAACCCTCTTGTGATTGCACTTGTGGTCTACTAGGATACGCGCTTAAAGATGATTCATGTACATTGCCAAAAGGATTAACCGCATCTACAAAACTACCTCCACTAAATGATGATAACCTAGCTGCCCTCTCAATGAACCCCAAATCGGCTGGAAACTGCGATAAGCTCTGAGGAAGCATGGCCGAAGCACCCGATGGCAAGAAAATACCACCACGTTTAACCGAGGTATCCGTTGGGGTCCAACACATGTCCACACTTCTTGGAGGGGCAAACATGTTGCCCTTCCATAACCCAAGTGAAGATGATGAACTGGTGGCATTGTTTTGCATATTCATATCACAGAAAGCACCTAAATGTTGTGAATTTGTGGGATGATGATCCCAAACAGTGGGAACAGTATGGCAAAATGAGTCAACCAATGAAGTTGAAGAACATGAACCTTTGATCATGGGGTTACTTGATGAATTTGTGAGATCATTAGGGTTATTAAATGCCCAATTTGAAGATAAACTTGTTGGATTGTAATGCATTTGTTCATCATCTCTGTTTCCCCCCTCAATTTCACCCTCCCCTGCCATCTTCAAGAAAGCCCCACCAAAATCAAAAGATCAAATTAAAAAAAAAACCCTAATTTCAAAGCCTCTAATAACAAGAAAACCAACCCACAACAGTTAAAGCCTCAGATCAAACTGTCCATTGAGCAATTAAAAAGAAGATCTATTCAGTATCATATATAAGCCCTAAATTCATTTCATGATTCGTTCTGACGAAACCCTAATTGCAGAAAAACACCCAAAAGTAGGAAGATAAAAGATACCCATTTCAGATAATCTGAGCAACTTTTGGTACTCTCCACTCAACACTTCATCCAGAAAAAGAAAACCCAAATCCTTTTCATCAGTTTGGTTCAAGAAAGCTCTGTTCTTGATGAAAACTTTCAATTCCACAAGAAATCAAAGACACTCACAAATTATTCAAAGATCAGTGTGTGTTTTGAGGTGTAAATGAGTGATTTCGTTGTGGATATATGAATCAGAAATGGGTTTTTGAAGGAAAACTGAAACAGAAGGTTGTCAATGGCAGAGGTCCTGCATTTATGCCCACGCCTGCATGAAAAACAGAGCTCTTGATGATTAACCACCGCCACTGCTGCTGTTAAACTATTATGGTGAATCTTTTCCCCAGAATTATTAAATTCAAGTGTTTGATTGCAGTGAGTTGTACACCCTGAATTAATGGTTGTACTTTGGCAATGATTCTGACTTTCTTTGATAAAGAAATGGACCAACCCACTATTATACTCGTATACTTGATATATATGGCTTTATGTGTTGCAGCACTTTCTATAGTGTAAGGATATTGTGTGGTTTTATGTGTTTGATTCTTTCAAGATCAACAAATGATGTTGACTAAATTATGTATGAAGTATGATATTCTATACGTTTATATGAAGAATTGATTTTTGTTTATAACGAGATGAAATAATAATTTTCTTTTTTCTTAACTAGGGTGGTGGACGAGTAGTAGCAGCCGGTGTAACAACTATAAGAGGTTACACTGTTGCTCGTGGACCGGGTCACCTAGTCAGATATTAAATACAATTACATGTAAAAGAAGATTGAGCAGTTCGATGACTATGTAGACTTTAAAGAACCATTATGCGTTTAAAAAAATTCATAAATATAATAAATAATTCGTTCCTACACCTAAATTTAAACATCTATATATATGAAAGAAGCAAAACGATGAGCACTAACTTAGGGTTAATTTGGGAATTTCGATTTTTAAGGTACAAGTTCTTAGGCTTGCGGGTACCATCTTTATTGCGTGCGTAATTTTAAATGGGTTTGTAGCTTTCGTTTGTCCATCAGGGTTGCAGACCTCTTCTTCCGCCTTTGGCGGTGGCCGGACGACCATTCCGGCTGTTGTGAATCGCTATCACCGCCTCAAGGCCGTGGTTTTCTTCTCCATACCCTGTCACCGCTTTGTCTCCCTTGTGTGGTTGAGGTGGAGGGCTAATATTTTCAGAATTGGATCAGACGCCGAACCAACCGCTTTACTAGTTTGGTGGTTGGACAGGATGACGTCATAATTATATATATAGTATATTATATATATAATTATTAATTTATATATGATTTATGTATGTATTTTATAGTTATATATAAAACTTAATTATATTTTTATATCCAACGCACTAATTTATGATTCAACACCTCGTTTTTACCCATTAAAATAAAAAAAATTCAAAATCCGGTTCGAACAGGTCTGGTTTCCCGATCCGACCACCCCGTTCGACCAGCCCAAAACGATCCATAGCGAACCGGACCGACAACTAGTCGATCCCCGGTCGGACCAGCCGGTCCTATCCGGTCCCAACAACATTGGGTGGGGCAGGTGGCGGTGTCGGGTTGTAAGACGGTTGTCGTTATTATCGTTACCCGCGGTGGACGAAACATGGGTCGCTCGCAGCCATCAATCTTGGTGGAGTTGTCAGAGTGGTCATGCAACCACCGATTGTTGGTGGGTAACAACTATCCATGGATATTATCGGGCTGTTTTGTCACACCCCGACCGACGGCGGAATCATCGGGGGCGGACGAATGTGAAACGATTGTTCATAGCACATGGAACTAATTAAGTTGAAATAATATTAAATATCATTAATCATTGAACATTACAAGACAAATAAGTCCATACAATACAAAAGCACCAAACAAAGAAATAACATGTTAAGTTAAACTAGGTCCAAGTCTTATATGAGCACGAAGAGAATCCACAAATAGTAAACCTGAAACATGTTAAAAATAAAAGGATCAACTTTGAAAGTTGGTGATATTTCCATAGTTTTCAATACATAAGTATATAAAAGATGGCAATTCATGTTGTAAGTTAGAGAACAAAGTAACTAGGGATGTAAGACAGAATGCACAATCAAACCTTGACAAAGTTTTACAAGTCTCAAACGTTTACAAGTATATACGATTAGCTAAGTGTCGTATATGATGTCGCCAGACTAGTAATAGTTAATGATTGTACATATATTCGGCATTACATGGTAGCTACAAGGTTCAACTAACCACAACACACAAGTAAATTGCCATAAGTTTACAAGAATCAAACGTTTACAAGTGCAATGATTATAAAGTAACATGTTTCACCCTAAAGTGTGAAAATATAAAAAAGAGGTATAGAAATACTAACATGGAAAATAAGTATAAGAATGATGATAAGAGATTAAACGAGACTCCAACGATTTCTTTTACAAGTTACTTAAACGTATTGATTCCAAGATTAAGTTTAATAATAAGATTAATAGTTAGACATGAATTAGGGTTTCAATTGGGATTTGGGGATTTAAATAATTAAATAAAATAATGAATCGCTTTTGGTTTAATAAAGATAAAATAAATCAATTAAGTTTAAGAATAGTTAAAAACGTCTCAACAATTTAAGTTATTGATTTAATAAAAATTAAGTATAATATGTGAAAAGAACTAATTAATTTAATAATTAATTATTTAAAGCTTGTTAACGAGAATTAATTAAATACTTATTTAAATGACGTTAAAATTATTTAAAATGATTTTATAAAGTTTTGGGCTTTTAAAATGATTTAACACAAAGGTTTTATAATACAAAACCCTAAAAATATAAGAATAAAGTAAATAAAAGTTAACAAGTAAATTTATTAACTATTTATGATTTAACATGGTTAAATAAATCATTAAATAATTAATTATTTAAATAATCATCTAAATAATCATTTGCACAATTAATTATTTAAATAATCATTGAACTATAATATACTTACAACATAAATGACTTAGTAATATTTTTTATAACTTTTTATTCTTAAAAAATATTAATTAAATATACGAATTATAAGTGTTAAAACTTTTAAAAATTACTTGATATTTTCTGTAATAATTTAATTAACAAAATAATTTTTATTATAATTTATTAATATAATCTTAATTTTCTGAATTATAAATTATACAAAAAATAACTAATTAAAAACAAAAATGGCAAATGCCCGGTTCGAACCCGAGACCTCATGCCTAGTATGATTACTAATTACCAACCGGGCTAAAGCCCAAGTGTGTTCAAATTCTGCTTTAAAATCTTTTAAACATTAATTTCTTATTTCCCCCAAATCATCATAAGCCCTAATTTGATTTTGATCCAATTGAACCCCAAATGATTAACGTTAATGAATGAGATGTTAGGGCTTTTAATCCCCTACAGAAATTGAATGTATACGTATGTGGATTACCTTGATCAGACGTTATTTGATGAAGAACAATCGATATATGATCGCGACTGTTACGAGTAGGGTTCGAGATGCAAACAACTGTGATAATTAAATTCATTTCGTAAGAATCTTTTAAAGATGATGAAGAGCGAGAATCCTCAATCAATTTTGATTTAGGTTGACTCGAAGATGGAGTGTAGCTAAGTTACAGGTTCGTATGAAGGTGGAGGTCAAATTCGAGGAGTGTGTGTTCTGTAATTGAAATTAGAGCTAGAGAGGGTTCGAAGGAACATAGAAGAATGTTTACCCTTAATTATATAACATTGATTTGATCGGTTATACTACGAACGAGTTAAAGTTATGAATCGATTATTCGATTTTGAATACACGCCCTTAATTATCAAGTGAATTCAATTCAGTTCGATACAATGTTCGAAACTGATGCAAAGAAGTCAATGGGCGGTTTAATTGCTTTTTAAACGCGTGTTTTGGTTGGTTTGATGGTCGCCGGAGATGGTGACCAGCGACAAGGAGGAGCCAACGGGAATGGGGGGTTGGTTTGGGTAGTTTAAATAAATTACAGTTTCGGTCCCTGTGGTTTAGCAATGTTATTATTTTATGCAAAACTCTTTAATTTAAGTTTTAAGATTTGCAAATCAAACCCTAAAGTTTGTAAAGCCATATTTAATCAACTTACTAATTTAGAAAATCTTTATGAAACTTTTAATATTTATAAAACTTTACAATTTAATTTTATATTATATCTGGAACTCATAAATGACAACAAATTTTATAATTTTATATAGATTTTAAAATTACAAAATTTTTACAAAATGCTAAAATAATTTAATAAATAGATTTTTAATAAATGACATGATCATGTATTTGAAAGATTAAAATAAATTAAATTGCTAACTAGCAAGTTTGATTTCTAAAATTGACTCAAACGAATTCGGGTTTAGATTTAAGTCTTGAAAATAGGCGGATGTTATATTTTTATCAGGTTTGATGTTTTTTGGGGTTTTTTTGTGGTGGGGCAACAATGCCGATGGTGGATCTTTATTGAGTTCTCACAGAACAACCACCGATGCCTAATAGGTGGCATTCGACCTTAGATCTCGCCGCATGTCTTACCGTTTTGAAGGGTTTCATCCTTTTGGGTTTTTTGGCAGTTGGCCACTTGCACTGCGACTTTTCGTGGATCGACTTTGTTATTATCGGTGGGCCACTTACACCGCGACCTTTTGTGGGTAGTCTCTGTTACTATCATGTGGGGTGTTAGGTAGCCCTAGCATTACCTGAGGCTTAGACTCATCTGTCGACTTGGCGGCGGTATAGGCCGTCACCCACTTTGTTTCTCCGGTTTATGTGGCTTATTGTTCCTCCTACGTGTTGAGGTCACGAGTTCCTCTGTGATGGCCTCAAGGTTTCGTTTTATTTGGGCTATTGGGAATGTATTCTGATTACGAACATTAAATGTGGATGTCTAGATAGATTTGTGGTCGTTTTTCTATTGTAGCAACTAAGAAGTGTTGCTAGTATCATGCATATATTTGTGTCCCTTGGCATTGCACATTTTTGTTGATTATGATGCTCTTGATAAGAATACTATTAATATGAAGCTATGGATGATGATGAACATGTGTTCATACGAGATCTTTTGTTTGGTTAGTTAATTTGCGGCTATGATGATATGTTGAAATTGATGTCAGGTTCCTTGATGTGACAGGCATTTTTAATATGTAGCCAGGACCGATCATGTTTTTTAAGCCATGTAGACAATTGCTTTGATGTTGGTTTTAACGGTTATCTTTTGGCTATGATGACGAAAACTTATGTCTTAGCCTCAGTTTTAACGTTTTCATACGATTCTGAGCCGCATAGACAATTGATTTGATGTTAGCTTTAATAGTTATCTTTTAGATATAATGATAAAAACTTATGCCTGAGCCTCAGTTTCAACGTTTTCATACGACTCGCTACACGCGTCAGAGTAAAACACTAGTTTCTTAAAAAATCAAAAGTTGGTGCAACAAAAAAGCCCCTAAAACGCAAGGAGTTGGTTTTAGTTTGAGACGAGACGACTCTAATTTGAGAGGAGGTGGTTTTGTTCGAGCCAATTCACCGTATTATCCAATCACGCAAACTCAATTTGCACCATCGTGTTATTCGGTCATGCCAACTTAAATTGCACCGGTCAATAGTCCTACTCTTTACAAGATCAACTCACGTTTGATCCATTTACACCCTGATACGATAGCGTACCATATAGGGACCATGTGAGCTGACCGATTTTAAAAATAATTTTTGTCCAAAAACATATAATAGCAAAAATATAATTGTCCTTATAAATTTTAGATTTATTATTTATGTTTTCTTACTTTTTTTCTTTTAATATTTTTATTTTTGATCTTTTTTTATTTCAAGTATGTAATGTTTTACCTTTAATGAAAATTTAGTTTTATTTGTGTTTTTCAAATATTTTATTTATTTTTAATTAAAAAAAGAAAATATAAATAACTAAATTAGGGTAGTTGAGGCTAGTGACTCGTTATTGGGATAGTTTAGGGTAAATTTAAGGTGGCCAAAAATTATTGGTTGAATGTTAAGGATATTTTAGGGTAGTGAAAAAAAAAAGAAAATTAAAACACCCCTACCACCTTTAAAATCTTGTCTTGTAAATTTTGCTTTTGATTGAACTACGCTTCTGTCTCAAAAGCCATAACGATTAGGTCTAATGATGAAACTAACGAATAACATTGCTAATTCGTCATTGATCAATTACCAAATCTTGTATGCTTTATATGGTTGATTGTATTTGAAAACGTACTCTAAGAGGCACATTACATTTTGCTCCACAAGGTAGCCGGAGCTAATTTCTTTTCATAAAATTTTCTTTACCAAATCTTGTATGCTCTAGATGGTTGATTGTATTTGAAAACTCAGAGAGGCACATGTTTACATTTCGGCATTTCGCTCCACATGGTAGCTAGAGTTAATAACCTGCTCTCATGAAAAACAATGTATGATCTCAACTACATAAAAATAGTTTGGAAAACTAGTTATAATTGTGTCTGTCATCCGATTCGTGATTTGGTTGGTCCGCCAGATCCATTGTTGACTACACCATGGTCAATTAAGTGAAACAGTTTTAATACTTCTGTAGATTTTGTTTGCTCAAACACGTAGCATGATTATAAAAACACACATATTATTTCAAATAAATGACAATAACTATATATAATTTTGGTTTGAATAATTTTTATATCAAGATGAGATGTTTTCTATTAAAGATTCGGCAACGAGGTGCTAACTTTTATATGGACGGATGACTTACTACGTTAAATAAGAATACTATTTACTACGTAACCAAGAATGCATATTAAATATATCAAGAAAAGGATAGTAATAGTGTTCTTGTTTAATGATGGGGAGGCATCAAATGGTAAGTGGACTTAAAATTTTTAGTACGTGTAAATGTTAACTCTCCTATGTAAATGTTAACTCTCCTATTATATTGGTTATTATCTGGTTTTAGTCGGGGCTGACCCTGAGAGTTCTTAAAAAATTTTGGGCTCTGGACGAGTAGAAAAAATAAGATCATATAATATAAACTAGTAATCAGTATGTAGAAAAATAATCTAACTTACATACTTAAGCGAATCGTTAGACTCTCTTAACATTTGAAATGAGTTTAGACTTGATATATGGTAGTGGACTAAACTAATTAAAATGTTAATACGTTCTAAGTTTCAACATGTCAAAATAATTAACTTGCTATTAGATTTGTTAATTAGTTTGCTAATGACTTATAGTTATATTTCAAAATACATATACATACATATATAATATAATTTTTTTAAAAAAAATTCGGGCCCTTGAGGAGATGGGCCCCTAGGCGGTCGCCCACCCCGCTCCCTCTTAGTATTATTTTCTAGCTGTAATCATGAAGGAAGAACGCTTTCATCTAATAATTCTTAAAGGAATAATGGAATAATGAGGGAATAGAATGAATGAGAGATTAAAATGAATCATTACATTTCATTGTTTTGTTTGGTTACACTTTACGAATAAATTAATTATTACTTTATATTGTTTGTTAGCTATGGAAAAAATGACTCAATAAAATATAAAAGTGATTATGATGGTGATAGCAAGCGGTGGGGGTGAACGGGGGTGGTTTCTGGCGGCGGTGATGGTTTCCGACAACGAAAATGGTTTTTGGTGGTGGCGATGGCTGACGACGGCAGCCATGGTTTTCGGTAGGGGTGTGTATGGTCGGTTGGTTCGGTTTTGGCCTAAAACCGAAACAAAAAACCGATATTTTGGTTTCTAAGTTTTAGAAAACGTTTGGTTTTGGTTTTTTCGGTTTTTGGTTTTCGGTTTTAACTTCGGTTTTGGTTCGGTTTTTGGTTTTTTTCGGTTTTATCATTTGTGCTTCACGTTTTAGAAAAAAATTGTTTTAAAGTAATGAATTTAAGACAAAAACTTTGGTCTTATATTATTTTGTTGATTGCTAAATATAATCTTTATATTTTTTATAATTACTTGACATTAAAATTAAATGCAATTCATAAAATATAAGAACAATATATTCTATACAACATTTTAATTTATCAATTCAAATAAAAAAAATTAAATATTATTCTTAAAACTTAAATATTTAATCTCTTTTAGATAACACAAGTTAAATAAGTAACTAAAAGTTTAATATTTTTATAAGTATATGATTACACCTCTAAAATTACAAGTTTGATTATATGGTTTCGGTTGGTTTTTTCGGTTTTTATTACAAGCAAAACCAAAACCGGACCGAAAAATTCGCTTTTTAAAACATCATCAAACCAAACCACCGGTTTTCTAGCGGTTTCAGTTTTATCGGTTCGGTTGCATCGGTTATTTTGGTTACGGTTCGGTTATTTTTGTTTTTTGCTCACCCCTAGTTTTCGGCGACGGAAGTGGCCGGCGGTGGTTCCCGGTGGCGGCGACGGGCTCCCGCGTTGGTGTTTCTGGGGCGGTGGTGATGGGCAGCGACAGTGGTTATTATGGTGGGTGAGTGGTGTGGTGACTAATGATAAATAAGTGATGTAATGAAAAAATGGTGTATGGAATGAATTTGAGGGAATGTAATCAACTATGTAATGGTCATTCAATTATCTTCACTAACCAATCTTGTTTTTGTTAATTCACTCTCAATGGTTCATTACATTCTGCCCTTTATTCCTACGTACCAAACGTTATCTAATTAAGAGCTATATATTCCATCGACACAATAGATAGTGTTGATGTCCTTGAACCATATAAAGAGAATCACATGGTACACTTATTGTTTTATATATTTTTTTCTCTGTGTTTGACGTCTGGACACCTCTAATAACATAAAAGTAAATATTTGCCGGTAAAAAATACGTCAAAAGAACGGATTCAAGAATAATGAGTCTTGATAGTTAAAAGATGTATAAGTATGTATTTCAAGAAAGAAGAGAGGCTAGTAGTAAAAGTATCTTATAAGAAATTAAGAATAGGTTTGAAGGTCATAAAAGAGTATTTGATAGTGAACATATATGAATAAAACTTTAGATGATTAATTTAGTGTTAACTATGATAATGTTTGGCAAAAATTCAAAAGTTATTTTTTGACTTTTTGGAGGGGTAAAAAGATCAAAATACCCCTTCAAAAGTCATCAAAATTAGAAGGGTATTTTGGTCTTTTTATCACTCCAAAAATCAAAAAATAACTTTTGGATTTTTACCAAACATGCACTATGTAAAATTGTAAAGAAGATGTTGCTCCGGTTGGGTTTAATGATGTTGTAAATTAATATGCAAGCTAAATACTATACCATTCATATGATATGGCTTTTGTTTTTTGTTTTGTTTTTCATTTATTGTTTTTTTTTCTGTTTTTTAAACACCAAATGAACATTATAAGCATAATCATCCGATAAACATATTAGCGAAAGCTACCCACACCTTATGATCACATTAAACGTTTGTGACCCGACACACCCATCATTTTTTGAGGAAATTCATCGCCCGAATGTCCACTGTGATAAAATTACTGATTCACCTGAAACATGTCGTAACAAGTAAAATTTTAAACCAATTGATCTGGTATTTATTGATTGGTTGATATGGCTGATGCTTTCCTGTTCGTGAATATTCTTTCGGGGCCACGATACGCTTCAACAGAATATTTGTGATTCAGACCATAATTCAATATTTTTGATAACTTTTTAGTCGTTGATTCCCTATCTTCATAGTTTTCACAAATTCAAACTTATTGCAACTATTGATTTATGACATCAATGACTGTACTTTTAAAATAAAAATTACACATACTTAACTCACATAGGAACTTTTATTAAAATCTATTAATCTTGTATAACAAGGTACATATTAATTTACATGAAATGAAATATGTCTTAATTTACTTATACATATAAACGGAAATCATCTCAAAACACTACTTAGAGGACATTTTGATGTTAGTGGAGGTGGTAACGTGGTAATTATATATGTAGGGTAGAGAGTATGTGTTTACCGGTCAAAAGTAATGTTTTTAAATTCTAAATGATTTGTACACCTAAAAAATTACAGATTATACACGTTATTACACACACACACACACTTTACTGAGGTTATACATTTTTTGCATCATATAACTTTACCAAAGGTTATTTTGCTTAATGGTATCATAGTTTTATGATTCACTCTCTAGTAATAAGGTTTTAAGTCTTGTGTAAACATGTGAAGTTGTGGGTTTGTTAGTTCGTCGTTAAAAACACATAACCTCCGTCAACAACTATCGGTTAAAGCCCACCACCACAACCGCCAAGGTGTACTCTTTCTTATTATGTTTTAAACATGATATAAATTTCTTGAATTTATTCCTTCTATAAAAGTGTTTACTCTTGGTGTTCTTCAAGCATCAGCATCATCAACAACTATAGGCCAAAGCCCACCATTATGACCACCAATCTCCTAACACCACCTCACATGTAACGCCCGGATATTTTTCTTTGAAACCAACGAAAGAAGAAAAGAAATAAAGTCCAAAGTCGAGGGACCAAACTTGCCAAAGTGCGAGAAAGTTCAGAAGAGAAGGAGAATAAGAGGGGAGGGCAGCCCACACCCTCCCCACATCTCCAAAATTCTGCAACACAGAGAGAAAGAAGAGAGAAAAGAGAGAAAAGAAGAAAAAGGCTTGATTCGAGTGGGTTTGAGCTCGGAAATCGTCATGTAGCGGGTCAAAATGAAGCTATACTTCTCGGTGTTGATTGTGTGAGTTCTAGGACTCCTTTTTTAAACGTTTTTGGTCTATTTTAAGGCTGGAATACATTTGAAAACCCGTTTTTGTATGTGTGTGTTTGACCCATTTGTATGTGTTTGCGTGTGATGCGTTTGGAGTTTGTTTCTGAGCTTGTGTGTGCTTGAATGGTGTTGTGGTATGCATTCCTAAGGTTTAGGATGGTTGATTTGGGCTTAAAATGGGTTTGGATGAGCTTAGAGGTCGAAAATGGCATATTGGGTTTGGGAGTGAGCTGTATTCTTCGCAGTTAGGGCTATGCGACCGAATGGCATGCTAGTCGTGCGACTGAAGTCCACACGCATGCCAGTCGTGCGATTGAGGCTCAATCACATCTGAGTTGTGCGACTGGAGCCCATACGCCTGCCAGTCGTGCGAATGAAGGTCAATCGCATGGGAAGTCATGCGACTGAGAGTTTATCGGCATTAGGTCCATCCGCATTAATTCCATTCGCATGGAACTCATCCGCATTGGGTTCATCCGTATTGGTCCATTCGTATGATATTCAGTCGCCTAGAAGGCCATGCGACTGAAGGGTGTCCATACGCCCAAGTAGGGCTTGTGCACTCGGGGAAAACGTAGTTTATGTTCTGACTTTCGGGGGAAAGTGCATATGTAAGTTGTGACATGGGAGGTTCCCATAAGTTCATGTAAGATGACTTTTGAGGTCTTAGAGGTTATGTTGGGCATGATGATAATGTTGCATGTTTATGTATGATGTATGTATGTATGATGTTGCCCTGTATGATGATGATGATGACTGTGTATATTATGTTCCTTGTTATGACGTATGTTTATTTTTCTCGTGGCTTTGCGCTGAATGTTAATGAATGAAATGAAAGTATTATGTAACGTAAAGTGAAAGATAACGAAAGAAGAACATGAAGGAAGAATGCATGTATTAATAAATGATAAAAGAAATGAAAGGCTTGCAAGCAATTGTATGGAAGGGACACACCATTAAAAGGTGTTAGCCCAACGGTATGCGGGTTCGCTATCCCGGGAGGATGCACATCAGGGTCTTTCTTTGTGATCGATCATTTGTATAGAACCTCTACCGCATACCCCGATACTTCGGCACCATGTATAGCTGTCTATTTATAGACTTCGGCCCAGTAGCCATATAGTTTGGGGTATAGCACATGGTATTGGTACGGAAGATGTGAAAAGTGAAAGAAAGAACGAATAACGAAGATAATAATGATATTATCTATGTGTACGTATGTTGTGTGATCACATGAATGTAAAGTACGGTTTTAACGAAAGAAAAATATGTTTTATTATAAAACTAGAACTCACTCAGCAACGCTGACTTTTATATGTTTCCAGTTGGCAGGTAATGATTGCTGAGGATGGCACGAGATGGCTACTCAACTCTTTTGGGATGACATCTATTTATAATGCTTTTGTGATGTAATGCAACTTGGGTTTTGTAATTGGTTAACGATGTATTATTTTACAAAAGATATTATATTGAAATGGAATGTTTTGTTTAAATGTTTCCGCTGCAACGTTTTTATGTAATACGATGAAAATATATGTTTTATGTGCAATGAGGTACCAGCTGTAAGCGTTCCGAGAACGAGGCCTTACATCACACCATCGTGTCCACCTTAGAACAATCACTACTATAAATAAAGTTCTATATTTGTATTGTACATGTTTGTGTATCATGAGTGATAGATCAACAGACCGGTGCCGAGGATTTAAGGACCTGAGCCAAGTTAAAAAAATGAGCTCAAGACAAAAAAATTTACTTTTTTTACTGCATTTTGTTTAACGGGTTTTAAATTGTTTATGTGTGATGTTCTAAAAAATATTTAATTTAGATTAATTTAAAGTGTGTAATAGTTTAATTTAAAATGTGTAATAGATTCATTTATAAAAATTACTTTTATATATATATATATATATTATATATATATATATATATATATTATATATATATATATATAGCAAGCAGGGTGGGAGCAAATATAATTAGAACATAATATTGTGTGAAAACTAGTTGATATTCAGGGCCGGCTCAAGGGAGGGGTAGGAGGAGCCCAATTTCACGACATGCCTAAATTTTTTTCATATATATATAATAATATTGTGTGAAAACTAGTTGATATTCAGGGCCGGCTCAAGGGGGGTAGGAGGAGCCTAATTTCACGACATGCCTAAATTTTTTCATATATATATATATGAAAATTTTTTAGGCATGTCGTGAAATTAAGCTCCTCCTATCCCTCTCTTGAGCCGGCCCTGAATATCAACTAGTTTTCACACAATATTATGTTCTAATTATATTTGCTCCCACCCTCCTATGAGTAAGATATAGTGGATAAGTTTGTTTGTTTACACCCATTGTTAAAGAGTTAAGAAGTATTCCACGTAAGATGGAAATAAATATTGATTATATTATTCTTTAGTATGACTCAAAGAATTCATGAGTGCTAATCATTCAAGATTTGGGGAGGGTGCATGCATGCCGTTGTGATGCTATGGTAAAGTACATTAAATATTTGAGCTTTAATCAATTAGAAGGAAGCACGTTTGAAGCTTTGAATTATGCCACAAAACCATCACTCGTCTTCTATGGATCGATCTTTGTGCACATTTTAAGTAATAAAGTGTTTCCAACATTTTTAAGTATTTATATAGTGCGTCGATACGTGAAGGAGAAGATAGTTTTGTACAATTCTTTTAGCTATGATTAAAGAGATAATGGCACGAGTAGGGGAAATGAGTTCTGTACAATTCTTTTAGCCTATAGAATCCAAATGAAATGAGTAAATTAACTTTTTGTGTAGTTTATAGCATGCATGTTGGGTAATTGGTTAATACTTAATCTATAAATATAAGTTGCTAGATTTGGTAAATTCGTGTATTACACGGTTGAATAAATAAAATATTGATATATTAAATTTATTAATTATATAATGATATTTTAAGATATTATATGACTGAAATTACGTATCAGAAATGACTATAAATAATAAAACAGTGACATCAACTTTTAAAATTTTTTTAAAAAATAAATATTTTATTCTAAAACAAACTGTATAAAATGTTATTTTTAAAAAAAATTCTTATTACAACTCACAAATTTGATTATTTTTGTTATAAAAAATTGACTTATTAAAAATATCAATTATTTAGAAATAACCTTAATAAATAAATTTCTTTCTTAATTTATTATATATTAAAATAAATTATTAGTAATTAAGATAATTATTTTATAGGAGAGAGAAACAGAACAAAAATAGTGAGAATGATTGTGGTGTTGACACGTGACACTCCCATTTACCCTTTTATTAAGTAGTAAGATAAATTTTGTTTCTACAAATTTTGTGTGTAGTTAAAGCATGTTGAGTGGTAAAACTGCTAAACAAATGTTGTTCCACGAAGTGAGAACTGTCAGTGTGAAGGTTGGTGTGGAAAAGGGGCGTGGGTAATGAGTCTAGTGATAGATCGTTAAATGATTTTTGATTGATCTTTGTTGGGATTTCAACTGACTGATCATTGTCGACACTTCATAATTGCCGATCTAGATCTTCCGTCGCAAAGGTCCATGACTGACGCTAGCAAAGTTCCCACGGTGATATGCTGCTGAAATACACATGGATCACCGACGGGTGTTATATAAACATGTATGATTGTTTGTACGATTCCCCAAAAGAAATAATAAGCACACATAAGATATAACAATAACACAAACATATAACGCTTGTATTTCATTGATCAAATAAATAAAATAATGAGGGATACATGTCAGTTTTGTATACCATCTAAAAGTTGATTTTCCTGTCTCACTCTCATATCAATACGAGTACATCAAAAGTGTTATTCTCTAAACTATCATAAAACGTCTTAAAAAATATAAGATATGCTATTTAACATAAATTAAAAAATATTTATTGAACATGTATAATATACATATTTCTAAAAGTGTTATATATATTCAAGGAAAACAATATTAAACGGCTTGTGACTACATTTACATATCTTTGGATCTGATCATATGTTTCTTTACTTTATCTTTCTTTGAAAGAATAAAAGGACAATATATATTTTTTAACATCAATTCATTAAGAAGAGAAACTAGTCACTAGCAAGATGCTAGGTCAACAAGATGCTAGTTTCATTAAAAAAATAAACTAACCACTAACAAGATGTTAGGACCAAACGTACACCAAAGTATTACACTACATCAGAAGATTAGAAAATAAAATTTTACACCATGACTGCCATGGTCAAATATTGCCATGCTAGGTCAAATATTAAAAGAACAAAAGATAACATTATTAGTTTCCACTAGTTATGGAGAGTTGGAGCATAAACATATACTCTAACCATTCGTTTAAGTATTGAAAAGTTTTATTTATTATTCTAAAAAGTAATTTTTTTTAAATTTTAATTCATTAGTACCGTATAACAGTTTTATTTAAAAGTTAACTAAGTTAAAGTGTTATATAAGTATCAAATTAATGTAAAAGATTTGAAGGTTTTTGAAGTATATAACTAGAGAAGAGAATTTGAAGAAAGAATATTCTTAATCTCTGTTACACATATAACTAAAACTGTTTTTTTATTAATAAAGTACTTGTGACAGTGGAGGAACATGTTATTGCAATCATGCTATTGATGTCATTCAAATCAAGAAGCTTGAATAACACCTAGAGATGCAAAGTTGCAAACTACTCCTCATTTTTACTTGCTTTTTTATTTCTTTATTTTGGACTTTGAGGATGATAACTATAGAACAACATCATGAGATTTTGCGAAATGATTTGTTTCCCATCTCTTTTGGGCACTTTTGGCCATACCCATATGCATTATATGCTCATCCTTGTAATAATTGAAAGATGCTTCTTACTCTTTCTCTAACTAATTTTTACTCCCCCCTTGTAATGTTTTTGAAATTTCATTCTTTAAAATTTATATTTTGTAATGCTATCAAGGTGGATGTTGGGGGGGATATTATACACAAAGACATGTAAACACGGGGATGATTTTCTTAGGCATAATACCTCATACATGGTGTTTCTCTCCACTAGGTGATTAAGTTTTATAAAACGGAGATGAATTTAGAAGTATACATCGGGAAGTGTGTGTTCACGATTAATTAATGTCAACCAATGATCCTTAGCCCAACTGATTAAGATAAAGTACTCATAACATGTAAATAAAGAGATGTCACGATTAATTCCTCCTGAGGGGATTGGGGGTGCGGTCCCGGATAGGAAACAGATATGTGAGCCCAATTAAAATAATAGTTATTCTTCGAACTAAGGTTGTACATTTGTAGTTAAAAAAAACAAAAAATTAATGTTAATCATTATCAATAATTAATACATAGAGAAAGAGAGAGAGAGAGAGAGAGAGAGAGAGAGAGAGAGAGGTTGGCTCCGTATTATGTTATTTTTGCATGCAGAACACACAAATTATCTAGGATGTGACACGTATTTTTTTACGATCAGAATAAATGGCTTCGTTAAATAAAGGATGGTTTATAGACGCACCACTGTAATGGTTTCAACACATAATATTTCTACAGTTTGTTCATGCATTGGACTTAGAAAATGGATGCACCATTGTACATATCCACTTTTGAGCAGCGAAATGCAAGTGCCAATTCCAGGTAGAGAATTATAAAAACCACATAACGAACATGTATATTTTGCTTTAAATGTGTCACATAAAGTGTTCATGAACCATCATAACTAGGACTGCAAATGAACCGAATGAACGCGAACAAGGCCTTGTTCGTGTTTGTTCATTAAGAAATAAACTTGTTCATGAACTATTCACGAATACTTAATTACCGAACGAGTTTTCTTATTCGTGTTCGTTCATTAAGGAAATGAACATGCTTATGAATAGTTCACGAACACTTACCGAACGCAAACGAACACAAACAAAATCAAATGAAAACAAACAAATGTTCATGAACATGACGAACACAAATAAGTCCATGAACACAAACGAATACAAATGATTACATATTTATTTTATAATAAAATCAATATTTTATCACAAAAATTACCAAAAATAAATAAACACAACATAAATATCCAAAAACACTTGAAATTATTATCATAAAAATAACTAACACTAAAATTAAGAACATAATCGAATACATTAACGGACATAAACGAACAAATTATCGAATGTTTGCGAACAAACATTAACGAACATAAAACACATTATAGAATGTTTACGAACATAAATGAACGAACATGACTTGTGTTTATGTTCGTTCGTTCAACTATACAAATGAAATTTTATTGTTCGTGTTCATTCATTTACTAAACAAACAAATATAAACGAACTTCTCGCTAAATAGTTCACGAACAATTCGCTGAATGTTCAATTCAGTTGCAGCATTAATCACAAGATAGCATAGTAGTAAGACATCAGAAAGATCTTTCAAAAATTGATCAAGTTCAAACCTTCCCGAAGTAAATATCTTGATATATTATTTTCCTTCCCAAATGAGCAACACATAGGTTTTACTTGTAAATTTTAGGGGTGCGTCCTCTTATAAGAATGTAGGTATTTTTAGGAAAGTCCAAACGATACATAAAGCATAACATTGGCAATTGTAGTGTTAGTAGAACATATAATTAACAGGGCAAGAGGGTTACTTTAAAAGATTTAATTGAACAAGAAATTAGTCAAATGGGTTGAGCCGGCTAAAATATCACAAGCAAATGTAGAAAACTAAAACATTTTATTAGAAAAAAATAAGATTCTTGTTCTAATAATATAGTGACTCAATCTATATTGACACGTTGATAGATGACTATCTTTTATGTGTTTTATTTATCAAACTTATAACTTGTTCAACCTCTTTTAAGCATTTATCCTTTACTTTTTGTTTAGGGAAGGGATCCTTTTTAAAATTTCAAAAGTTTAAATCCTCAAAACTTTTAGAAAGGTCTATGATACTGGGTGCTCATAGAACCCTGGCATCCAAAAACTTATATCCACGTTAGCAAAAGAGTGCACAAATCCACAACAAGAAAAATGCATACACGACATCCATTTATGGGCTGACTGTGAATAGTGGCGGATCCAAATTTTATTTTTCACGAGGGGTGGAAATTTTAAGTGTCATTAGGCCATCGCAAATGGGTCGGGTCGGTTCAACAAAAATCATTTTTTTCTTGTCAGATGGATCGAGTCGGTTCATTGATGTACAAAATCGTTAAAATGGTCCCAAACTCGTGAATTTGCGTATATGTATAATATAATAAAAATCATATTGAAGCAATTATACTCATGAAAGTGATGATATGTGATGTTTAAAACAATTATACTCATAAATTTGATTATATGTTCAACATGTTTTAGATATATTATTATCAAATATATTTATATTGATATAATTTTTTCTTCCTACTAATTACATGATTATTTGAGAGTGAAATTAAAAAATGCATTCAATTACATACCCGGTTAGTAAGAAAATATGGTTCGCCGGCCTGTCAGAAGATCACCAGACCCAATGTAGTTCCGCTCCAAACAATATATTTGAGATCGTTTTGCTCTTTCTTAGTTTCAAGAATTTTTGGGGGGAGGTGACAAAATTTTACGAGGGGCGGTTAGAATTTTCACATATATATAATACTGAAAAAAAAATTTAGGGTGGGTGGCTGCCCCCCTCCCTTGGCTCTAGATCCGCCCATGACTGTGCAAGTAATTAACATCTACCACAAACTTTGAAAGTTTATACAACTTTAACAAGTGAAGGACTTCATTATGTCAAAATTTGGTTGAGAGATTTCCTCAAGGCAAAATGAGAAATTGTGTTCTTTCATATGGTATTAAGTACTAACCCTTAAAAATCTTCGTATGACACACGGGCATCCATTCAGGTTTTGTACACTAGCAGGGAGGAAAAGTATTTTACGATTGGCACAAAGAATGACATGGTCACTAGAACATTAGGCGCTTCAAGCTATCACACATGGATAGGATATGAAATAAGGGTGGCTACAAGAAAGAACCTAAATATATGATCCTGGTGAACCTTTAGGTGTGATGATACTATCTGCGGTTTCATCTATATGGTTGCTGGTTTCTTACACTCGTTTCTCCTAAGAGATGAAACTCGAAGAAATGAGGTATTCATTACTCCTTTTGGTCTTTTTGATGATTATGCTAAACAAAGTCTACACTAAAGATTTAAAATTTTAATGTTTATATTCTTGGTCTGAATTGTGTTAAGTGGTGGTCCGGTTTAATCTATAAGGAAATACGGTCTCCATGCATCCATGTAAAATAAGTTTATATTTTTATAGAGTGGAAATTTTAGCCGATTTCCTATCTCTAATGAGCAATGTTTTCAGAACCAGATCGGATGTCGAACCGGACGTCTTACTGGTTTGGTTGTCGGACCGGATTTAACTATATTTTAATTATATTATATATGTAATTAAATATAAGTAATTTGTATATGATTTACATATATATTTTATAGTTATATATAAAACTTAACTATATTTGTATATCCGATGTACTAATTTATGGTTTAGCACCCCGTTTTTACCCATTAAAATAAAAAAAAATCAAAAACCGGTCCGACCAGCGGTTCGAGACGAACCGGCCGGTTCGACCAATCAAAAACGAATCAAAGCGAACCGGACCAGCCACCGGACCGATCCCCAGTCGAATCGGTCTGACTGGCCGGTCCGATCCGGTCGCGAAAACAGTGCTAATGGGTTTAAGTGTTGGTATAAAAAGCTGGCTAAATAGGAAACAAGTTAATGGGTGAAAAGTCAACCAAAATGTATTCATAGTGCACACAACCTTTTATAACCATTTCATTATAAAACTTAATTACTAGTTTACAATCTAAATAATATAATTTACACAGTCATATCTGACAAACTAATTATGCATAAAAGATTTGGACAGAAAGTATTTAAGGTTTAACCCAAGTCAATCTTACTTATTTCAGTGGGCAAGGAGTTTCCCTAGGGTCAAAGAGTATATTCTACTTAGGTCAAACAAAAGTCCATAAACTAAAATTTACCGAGTTTTTTAGAAAATAAAGTTCTCTTTGAACTGACTCCCTTAGCATAGTGTCACTTTGCCAGTGGTCAAGTCAGGACCTTATTCTTGCATCATACGTAAACTATTTTTTTTCTTCATGCAGACAATGAAGTGGAAGGAGAACATGCATGTAGATGGTCCAAGATAGTTGCACAAACACATACGAATCCATGGTGGTATGTGCGCCAGTGGTTGTGGCTCTAGTAATATCACCATATTACCTGATGGGATTGAAACAAGGTCTTTGGATAACATCATGAGCAGATGATCAACGTTGGGAATGCGGGTCATTGCTAACCGTCGGCAGGGGCATCTTTACCGTAAAACAACTACAGCAACGGTCCGTTGGATTTCAGATCGTCATTCCTCACAAGTGACTCACCCGCATCTAAACTTAGTATGGAATCTGTGTATTTGGTTAATACAGTTATTTTATTTTATAAGTTTTATAAATTACTACCTACATTTAAGAGGTTTTAAAAGGTCTCACCCTCCCACATAATTTATAAAATTTTATTTCAAATACTTATCTTTAAACTTCAAACGCTATTTAAATAATATTCAAACAAAAGATATTCTCATTTTATAAAATTTTATTTCAACTCCTAATATACAACCAACATTTAAGACTTTCTACAAGCATTGGCATGCTTACGATCACCTCAACGTGGGTTGCAAATTGGATTTATATGACCTTGAGAAACCATGATTAGAATTGGTTCTGCAGCATAGACAAAAACACCCTTAAAAATAGCTAAAGAAAGTTTTAAAACTGAAGATATAGCATTAAATTAAATTAAATATTTAAATATGTCACTTATTTTTCCCATGCTTTAAACGAATAAACCGCACTAGTCCGCCGCAACTCGGGTTGCCACAAGATTTATTTGACCGTGAGAAACCGCAATTAAAATTGGTTTTGCAACATAGACAAAAAGACCCTTAGCTAAAGAAAGTTTTAAAACTGAACATACTAAACATTTAGATATGTACATTTTTCCTTTGCTTTCAACGAATAAACCGCATTAGTACACCGCAACACGTATAGTTGGAAATTAAGGATTTAAGTTGTTTATTATGTAGGTTAATAATAGTGCAACCTTATAAATACCCAATATCTTTAACTATTTTAATTCTTAAATTAAACAAGGTAAATAGTATATAAATTATGATCATGTTAAAAAAAATCTCACTTTCAGTGTAGCTTTTGTAATTTTAATGACTGATCATCTCTACTTTGAATTGTGAAATTAACGCCATGTACTACGTAATGAAGTGGTAAATTCTTAATATTTATAATAGTTACCTTCTTAATATTTTTATTAATCCTTTTTATTTCTATAAATAATAATACTACCTTTTTTAATAACAACATTCAGACTTTCCTATGACATAAAATATTACCTTCTTTAATAATATGTTTGTTTATTATGGGAAGGACTTAACAAAGAGATGTTTCTACTAACTCAAAATTATGAGTCCTAAACTTTTATTTAATACTTATCAGAGATCAAATATTTAGTTAGTTTAGTCGTACTCACACATTTCTTTTTCTAAATTACAATTTTTTTTATTGTTATATATCACATAATCAACTTATGATTAAAAAAATTAAAAACAAACTATGTTTATAAGAATTAATCATCAAATACAGCTAGACCATTGAGCAATAAACTATACTCACACATATGATTGATGTTATTTCCATATTCCAACGGTGAATGGATCAATATATAAAACTCACTCAAATTGATCATGTTTATATACTTTTTTAAGTATGCAAATGAACGTACATTTTGATGGTCATTATTAAAAATATGTTAGAGACTAACCGGCTAACTCATTACTAGGACACGGGCATTCACGTGAACACATACAAACACATATGACATTACAACAACGGGGCATACCAACTCGACAAGTAATCATGCAACCACCATCTGGATCACAAGGATCACCAACTCCGTTCACAAAAGTGTCACCATCATTCTCGGATAGCGCTTGCAATTCATATTTTTGTCATGATTATTTGTGTGTTGTAAGTGTTTATATGAGATATATATTTTTGATTACAATCATTAACTATTGCTAGCCTGGCGACGTCTTAGATATTTGGGCCTGACAAGCCTATTTGATGCTAAAGTCGAGGTATTTGCCGGCTTCTGATGACGTATGTTTGTTCATCATGGGAACCAAATACACTTAGCCAATTTTTTATACTTGTAATCAAGTCGAGGTTTGGTTGTAACGATATGTGTTCTATAACCTTACTAACTTATGACCAATGACATGAATTGCTACTTGTAACTTTATCATATTATGTATGAAAACCTTGGAAACTCACCAACTATTTTTAGTTGACCTTTTATTTTTATCATGTTTCAGGTAACCCCCAAGTTTAAAGTAGTCTTTTGAAGCTTGCAATAAAACTAGGACTTGGACCTAGTTAAATGAATAAAATGTTTATGTTATTCTTTGTTTTATTTGGAACTATTTCATGTTTTGAGACTTATGATTGTAATATTTTTGAAACTATAATTTTAATATTTACATTTAAATATAACGTTATGTGATTATGAACAATCTTAACCCTCACATCTCGACGTTTCCGCCGTCAAGGTTGGGGTGTGACATTATCTATGGCAGTTTCTACCTCGAAGGACTTATCAATAAGTCTACTCTTAATGGGAAACTTAGCACAAAAGGCAGCAGAAATGAAAGTCCTACTAGCACCAGAATCAAACAACACAGATGCAAAAATTTGGTTCACTAGAAACATACCTGACACCACGTCGGGGTCTGTCCTAGCCTCCTCCCGAGTCATCGTGAAAGCTCGGGCGCTTGCCTTCTGCCTTTCTCCTCCAGCCTTCTTCGCTCCTGACTTTTCAGCCCTTGGCCTCTTACAATCCCTGCTCAGATGACCATTCTCCTCATAGTTGTAACACATGCCAACCCCACAATCTCTAGCCATATGGCCAGGCTTCCCACACTTGAAGCAACTGTTTGATCCCCATTTGCATTCTCCCGAATGCTCCTTCCCGCATTTACCACACTTCTTCAATCCTGCACTAGGTGTGACCACACGTCGGTCACTCACCTTCGCCACCTTATTGTTTGGAGCGGTTTCACCACACCCAAATCATTTCCCATTCCAGTTCCGGTCACCACCACCCTTCTTGTTCACCTCAGCCACCATCACCTCGCGCTCATAATATAATCTACCAGCCAAATCAATCGCTGACCTAAAAGTGCTTGGCCGGGCGACGATCATATGCCTATGGATATCCGCAGGCAACCCCTGGATGTATCTCTTAATCTTTCGTGACAGTGGTGTCACTTGATCCGGCACCAGCCGCGCCATTTCATTAAATTTTGTGGTGTACTGCTGGTGTGTCATCGTTCCTGCCTCCAGCTGCAGGAACTCTCTTCTACCTTGTCCATCTCTCTGTGAGGACAGAATTCCTTAATCACTAACTTCTTCAGTTCAGGCCATCTCATTCTCTTAATGACCCTGCTACCCTCGGCTTGGACAATGTTGTCCCACCAGCACAAAGCCGAGTCCACGAAAGAGTGGATAGCAAACTTCACCTTTTGGTCTTCACGGCACTCACTGAGGCCGAGAACAACCTCCATTTCCCTCACCCACCGGTGAGCAGCTGCATCAGTGCCGTCTCCATCGAAAGTAGGGGCTTGCATCTCATAAACGCCCCGTAGTTACAGCCTCGGCCGCCTCCGGCGCAGACTCCTCTTCTTCTCCTCCTCATCATAAGAGAGAACCGTTTCCGGCTCTGGTTGCTCCCGTCCTCCCGAGGACCTGTTTCTCTCCTTTCTTTCCCCTTCCCTTACTTCTTTGATCACTTCGGTCACGAAAGACGGTAGAATTGTCTGCATGATCCGATGAACTTCCTCCACCACAGCCTCCTTTACTGAGGCCCTCAGATTGGCGCTCTCGTCACCACCCTCTGGATGATGGGTCTCTGGTTCTTCATGAACCACCTTCTCAACTCTGGGTCTCCCTCTCTTGGGTCGCGGTTCAACACCGTGACCTCCTCCCCGTGAAGCTTTTGAAGATCTACCACTGGCCATCATACGCACACTGAAAGATTAAAACACCAACACGGCCATTCAAGGGAACAACTTAGTTTATGTCAAGTATAGTAAGTCCCTAAATACAGTGGCCAGTTGTGATTAACCACTTACTTTACTCTTCATACCCAAGCATTACCTATCCTGACTAAATCAATATTTAAATCTACATACAACACATAACCACATACCATATGCACATAAAACCGGTTAACATTACGAAAATACCTGATGGCACGCAGCTACTCAGATTGGCATCCCATTCCTATTCCGTCCTATTCTCAGTTTAAGTTAAGGTTTATTTTGAAAATTTACCCATTTCACTTAAACTTTGCCTCTAATACCAACTTGTAAGGCCCCGTTCCCGGGACGCTTACAGTTGGATCCTCATCGCACATAAAACATATATTTACATTTGCCATATGAAAACATTGCAGTGGAAACATAAAAATTTAACTTTTCATATCATTACAAATGCTTTTGCAATTTAATACAAGCGTTCATTTCAAAACATCATTCGTTCGCATTACAATGCAAAAACATTAACAAAAGAATGTCATCCAAAAGAGCTGAGTAGCCGCCTCGTGCCATCCTCAGTAACGTTTACCTGCCAACTAAAAACATATAAAAATCAGCGTTGCTGAGTGAGTTATAGTTTTATAATAAAACATACATTTCGTTAAAACCGTTCTTTACTTTCTTTCAGAATCAAACTGTACTTTTCGTTCGTTCGTGATCATACATCATACGTATATACAGATAATATCATTATTATCTTCCATTACATTCGTTAACTTCGTCCATTTTATACGTTCGTCCTTTCGAGTCTGTTGCGACAACAGAGTCGCTCACATCATTAATAATCACAATTATTTGCACGCCATCCAAGTCTGTTGCAACCATAGGGTTGCTCACCCCAATTGCCACTTTCAATGATAGCACGCTATCCGAGTCTATTGCAACCATAGGGTCGCTCACCTCATGGCAACTTCACGATAGCTCGCTATCCGAGTCTGTTGCACTCATAGGGTCGCTCACCACAATTGCCACTTTCAATGATAGCACGCTATCCGAGTCTGTTGCAACCATAGAGTTGCTCGCCTCATGGCAACTTTACGATAGCACGCTAACCGTGAGAAACCACAATTAAAATTGGTTTTGCAACATAGACAAAAGACCCTTAAAAATAGCTAAAGAAAGTTTTAAAACAGAACATACTAAACATTTAGATATGTCAGATTAGAGGATGTACATTTTTCCTTTGCTTTCAACGAATAAACCGCATTAGTCCACCGCAACACGTATAGTTGGAAACTAAGGATTTAAGTTGTTTATTATGTAGGTTAATAATAGTGCAACCTTATCTTTAACCCAATATCTTTAACTATTTTAATTCTTAAATTAAACAAGGTAAATAGTATATAAATTATGATCATGTTAAAAAAAATCTCACTTTCAGTGTAGCTTTTGTAATTTTAATGACTGATCATCTCTACTTTGAATTGTGAAATTAACGCCATGTACTACGTAATGAAGTGGTAAATTCTTAATATTTATAATAGTTACCTTCTTAATATTTTTATTAATCCTTTTTATTTCTATAAATAATAATACTACCTTTTTTTAATAACAACATTCAGACTTTCCTATGACATAAAATATTACCTTCTTTAATAATATGTTTGTTTATTATGGGAAGGACTTAACAAAGAGATGTTTCTACTAACTCAAAATTATGAGTCCTAAACTTTTATTTAATACTTATCAGAGATCAAATATTAGTTAGTTTAGTCGTACTCACACATTTCTTTTTCTAAATTACAATTTTTTTTATTGTTATATATCACATAATCAACTTATGATTAAAAAAAATTAAAAACAAACTATGTTTATAAGGATTAATCATCAAATACCGCTAGACCATTGAGCAATAAACTATACTCACACATATGATTGATGTTATTTCAATATTCCAACGGTGAATGGATCAATATATAAAACTCACTCAAATTGATCATGTTTATATACTTTTTTTAAGTATGCAAATGAACGTACATCTTGATGGTCATCATTAAAAAATATGTTAGAGACTAACCAGCTCATTACTAGGACACGAGTATTCACGTGAACACATACAAGCACATATGCCATTATAACAATGGGGCATACCAACTCGACAAGTAATCATGCAACCACCATCTGGAAGTGTCACCATCATTCTCAGATAGCGCTTGCTGACTCGTTTCCAATATTTTATCAACCGAACCACATGAGATTTGCCAACCTGCAAATCATAAGTCATTAGTGAAAACTCAATACACAACAACCGTTAAGGGTTGATGAGACCAAGCTTACGTGAAACACAAAGATATAATGTAAACATAAGCTTCATATTGATTGAAGGATGCTTTCATCATGTTTTAACAGATCTTGTTACGAAGGAAAACAAATAAGAATTTCTTTTCTACAATGATTATCATTTGTCTTACCACTATATATAGAGTTTATGTTTATGGACAACTACCATACCAATGAGTTTCTATAATCCTTCTATAAATGCTCATAAATTTTATATATGTTATAATTTGGATTTAAACATTTCATTAATGTTGATGAAATGTATTAATGGTCATAAATGTCGTATCAATGTTCCGAATGTTGTTATAAAAACTTGTATTACTCGCAACATATTATATCTTTTAGAAGTTGCATTATGACAACTCATTCTTACAAAATTAAATTGTATTTATAGTATTCCATGTTGTATGTATGATAATTAAATTGGTTCTAAAATAATTTGTTACATTATTGGATCCTACCACTCATGCAATCAGAGGTGTGTTTCATAAATAGTTAGGATTGATAATAACTATAATACCTTGAATGTGACACACATGACACGTGTAAATCCCTTATTACAAGTTCATGTAATTTGTGGTTCGTGGATTGGGTGTTATTTGTGATTCGCTCTTTGGATCCTAGATCCGGGTTATAATCTAGTACCATACTTCTACACATACTACAATGCTAGAACGGATTAAATATTTAATATTTGGCTTTTTAGTCCCACATTCTCAAACAATTAATATCATAGAGGATATCATCAAATTCTCAAATCATGAAGCAAACCTTAACGACCATGAATGACTTATGGCTAGTCTACAAGATTCCAATACATCAAGAGGGGTTTTTAAGAAAAAAATGATTAATATCAAACCTATTATGTATGGAATGCATACCTAAAAAACCAATTAAATCGTTAATTTTGTCAATTGCTTAATGTATGGTCTATGCCCTAGATTGAATATGAGGAATTGATGATCTAAGAATAAATATACCAACGCAAGTTTGTGGTTGACACATCCGGTTAAGTAATATCCACAGAAAAATAATATTAGAATCATCGACCATAATTATGCATATTCATCAATAGCAATTAAGATAGAACTTCACTAGAATCATCATAGTTCATAAGAAAAAGTCAAACTAAAATATCAAAACATGCTAAAATTCATCTAGACCTAGATGATAAATAAATTCTAGCCAAACATGATTAATAAGTAACAAAACCTAATTGTATGAATCTTTGAAATTAAAAGAAAACAAAAGATAAAATTGCAAACCAAACAATAAAGGACGGTGTTAATTGAGTTGCCTTCACAATTTAATAAAATTAAATTAAATAATTGTAGGGGCATACCATATCATCTGCATCCCATGAAAATTTTAATTTTAGTAGTATTGATACCGATTAATTGTGACACCCATCCTTATGAAATTTTAACACCGATTTTAAAGATTTTTTAACAATGACCAATACCATCAATAATTTCTACTAATGCAATCTTCTTATAATCTAAAGAAACACATTTTAATTAAACTTATAAACCGATTAACTATACAAACTGAGTTCATTATCTTTTTATAATCTAATTACCCAAATGTCTAATAACTATTAAAAAAAACTAAACACATTACTTCATTATCCAAAGTATTAAACAATTCACCTACTAATTAACAAACACTACAATTACGATTTATAATATTATAATTTTAATGACAATTGAAGAAACAACTTGTTCATCATTTGTTCTAAACAATTCGATTGTTGTTGTCATACTAAGTCCTTAATTGTTCATTTTTATCAGAATCTTGTCATTAGAGGCGCATACCATTGGTTGCCACTAGGCCATAGTTACACCCCGTCTCTAAGCTTATTCTAAACGGCTACAAAAGATTGACGTGTGTGTGTATATATATATATATATATCATGTTTTAAAGCTTAATTTGGTTTTATCTTTTTATAATGTGACCCAACCCAATTTGAACAAATCATGCTAGAAGATAAAAAAATATTTATCAACATACAACCAAACTGAAAAATATCCGACCACGATCACTGAAATTTCTAGGTACGCCATTGAATAATTGGTCAATCTAGTAGTAGTTA